>MU122137.1:521682-542531 GCA_014904905.1 Wilcoxina mikolae CBS 423.85
AAAGTCTTATTTTAGATGACAAGCTACGAGACTAGCAATTGAGTGCAGAGGCGCACATATGCAAATTTAGGACGTACCGACGAAATGACCGGAATCAAGATCCCGGATACAATTCGGAGATATTTACATATCGAACCACGATGTCAATTGGAGGTATTAGGATCGACACGAGAATCGACACGAGAATCGATACGAGGATCACCATCGGAATTGGAGAGTCGTTGACGGAGCTCCGACCACAAAGAAGGGGATAACCATACCGGATATTCAGAAACGACTCCGAATGCAAACGATTACCGCACCGGAAGTGCTGGCATGAAGCACCGTTACAGCGATGTACACCAGCGAAGTCAATGATTACGATACCGAGGATCTATTATGGAAGCGAAGCCTACCGATGGGGCTACCGACATACAGTCAAGATGGCTACCGGGTCAGAGATATTATACGAAATGGAGTTATCATGGAACCAAGTTCAGAGTGGTTCTCAAGGCTAATAGTATTTGGATTATTTACAAGGCTCAATCGAATGGTATACAGAATGACCGAAAGTCTACGATGCCATCTATCGAGACGTCAATATCGCGCAGAGAAATCTATGAGACCATGGCAGTCGGCCTGGAGGAGACGCACCGAACTCTCCGAGGTCACCTAATAGAGGCCCAAACCTGTCAGACAAAATATGCCAGCGGCAAAGAGATGTTCGAGGTCGGAATATGAATCATTAAGCAGCACGGAATGTGCATCTTATCGGAATTGCACCTCATCGGAATGTGCGGCATAATGGAAGCGCACTTACGTTGGTTTAGGAGTATGGGAGCAGAAGCTCCAGGTTACAGATAAATCGGAATGGGATGTGAGCTTAGGCTCTTGATCGAATATACGAGGCTGCGGCGATGCGAGCTTCCGGGAGTCTCCAAGAGCGCAATCGCTCTGAATCACATGCTAACTATGACCTTGTATAGGATGCTTATGAATTAGATATATCAACGAACGAATATGCTCTGCAATTGGCCTTTATCTCTGAGAGTACCAAACGAAGCCATGACGATAATCGATTGACATCGCCGCAGATAGTGGCGATTAACCGTATCAGGCTAGATTTAGGGTGTGTCCCCTACAACTAGGCTCGGGAGAGCTTAGCGTGTGAAAACCCACTTCTTCGTGGATTCGGAAGCCGAAGGCATGGAAATCGGAGAATGGCTGCCTTGATGTACCTGCAGCGGAAGCATACTTGGTTACTCTGTAAGTACAACCTTATGGCACACTTACCAGTTAGATACCGCAACTCGAATGAATATGTACGAATGCATGTCGACATATGATGACTGCAATCGAGGTCGACACAAGTCAACCAACCACCACTGGACCTGAAGCAGAATGACAACGGAAAGTCGAATCCCGATAACCGATATACAAGTCAACTTGGAACCAATGTGTGAAACGCATATGATCAATGCCGAGAGCGGAGGCTATCACCGATGAGGTCTACCGTGTACTTGGATATATGATAGCACAGAGACATGGAAATCATACGAATTCGAGAAGCTCTCAAGAGCAGCAGCTATGACCAAGATAAGTACATCATGCAATTATGCTAGTTGACTGCTGCAGAGATGCGATACCGGCCACGATGGCCTTACCCTCAGATGACGTTCACGAACGCGTTCAACGAAAGAAATTGTATATGATCGATCGATTAGTCGGAAGTCGAGGTGTCAACTACAATATATCGATGCCTAACGACGCCCGCAAGTCGGCCAATGGCATTTACCGATTCGAGCACCACTGAGCTAGCACAATAGGGATCAATTATTTGGATTCGGAGATGGACTTGGAGGATTCAGGGTCAATTGGACGTTTCCTTCTCTGCAATTCTCTTCTCTTTCATCACTTCGTTTCTTATGGATCTCGGCCCGGTATAAATGGTGTCGGCATGGGTTTTACCACCTACCACTGGAGGTGGATTTCCCCGTGCACCGAATCCGCCGTGAGGTCACCGCGATGGCACCGATCGGTCATGGGACTTATGCAGACGTACGAAGGCGTACACACCTTATCTTGTCTTTCTTCATGTATATATGATGCAGCCCAGGGGGTCTGCTGATGAAGATGGGGATGATGTAATGGCGGTGCCAGGTGCACTTGGTCCTCCCAAGCGCACTTGGCTCCCAGGTACACTTGGCTCTCCCAAGCACACTTGGCTACTAGGTGCACTTGGCTCTCAAGAGTACTTGGCTGCCGAGGCCGGGTAACCGCCCTTCATATATTATCACCTCGCGAAGTGCTTTTGGCACGCTAGCGATTATCTTACCTACATACTGTACAATTGATATCTTTATCACTTATTCCCGTTTGCTACTGTATCTACGCATATCCATCCATACGAGGACGTACGTCCTTACAATGGAAGACATAGAGAATATATATCAAAATGATGTAGACTTCGACAATATGGCCGTAACGGAACATAAAGGAGGCACTGGCAATGATATTGAGAGCCAAGCACTGAAGGATGAAACGATGAACAATATCTATAAAGACTGGTGAGTTGCTATCTGCTCCAATGTCAGAGTCTCTGTCAGAGTCTCTTCTGCACCGATGTTAGAGTCTATATCAGAGGTGCTATCAGAACTGCTGTCAGAGTCTCTGTCAGAGCCGTTGCAGCACCGATGTCCGAGTCTCTGTAAGAGCTGTTGTAGCACCGATGAGGTACTGTCAACATAGAATACAGCTAATTATATTTGTACGCTGGCTGATTTGATGAACAACGAGGATTTTCAGAGAAAGAATGTGGAAGAGTCGTGTAAAATATTAGGAATTACCATGGAAAACAGGATATTGTTGCCACTAAGAACAACAACCCAGCTCCACCCACATCAAATTGTTACTGTTAATTGAATGGCGGACAAGAAAAGTGGCCTAGAGCAGGGTGGACTATTGGCTGATGATTGCGGTACCGGCAAGGTAATCCTTTTACACTCTGACAACAGTGCAATACTGACAGTTACCAGATCCTGACACCCTTGGCATTGATTTGTCAGCAAGTTAATATGTTCGAACAATTACTGAAACAACTGCCTCCTGGACTTGAGCAGTAGCAAAGCAAGATAGATGACATTAAAGTGTGGGAAGAAAAGGGACAGAAAGTCAAAAAGGTACCACCAAAGTCTTGTTGGGAGGTTCACCTGCCAACATTGATATTATGGTAAGCCGGATATCGAAATATATCTTCTCATTTTTGCAACTGAAACTAATCTTGAAATAGCCCAAGAGCAATGGTACTGGAATGGGAAAACGGAATGAAAAAGTATATCGAGCTCAAACAACGTCTCAATTATAGATCTAAATTTTGGGGAGCAAATGATCATCGTGAAACTATAAAAAGTGGTCACCCATGGCGATATGTTGTGATTACGATTATCGAAACCTACTACCAGCAGTAGGGCATCGTGGTATATGACGTGAGTAGTTTTTGGGATCCTGGTCAGTTCTGGTGGGTCATTATTGATGAGGCTCATAGATACAGAGTCTGCAGGATGCCGGTTGGAAAAACACAAAGGCTCGACAGAACCCTAGTCAATACCCCAGCTGCAAGTTATGGTCCTTTCCAGGCTGCAGTATTGTTCTGCCTTGAGCTACAGTTTAAATAGATGTTGACTGCGACTCCGCTGGTAAATGGGATTGAGGACTTACATTGGATTTTAACTTTTCTACAGTGGGAATCATTGTTGGAAGAATATTTGCCTCCTGACACTTTTGGCCATGCAGCAATGCAATCACAAGCGGATGACTGGCAGCTGAATGAAATGAACCCCGTATTTGATACAGCACCTGATACCGAATGCACGAAAATAGCTAACCCATACCAACGAGGCCCTCAGTATGGATCTCTTATCCACTGCACCACCAAGACGTGGGACTGGTATTTGCTTAATCTAATCGAATCAATCGGATCATTGCGAAGGCAATCCAGTCAATCTCAGTAATCCGTAGCAAAGGAGCAACACTTTGAGCACGCAGTTGATGAAAGTTCTTTCACCATATTAAGGACATTGATGCTCCGACCGACCGTGGTCAGTAGAATCCCATTCGATAATCTGCAGCCGATCATTAATATCCCTCGAATGGTAATGGAATGCCACCTGGTCAGCTATACTGAAGCCTCAGGTGGGCACCATTGTTACCGGAAATTAGCAGACTGCAGTTACAAGCAGTTGAAGGATAGCATTATCGGCATAACAGCAGACAATGATGGAAAACCGCTGGTGGCGAATGATGGGAAGAAACTAATGAAGAGATTCCAACCTCGTTGGCGATTCATTCGAATTGTTGCGCTTGCTCCAGTCCTTTGTCCCGCAACAATATTACCAGAGACCAGCCGAGCCCAAATGTTGTGGGAGAGCAATAAGTCCAACAATGGAAGGTCCAATATAACCAAGGTGGCAGAAATCATTAAGATGTTCACTGCCGCTTTTCCAGAGCAGACCGATCGGATAACTTCCGTCAATCAGGTTACGAATATGAATCATGCTCGATTCGAGGGTGTAATGAGGTATGGGGCTCCAAAATTGGTCTGGTTGAAGAATTGGCTCTGCAAGAATATACCTTTGGGCAAGAACAATCAGAACAAGAGTGAGAAGGGGATACTGTGGATATATTGGCCTATTACACAGTGGTTTGTCGAACAGGTCAGTACTCCCCTTTTGACGACACTTCTCCTACTTTAACATCAACTCTGATATCAAGTAGGACATCAACTCTGACATTAAGTCTGACATCAACACTGATATCCTGACTTCTGTCACTGACTTTACATAGTACTGCCATGTCTTAGGCTTTAACTGCTTCGCTATCCATAGTGCTATGGGTACCAAAGCCCGCACCAGAATTAAAGAGAAGTTCATCCAAAAGGATGGAGTCCGAGTTCTAGTGTTGTCGTATATGATGAGCAATGAGGGTCTTAATCTTCACTACAATTGCCGGAACTCAATCACGCTGGAGCAGGGAGTCAATTATGCTATATAGCATCAGGCATGGTCGTGTGTTCGCCGGATTGGCCAAAAATATATCCAGTACACACAACGTTTGGTCAACATGGCCACGATTGACCGATTAATCGAAGTGGCAATCAGATTGAATCATCAACCGGGGCTTTATGCATTTGGGGTAATCTCCAAAGCCATCGCAGACATGGATGTAGATGAGGTCTACGATGCCCTGATCGGTAAAATCTCTCCAGAGACGTTGAAATCAAGAATCATTGGTCATTCCGATCGTGATGATGATGCGATGGATGTTGATGCAGATGGGAGTTAATATTTCCTCGGGATGAGACTTGATTTCTTTACGTTCTTTTGGGCTTCTTTTAGGTTCCTTTTGAGTTTCTTGGTGTGGGGTTTTCTTGGTGTTATTGTTTTTGGTTTCTTGGGTGTGATTGGGCTATGGAAATCTGGACTTTTGAATGACTGATTTCTGTACGTCTCGCTTATTTTCCAATTAACTGATATCTACTGTAAGGGTTTTTGGGATTGGGTTTCTTAGTCTTTCGGATCAGGTTGGTAGTTTATATTTGTGTTTTGTTCATTTTATATTCAGATATCAGCAAATAGAAGGCAATTCGTACTCTGACTCTGCCTTGAAGACTCTGATACTGCCGTGACAACTCTAACACTGAGTTAACGACTCTGGCACTGCCATGACAACTCTGATACTGCATTGACAACTCTGTCACTGCTTTGATGACTCTGACACCGTATTTACAACTCTGATACTGCTCTGGCAACCTTGACGACTCTGACACTGATACTACTGTGATGATTCTGACACTGCCATGATGACTCTAACACTGATACTGCTGTGATGACTCTGACACTATGCTGTATCCGCTAGCATTATTTTAAACAGTATTTCATTTGATGGGAAACTTACTGTCTTGAGTTATCATTGTGTAAGACTGAAACTAGTGTTGGAGTAGAAGATGAGCCTTTGGAACTGTCAGACATACTTGTCAGAGCCACCTACCTGAGTTGCCTATAGTTCTCCATTGTATTGAGTGCTAGTAGGGATTATAGGCTACTATCAAAGCTGCTGGCAGGGTTGTTAAATCAAGGATGCTGGGCTGCATTCAGGTTAATTGGTGGCTTGAGACATTTGCTGGATAAGTTTTCCTACAGTACATATCTAAGTACGTGTATGAAGCTGAGATACAACCTCAAGCACCACAAAGCCTTGCAACCTCTAACTATGTGCAGATTCATGATGATATTCTACATACAATGCAACATTCGAGTTATAAGTCATTCCTTTTGTTCACCTTCTGTTCAGGAGAGTGGTCATTGCCCACGGAGTATCGATGGAGAGATTTGGCTCGATTAGCGTGACATGAAGATTCAGGATTGCCTCTGCCCCTTTAACTGTCATGATTCTGGATGCCATGCTGAACCATATCAAGCGACACTAGTGTATTGAGATCTACATAAAGTGATCTCTAAGTGGTTGCAAGATAGGTGTCTTATGGTGTGGCCCAACATTCAAGTCTGAGCAATAGAAAGAGCAGTGAAAGAGTGGTAAATTGCTTATAACTTTTTCTCTGACAAGCAACTCACGTATATTCTAACTTCTACTTAACAAGTGGTACCAACGTCATGACATACGATCTAACTTCAACTCTGACATGGCAGTCTAACTGATATCTACATATACGGCATAACCTCAACTGTGACAAGCGGTTCCAACGTCACGACATACAGTCTATCTTCAACTCTGACATGGCAGTCTAACTGATATCAACTCTGACAGCCGAATCTGACATGGGCACATATACGGCATAACTACAACTCTAACAAGAAGTTCCAATGTCACGATATACGGTCTAACATCATCTCTGACACGGCAGTCTAACTGATATTCACATATACAGCATAATCTCAACTCTGACACCGGGTCCTTACCACTCCACATATGGACTAACTACAACTCTGACAATTTCCATCGCTCTGACATGGGTTACAACGTACGGAGATCTGAACATATTGAGAGAGACAGAAATGCTACATAACCGGTGATAAGCCGTGGTCTCTGGGTACATTAAAAGCCAATACTTTCACCCCCATCACAATCCAACATGCCTGATACTTACAACAAACAGGATGGCATACTTGAAAAGTACCAAGCACTCCAAAAACTCCAGAAGTGGGTGGAGTGATGTGAAATCAAGTGGCAGGAAGTGTGGTGATCGTGATCCATCCCAGGGGGATACCAGGAGGTATACTGATCCACACTCCAGCGGCCGGATCCAACAATGACTGGGAGGTGGCAATTATGGTGATAATTGTGATGATGGATGGCAACGGAGAATGGCACAAGAGTCCGGAGTCCCAAGGGAGGTAATATACAACTTTGTATTGGGTACTGACATTGAATTCTGACATGGCCTCTGATATGGACTCTGACAATAACTTAGTCGTGAGTATCTCCCGATATTGATGATGATGATAACTAGTGTTGGCAACGAACCGCCCGGGATCCGTAGCATTGACGAACCGGTTTGGTTCGAGCGAACCCAGATCCTTGCCAAGCCTTTCGCCTCAAACTCTACCATTTCGACCTACAACTGCGAACAGAAATAAGTAAGCGAGTTCTTGTCCGATCCGCTCGATTTTTAGTGCATCTTGTAGCTAACTTCTCCCGCTACAGGACGCCCTACAAATTGACCCGATCGGACAAGAACTCGCTTACCGATTATCGTTCGAAGATAGATGGTTCGCGAACCGGTTTGTGTCAAACCTCGGAACTTCGTCCAAACCTCGGATCAGATCCTTGTCGAACCCCGCCTTGGTTCGATCTGTGACAAACCAATCCGGTTCGTTGCCAACACTAATGATAACGATGACGATGATCAGCAATCGCCATAACCGTCTTGCTGCAGAATAGTTCCGGTGCGTAGAATCCCAAGTGGAGTAATATACATCTTCGCATCGGATACTGACATTGAATTCTGACCTGGACTCTGACATAGACTCCGACAATAACTTGGTCGCGATCATCTCCCGATATTGATGATGACGATGACGATGATGAGCAACTGACTCTGACATCGAACTCAGGCATTGGACTCTGACAATAAACCCTAGTCACACCGATTATCCAATCCTACTCCTTCCAGCAACCAAGAGTATGCTCGGTATGTAAGTTTCCTTAGCTTCATATTGAGCAACTTCTCACCCAGAAACACCTATTAGTAAAAGTGGGATCGATCTCTCGTGGATATAGGCTGCCGGCTAAAACGCAAGGTAGGCGACCTTGGGGTGTCGAAGGATTGGTGGGATGTAGTCCGCGATATATTCTTCTGCAGGATCCTTACCAAGGATCCATATCTGACCGATATGGACATGTTATATGCAGAGAGCTTCGAGCAAGCATATGCATATTTGAAAGAGGCTCAGTGGGATGATATGTCCACCGCAGCAATTCATACGGTAAGTATCCGCACTCTCCAAGTACTGCCTATTGATACTAACAGACAAGGTTGTGGACTGCTAATCGGCTGCCCAGGGAATCTTTGCCGAACAAGGTTGTGAGATTGCACCAGACCAATATATTGACAATTTCCGACACATGTCGAATGATAATTGGCAGAAACAGGTTGCAAGGTTAATCTCTCCTTGCACTTACCGATTCCACCATTCTGATTGCGAGAATGAGGTAAGGTTTAATCCAACAATTTATTTCAATCTTTTGACAAATAAGGTACCAAAAATAATATTCCTAGTCGGTCGCTATTGTTCATCATGGCAAAGATCTTCTTTGACAATGGAACTCGTAATATTACTAGACGTCCATATACCAACCACTTCACCCAGGTGTTGATACACAGTTGTCTATTACTTGCCACAACCGCAGTAAAGCACTCCTTGGACAACTGGGCAGCCAGCAGCTTTCATCGTGTAACATTTGAAGCGAATACATACAAGGGTTCATATCTACATTTCTATGATATACTCAGTATCTAACAAGTTATCAGGAACTTACCCCAATCTGAATACACAATGGAAAAGCATTCCAGAACTGACTCAGAAGCAGATCCTTCAAATATACATGAAAAGAATTGACAGGGCCAATGGTATTAATTGGAAAGCTCTGTCAGTCACTCGGTGGGACACGAATACCATGATTGTGGATGATGACGTCGATGAGTAGCAGCAGCCGATTTGGTATATTGTCATATTGTAGATTGGATTTGTTGTAATTATAATCCAAAGGTGGGGCAGATTGCAAGAGGTTTCTGAAAGAAATATATTTACATTAGACTCTAACAGGATCACAGTCAAGCTACTGTCAGATTATGGTGATTGCATTCATAGTCTCTGATAAGCGACCGTGAGGTTTCACAGGATTATGGCCATCATACCCGCTGACTCTGACAAGTGACAGTACGGTCTGACAATCACACCCGAGAACTCTGACATGCTACCATGAGACTATGGCAATTGCACACCTGGACTCTGACAAGCAACCGTACGGTCTGACAATCACACTCGACATCTCTGACATGCTACCATAAGATTATGGCGATTGCACTCCTGGCCTCTGACAAGCGACTGTACGGTCTGACATGATCATAGCCATCATACCCGAAGACTCTGACAAGCAACAGTGAGGAATGACAGGATCATGGGCATCCACATGAGACCTTTGGTACCTAAGGTGTAACAAAACCAGACTCTTTAGATATTGCACCTAGAGATGCACTGTGAATCAGAAATTAGGTTGAAATATTACTGCAAGTTACCGTATATTATAGGTGTGTTACCGGAGTGTTATCGGAGTTATACATAATGGGCTTGGATATATTTGCATTTTCCAGCATTATAGCTGTTACAGGAGATTACGGTAAGTCATATGGCAAAGGATAAGTTACTGGTAATGAGTTACCAATTTCCAGACGGTACGTAGGTAGTTGTAACTGGTCCACTGAACGTGGTAGTGGAGCTTTCGGTAGCATCGCTTGGAATCGAGGATCCGGTCGACCTCCCATTCATCCGTATCGTCGACAATCTTCGGTTGCGGTTCCGACGGCAGCTGGTCGATAGCAGGCAGTGAGTATTTATCAAGCAGGCAGACGTGAAATACATTGTATATACTCATCGTCTTTGGCAAGTCTAATTTGTAAGCATTCTTGTTGATGACTTTATGTACCGTATATGGTCCCACGCGCTTGTAATTTAACTTCTTTGATGCCCTTGCCGTCTTGATATTCGGAGTCGAGAGCCAGACCTTATCTCTGACCTTGAACATGATTTCCTTGCCACCGGTATACTTCGTCTGGCGGGCTTGAGCTTCCAACAGGTTTTCTCTCAGGGTGCGGTGCGTTTACTCCAGCCCGCCTGGCAAGCTATCTACTTTGGCTTCCGACTTCAAGCGGGCTAAGTCCTTGGGTACCTTGAACTGCATCATCGGGTGGTAGTTGTAGTTGGCCCAAAAGGGTGTCATCCTTGTCGTAGCATGTACCGCATTGTTGTAGGCGAATTCCGCCAATGGTAAGAGCTCTACCCAGTTATCCTGCTCATAGTTGCAGAAATCTCAGAGGTACTGCTCCATCGTCTGAATCTGCCGTTCCGTCTGGCCGTCCATCTGCAAATGAAAGGCGGTCGACAGTTGGTGGTCCATACTCATGTGACTGTAGACCCTCGCCCAGAACCGACTCGTGAATTGGATACCCCGATTGGTGATGATGTTGTCGAAGATGTCACGTTTGCAGATCACGTGCTCGAAGAACAGCCTGGTCAGCTCTGGTGAGTCGACATCCTTTCTGCCGGGCAGATAGATCGCCATCTTGGTCAGTCGATCGACAATGACTAGGATGCCCGTATATTCGGACGTGGTCGATTCTGGCAGGTCTGTGACGAAGTCCATTGTGACACCTTCTCAAAGTCATAAGGGTGGTGGCAGTGGCATGTTGATTCCGTTGCGGGCTTGCCGTGGGGCCTTGATTCGATGACATACTTTACAGCCGCTAACAAACTTCCTTATGTGTGTGTCCATTGTGGGCCAACAGAAATCCCTGGAGACTAACTCAGCAGTATTAAGAGCTCCAAAGTGACCGGACTTGGAGTTGTCATGGAAGAGACTTATCACTTGGTCATGGAGAACAACGTCTACAGGGACATATATCCTCCTCTCGTAGGTCAGAGCTCCAGCGATGATACTCCATTGATTGACTTCTTTGGCTTTGGTTTTGGCTTGGACTTTCCCTATGGCTGTGTCCTTGGGTTATCGACTAGCTTATCTGAGATGTCGACCGCCAATGGATCAGCAGCCTGAGCCTTGTTTATCGTCGGTAGGATGTTATGGTAGGGTTCGACTGCCAGCATCGTCTAAAGCTGTCCCACAGGATTCTCATAGCTGATCTCATAATCGGACCGTCTCGATGGGCTGTCAGTGGGGTTTGTCGTGCCTTCCAGGTGCTTGATTGTGAAGTTGTATGCTGAGAGAATTTCCGACCACCTAGCTTGTCGCTGTGACAGTACTTTGGAAGTTTGGAAATACTCAAGGTTCTTGTGGTCACACCGCACCAGAACTTGGTGACGGATGCCCTCCAGATAGTGCCACCATTGCTTGAAGGTTTCGACAATGGCGAGGAGTTCCCGATCGTACATGTCATAGTTCTGCTCAGTCGGAGTGCATTTCCAGAGGAGATATTGACTGGCCAAAGGGTTCCGAAGCCATCATACTGGTTGAGGATGCTTGCAATCATGAAGCCGATTGTATCCATCTGGAGGATGATCGGCTTGGCTGGGTCGAAGTGCTGCAGAACCGGGGCTGTGGTGAAGGTCTTTTTGGGTTTCCAGAAAGAAAGCTCTGATTCCCGAGTCCATTTCCATTTTGACCTGATCGGCTGCGATCAACTTGATGATTGTTTCGGCTTACTGCCCTTGCACTGCCCATCGAATATTAGTAATTCTGTGAGCGGGAGGGTCACCTTAGCATATTTTTGGATAAACCTCGAGTAGATGTTCGTGAACCCGAGAAAGACTTGAACATCCCATCTCGACTTTGTCGTTGGCCAATCCTCAATCATCATGATCCGATCGGTTTCCATGCTCACACCATCAGCAGATATGACGAAGCCGAGGAAGCCGACCTCTGAGATCCCAAATTGGCACTTCTCTGCCTTGCAATAGAGGCCGAACTCTTGCAGTCGTTGTAGTACCTTCCACACGTGCTCGTCATGCTCCTTCTCGCCAGTGGAGTAGATCAGGATGTCATCGAGGTAACACACGGCAAAGTGGTGGATGTAAGGACGCAGGCAATCGTCGATGTAAGACTGAAAAGTAGCCGGTGCGTTCGTCAGACCGAATGGCATGACCTTGTACTCGAACTGACCGTATCGGATTCGGAAAGCCATCTTGTACTCATCACCTTTCTTAATGCGAATAAGGTGATAGGCTCCACAAAGGTCGAGTTTCGTAAAAAAACTGGCTCTGCCAACATGATCAAGCATCTCTGAAATCAGTGGGAGAGGGTATCGGTTCTTAACCGTCGCCTTATTGAGCACACTGTAGTCCATACAAAGTCTTAAGCCGCCGTCCTTCTTCTTGACAAAATGTATTAGCGCTGCCACCAGTGATGATGACCGCTGGATGAAACCATTGGCCAGGTTTGTCTCGATTTAGGCCTTTAGAGTTCTCAACTCGACCTCTGATAGGTTATAGATATGCCCAGATGGTCACTTAAAACCGGGCTCCACATTGATCGCATGGTCAATTGATCAGTGCGGTGGCAGTGACTCTGCCTTGGCCTTGCTAAAGCCCTCCACAAATTCCTAATACTTGTCGGGGATATGGCCGCCATTATCTGTAAGCACCATTTCAGATGCAGCTTCATCTATACTCGTTAGCTGTGTATTTCAATCGACTGATGGAGGGTAGGAATTTCCGGAAGTAGTGGTTCCAGCCGGCCCATCACAATGGAGCATGACTGTGGCGCACCTCCTCCCTTCGTGACTCGGCAAGTCAGTAGCAGTCATTCAAGCCCCATATTGTTGGTAACTCTTCTGCCGCAACTACCACTGCTGCTCTCTGCTCGCCGGTCCAGCACCTGGACCCAATCTCACCTCCTTTGGTGATGCCTTCCACGGTCGCTCCCAGCAGTCCTGTACAACCCTCCACTCTCAGGAAGAATGTCCCGATGACCTCCGCTCTGGCCAATAGATCATTGAAGGCAGTAGCTCCAAGTATTTGAATATCTGGTATTTGAATATCCGGAGTAAAGCTACCTTCGAAACACATCTCCTCCCTAGCCATCGATTCTGGTGCATTCCCAGGGCATTCTGGTTGGTCTGTCCGGTCAAAATGCCACCACTTCCGATCCCCCTGGGGTTCGCAGAGCCAAAGGTCAACCGCATTACTATTCGATGTCAGGATTCCTGGACTGAAACCAAGGCAACCCGAAAACCAAGTCGTAAGACCGCATGGGCACAACTAGCATGTCTGATTCCTGAACTGGTGAGAAGTGCTCCAAATATTGAACCGTGATCGCCATTGTTCAACTCTTGCTTGGGTGAGCCATCACCTGTCCGTTAAGGTCCAGAGTCGGGACGAAAGCTAGTACGTCCGGTAAACCGAGCCGTTTCATTAATCTCAGTGATATGAAGATGCTCTCGCACCGCAATCGATAAGTGCTCGCATGAGTTGCATCTCTCCATTCCCATCTCTTATAAGAACCTCATGGACAATATGCGATGTGTCCGGTCTGACCATACTGCATAAGTACTGACTTGACATGAGAGCTTTTGGGCTCTCTAATACCATCCGTGGCTTCAAGGCGATCCGATGTAGTTGTATGCTATCTATCGCTGCCATCAACGCCTGCGTTGCCACCCTTTCCAAATCCAATTCCATCTTGTCGAACCTCTCCCGCCGGGCTAGATGCCGAGAGAGGCTTATGAGTTCTTTGCCTGCTGGTTGTCGAACAACTTCAGTCGTTTGACTTATTGCCTTCTATTGCCACTCGGAGCTAGTTTCTAGTCTTGTGGTGGGTTAACTCGAGAATATTTGAGGCAGAAACTCGCCTTGTGGTTCGGCAATCTGCAGCGTAAACATGGGCCGCTAGATTGTCAGCTTTCAAAGATCTCTGTCGAAATCCATGGTGCCAGCAGTAAGTCTGACAATTGTCCTCCGTCTGGTTTGCCGTGTTTGTTCGATCCCAGCCGGCCGGATTTGTTGCCAGTGGTATTCCCTGGCTCCGAGATAGATGGTTGTAGCCCTGCTTGATACTCTTGTGGAACGTATCTGTCAGCTGCTTTTGCTTCTGAGGCTGCTGTTGTCTCCGGTTCGTCCTTCCTGGTCCGGGCTAGAATTCCGCGGCTGCTGCTCGGTCGAAAAGCTTATCGAATCTTTGGAACCTCCTGTTTGTCGTCAAGGGTTTAACCCGTGATCGTAATCCAGACTTTATCTCTGTCCAGGCCATTTCGTATAACCTCTTAGGGTCCTGTTCTTCATTCCATTCGGTTTCTCGCCACAAGGTAGGGAGCCGGTTGGCCCATATCCGTACTGATTCCTACTGGTCATGGAATCCCTGATCGAACTCTCGGTAGGCCCGCATGGCTGCATTCAGCACCCGGTCGGAGTCGCCGTACATCTTTTGGAATTGGTCAACCAAGAGGTTGAAATCGTTCATGGCAGAGTGGTTCGAATTCCATAACCTTTGGCTCTAAGTGACTGGGTCCCCCATCTTCATTTTCCGTTTCGAAGGATCCTTATGGCCGCTCCAACTGCGAGTAGGTTCAAGGTGTACTTGACTTGATCCGGTGTGCCGTTGGGGAAATGATATTGGTGTGAGTCGAAGATTCCACGGAGTACACTGATGAAGTTATCCAATTCAGGAATGCCCCTGCAGTATCGCACAGGGTCGACCCTCTTAAACATTCCAGACTTACCGCATACCTGCTCTGCAGCTTGCTCTCCAGCAGCCTCTCATTCCCGATCTGTTTCTCTCTCCCGGGTTTATTCCACTCGATTGGCTGCTCTCACATTACGCTCGGCCCGTCGTTCGGCTCGCATTTCAGCTTGTTGCTTCAAAAGGAACTTCAGCATCAATCGATTATGGTTGGCCATGTCGTGGTAATCATCTTCGGTAATTATTGATGAGAAGTCGATGTCGTCATCATCATTGTCTCTGATGCGTGTATTTTCCCACTCAGGATTGAGATCACCATTGTCGGGATTCGCATTTTGGTTGTCAGCATCAAGAATATCATCAATCTCCTCTGGAAGAACCGATGGTCTCTCGGCTCGCACCCATTGGCTGCTAGCTGTTGATGTCAGCTGAGTTTCCTCACTTTCGCGATCGTCAGTGATGCGTACTTGACTTCTAATTGACTTCTTTGGAGGTATTGGAGTGCAATTGAATGTAATTGACTGATCATGTGTTTTTTAGTGTACCTGTTGTGATGTGTCGAAAAAGTAAGGAGATCACGAAATCCCATAGGTCAAACGTATCTGGTGACTGAAAAGCGATTATAGTGTAATGATATAGGTCCTTGTATGGGTAGATATACGCAGATACAGTTGCAAACAGGAATAAGTAATAAAGATATCAATTGTACGGTATGTAGGTAAGATAATCGCTAGCATGCCAAAAGTACTTTTCGAGGTGATTTTATATGAAGGACGCTTACCCAGCCTCGGCATCCAAGTTCACCTGTGAGGGACAAGTACGCTTGGGAGAGCCAAGTACACCTGGGAGCCAAGTGCGCTTGGGAGAGCCAAGTGCACCTGGCACCACCATTACATCTGTGAAGGCATTGGATATGGTAAAACCTCATATTATTTGATAGGAGACTGTAGAATTTGTTTAATAGGAACAGATTACTATTGCCAATATGTATTGTCTATAATAGATATACCCATCCTAGTACATTCAGGACTTGTTTAATGGGTACAGGCTGCTATTGCTCTTGCAATATCAATATCCATTATCTAAACAATATATATTATTTCTTACCCCCAGCCTGTAAATGTTGTCCAACATGCCAAACTTCAAATATATCATATTAAACCTCATTGAGTAGCCTCTATTGTTGTTGATATATTCTTATGGTGTTGGCAGTCAGAATGACAGTGGTAGATTCCGTGAGATCTTTAATATTTATGACTGAGCTATTTTCCATTGATTCAGACATCTCGTATATACAGTTACTAAGCAAAAGTCTTGGTGATTTTCTCTGTTCGCACTCGCTCAAAAGATCGAGCGGTGACTTTGCAAACTCCGTACTATATCCACAATGCCTCTAACAACACTTCGCAAACTCACACTTGCTAAGATGGGTGCAATTATTGTTTTCTTTTACTTGAATTATACCTTTACTGCAATTAGCGAAATTGTAGGCCGAGCATGGTCAACAGTTTGATATTTTGTAGTGCGTGCTACTGACAGGCAATCCCTTGTGAACTTTCCACGTAGTGGTAGACCAATAATTCTAACGCGACAGCAATGAAGGGCGATATTACGCGCAGTTAAAAAGGACCGAAAGATGACATGTACTCAACTATAGGATTTATACGTACCTAATGTGTCCTTATCGACAACCGATCACTATTTTCGGAAAAACAACTATCGCATGTGGCTAGCCAGGAAGTGTCTGAAACTAGAAACTCAACATGTGAGAAAACGATTGGCATGGGTATTAGAGCACAGGAATTGGACAGATAAAGAGTTGGAAGGTGTTATTTGGAGTGATGAATATTCAGTGGAAAAGAGTGATGGTGGTCGACAAGTTTGGGTCTTCAATACACCTCCTGAAAAGTGGTTCAAAGACTGCATTGCATCAAAACGCAAGGGAAATGGGATTTCCTTGATGGTATGGGGATGTTTTTGGGATAACAATCATGGTACATTTTGTCCTCTGATTGTTAAATCAGTCAACAAACATGTTTACATCAAGCTACTTGAATACCTTCTTCTACCAGTCATTTATCGTATTCACAACACCATTGGCGATCCAATCTTTCAGCAAGATAATGTACCAGTACACAAAGCTGGTATGATTCTTGAATTTCTTGATGTACACAATATTCAAGTTGAAAACTGGCCACATTTTTCACCTGATCTTAATGCTATCAAATATGATTGGGTAGAATTAAAACGGCGACTCAGTAAGAATTATCCGAATATCGAAAACACGAAGGGAGGCCCAGATAAAGTTTGCGCGAAGCTGACTGAAGTTCTACCGGAGATCTGGAAGGAAATACCTGAAGCATTCTTTGAAAAGCTGTGGAAAAGTATGCCTGACCATGTTGCAGCTGTAATTGATGCCAAAGGATGGTATACCAGGTACTAGAGCATGCATTTCCTTGAAATTTTTTTTTTCTTACTAGAATATCATTATAACTATCTAGACACTTTGTAGTTTTAGTTTGGTGACTATAGGAGTTATGGTTGTGGAGTAGTAGACAATTTTGTACCTTGAGGATAGAGTTTGTGAGGGGGTGTGCAGACGAAATCACCAAGACTTTTGCTTAGTAACTGTATGTACCACTCAAAGATATACTGATGGCTGTTTGTGATAAATAAAATTAAGTGGTCTTATTTTGACAAGAGCTCATCTGCACTTCCAGTCAGAAGATCCAGGCTTGAAGAGATGAATCAAAGTAGCTGATCGAATTAATTCCAGAGCACTATTAGCAGTTTCTGTGATGAGTCCGATAAATTCCTTCTGTACTTTACCATGGTACAAGTTGATTATATTGTACCTTACTGTGTTGAATATATATGTGATAACTTCACCGTCATCCTCTCAGACCATATTCCTAATATATATGTATTGAACTAGTATTTGAAGCTGTATGTATTATTTAGCTGACCACCAAGAAATATTATTGATATAGTAGTGGCAAATACCAAGCTTATTAACGTAGTACATACTGATATATTCAGTGATAGTCCCATTGTAGCCATCAGGAAGATGGTGACAGTCCACTAATCTATATTATTCTTCTGGAGATGGTAGGTAATGCTTCCATAGTGATTTATTTTATTCAGGGAAATATGAGTCCAGTATCTGTGGTATCAGTTTTCCTTTGCTGTTCCACATCTGCATAGCTGGATGAGTATTTCAATAAAAGACAACAAGTAATGTTATCACATCAGAAAAATATAGTGTTTCTTTATCCAGCTCAGTCAGAGTAATAATAACTATTCTTAGCACATTATGGCAGTCTCAATCTTGTAGCATTTGCTTATGAAGATCTTTTTTTTCATTGCACTAGTGGAATGCATCCTGACTCTGTTCAGGGTGATCTCTTACAGTAGTTACTGTTGTAAACTGGGACACAGTTTGAAATTTGTGAATGGACTCAGCAATATCATATAGGAGGTGTAGCTTAAAGAAATTAAAGTACATATCCAAGTGATATACTCTTTGAATAGTCTGTATAAGTATGGCTGTCTACTCTTTAGCCTCTTTCCTCTGCTGGGTTGCAGTTTACTGGTCATAAATTATCTAGTTTTTCTCATCCTGGTATCTCTACTTCATCTCCTTTTATAGATTATCAGTATCAGTATTTAGTTGCTTAGTCTTCCTGCATTCAGGCAATATATCTATATACTTCTGAATATCATTGAGGTAGTCAAGGTGAAAACCTATAGTACTCTGCATATAAAACTGATAATGAGATACATTGAAGAACCAGATGTATATTCTAATAAAACTTTAACCATAATTAAAGTTATCTTGTTGGTTGGAAGTTGGATCTCTGAGTGTAGCTGCAAGTACTGGGGCAAGGAATTTTATCAGAATATATAAATCGTATTCCTACCATTGAACAACCTTCAAGTATGGCTCATATAGGACAGCTAATTCTGTATGAGGTAGTATTATCCAAACATCTTCGATCTAGCTTAGCCTTTGGTGAGACTTGAAAAACCTATAAATTCATATCCTAATATGCTTCATCATGAATAATACATATATTAAGCTAGTCTCAGAGATCCGATATAAGGAAAGAGAAAAAATCAAGATAAAGGTTGTGAAGAAGATTAGATCGATAGAAGTCACACACATCCACAAATGGTAAGTTTGACAATATCGTCTGTCTAGGATGAGTATACTTCCCCTGAAGTCTAGATTCTATGTCGTTCGTAATTGGATACCTGATTGCCATATACTGTACCTGTTATTTGACTATGTACCATTTGGGATTAAATTGTAAGACTTGAAGCTTAAGCTCATGAAGACATTCACCATACCCAGTTGATAGAATCTTGAATTTGGAATAGCAGTTTTGACTGACTGCATAACGATTTTCTATCAGCTAAGTGTGATCTGCAATATATTAGGCTAATTCAGGATAGCAATCATATATGTAGCTATCTGCACAAGGCAATTGGAGACCTGACTCATCTGGGCTGAACTTGTCAATGGATGTAGGAACTTGTTATATGAATTTATACAGGGCTGCTTGCACCTCTTAAAAGAGTTAATGATTGTCTGTCTTGGTGATATACTGAAGCTTAAGTAGTATGGGAATAAGAGCAAGGATGATGTTGGCAAAAGATAATAATCATTGTTGTTCAATCAAGATATGATTGCTGTGAGTGAGATTCAGGGGCCATGCTTTCTGATATCTGAGAAGTTGATAAGGTGAATCTTATCTGATCTGCATATTGGTGGTATAATAATCACTTTATTTTGCAGCTGTATCTGAGTTTCTCACAATCAGATTCTAATATTCATTTTCTAGTAAACTCTCTTGTTACTTGTGAATTCTTCTTTGAGTATGTGTGAAAGAAATATTTTGTACCGATATTGCTGAACTGGTGATGATGGGTATATGATCGGGTTTCAGAAGGAAAACTCGATTTCCAACATGCAACATTGTATGATCACTGTTAGTATGAAGGTAGATGACCATGGATCATCTTCAACTTCATTTTCAGGATTGGAGTCAACTGAAATCCTATACTAGGTGAGTATGGCTGGTTTCAGAGATTGAACACCCAACAGATTCTTATGTCAGTCCAGTTGTTCTGGATCACCCAGTTGGCAGTCGAGAACAGATACAGTTTTATATATTGGTGGAATCAGGAAAATATCTGTACACCCAGGTATATTAGTCATGCCCTCACATGGGTTGTGGGCCAGAAGTGCCTGGAACATCGGTAGGCTAGCTAATATGTAAATTCAAGACAATACAATATGAGACACTGTAAAAATAACTCTAGGTGCTAGGTATTCACCCGGTTGCATCTCACTCTGCACAATACCTTGGTGGGCTTAATATACTGTGTTCTTTATCTGGCCGTTCCAATTGCATGGTGATGAGCCAGCCGTCAGCCAGCCAGCTGAGAGCCAGCCCAGCTCGATCATCTCCTGCCAGCGGTGAGCCAGCTCTGCTCAAATACGTCCAGCCAACGGAGAGCCAACCCTGCTCGATCATCTCCCACCAGTGGAGAACCAGCTAAGCTCAATCATGTCCCACCAGCGGAGAGCCAGTCCGGCTCAATTGCGTCCAGCCAGTCCGGCTCAAACACCTCCAGCTAGTGGAAAGACAGCCTGGCTCGATCCCGTCCAGCCAGCTGGAACTCGCCCAGCTCGATCATCTCTGGCCAGCGGTGAACCAGCCAAGCTCGATCATATCCAGCCAGCGGTGAGCCAGCCAAGCTCGATTATCACCCGTCAGCAGAGAGCCAGCCCGGCTCAATCCCATCCAGCCAGCTGAGACCCTGTGTAATGGCTGTAGCAGGTGCACTTGGCTTGTAAGTACACATGGACCAAAAAGAGCACTTGACCTTGTGAGTGCACTTGGCCTTGTGAGTGCACTTGGCCTTGTGAGTGCACTTGGCCT
>MU122137.1:542631-602171 GCA_014904905.1 Wilcoxina mikolae CBS 423.85
CCTTGTGAGTGCACTTGGCCTTGTGAGTGCACTTGGCCTTGTGAGTGCACTTGGCCTAGTGAGTGCACTTGGCAGCTGACGCTGGGTAAGTACCCTTCATTTGACACTTTTCCCCCCTTACTTTCAACCGTATTTGCACTCTAAGTTCTAAGTTCTATGTTCTAAGTTCTAAGTTCTAAGTTCTCAGTTCTAAGTTCAACTCTATGATACTTCTCTCTCTCACTAACACAATCACTCTCATTATTTGCGATGCTAACAGATGTACATACAATTTTCACCAAGGTAACCAGCCTGTACTTATTGATCATCTGCAGCCAGCCGAAAGCCATCCCAGCTCGATTACATCCAACCAGCAGTGAGTCAGCACAGCTCGATCGCGTCCAGCCAGCGGTGAGCCAGCACAGCTAGATCGCGTCCAGCCAGTCCGGCTCGATTGCATGTAGCCAGTATGGCTCGATAGCGTCCAACTAGCCGACAGCCAGCCCAGCTCGACCTCCATGCGTACCTGATCGTGATGCTAATATTTCCGTCCAGATCTGCTCGTTGCATATAGCCAGCCGAGGGCTAGCCCGGCTCGATCACGTCCAGCCAGTGGTCAGCCAGTCCAGCTCAACCTCCAAGCGTACCTGATCGACATGCTAATGTTTCCATCGAGATCTGCTTGTCACATGCAGCCAAGTGAGAGGTAGTACGGTTCGATCGCATGTAGCCAGCACAGCTTGATCGCGTGTAGCCCACATGGCTCGATCGCGTGTAGCCAGTACAGCTCGATTGCGTGCAGCCAGTATAGCTCGATTGCGAGTAGCTAGTACGGCTCGATTGCGTGTAGCCAGTACAGCTCGATTGCGTGTAGCCGGCATGGCTCGATTGCATTTAGCCGGTATGGCTTGATTTCGTCCAGCCAGCAGGGAGTCAGCCAATCTCAATCATCTTCTGCCCGCTGAGCGAGGCTAGTCCAACTGTTTACACCCAGCCTGTATCGATCTTCTGCATCTGTATACTAGCTCCAAGTACTGCCCCAAGTGCATCCAAGATCTACCATGATGTTTTGTATACAGTTCGCAATAAATTTGTGAATCAAGTAATCAATTGACTGCCCTGGTGAATCAAAGCTGTGATCGGAAATCAAGGCTGCACCTGTACAGTATACTGTGTATAGAAATAATTGCTCTGCCTATAAGTGTATGTGGATGCAAATGCTCTACCTGTAAGTGTATATGGACGTAAATTCTGTGCCTGAAAGTGCGTCTAGATGCAAATGCTGTGTCTGTAGTGCCAGAGTAGTGCCAGGGTACGATGAGGCTCAAGAGATTTCAATTGAAGCGTCTAATACACCCTAGCCATTCCGGCATCTGCAGCGTGACTTGGATTTTTTCCCGATGGGAATAGATTGTGCAGGCAAAGAGGATTATTATAGTCATGGATGAGGGTCATAGACTATTCAGCCTTATAATAAGAGTCAATATTACTCTACAATTATTGTTGCTGGCTCCTCTCTTATTAGTTGTTATCTTAAGCAACCACACTCACTATTGTATATCTAATCTATATTCATACCAGTAATTATTCTCTGGGATAAGTTCTAGTTGAAAATTATTTTCATCTTTATTGTTATCTTCCTCTTCCTCATCCTCCCAATTAACTTCTTGAATATTTTTTATCACTTCCTTGTCACCATGAGAGGATTGCAATTTTCCAAGATATCTGCCAGTTATACCACACAGGATTATACACCATCTAATACTCTCGAAGCAGGGTAATCTACGATCACTCGATGGGTGCTGGGTCAGGATAATACAAGTACCATCCCTATATATTATCGAATATCTATAAGCTATCACTTGTTTCGATTATCACAATTCCCGTAATCAGATGAGTTGTTATGCGGTCAATCACACTACTGATAAGGAATGGGAGATGGTTACTGGATCAATACTGTGCCAGCTCATGTCACTGATAATATGCAGACAGCTGAGAAGCTATACATACGAACGCACCTGAGTTTACATCATAGTTGATTACGCCGTTGATTACCACGCATGTGCAGAGTACTTAAAACAATACCTTTCATGATCGAAAAGATACCATTCGCTTGGAAGCTAAGACATCGAAGGATTCGGGAGGTCTGGACCACCGAAATCCGAGGGACTGATGCCAGTATGAATTCTATTCGTCTAAGTTCAAGACCGTAGGGGAAAGTGTACAGAAGGTCTTGCAGGGAGGTGTAGAGTAGATTGTGAGAACGAATATTGGTACGAAGTGTGATTAGGTAGAGAAGCTCATGAGAAAAGTGTAGATAGAAGTAATTATTAGAGTGAGAGGATAGAGTTATATAGACCTCTGGAATCTCTGAGGGTAGAAGAGGAAGCTTCTTGATGAGGAGAATAAGCCTTTACAATATACACATTGGAAAGCCAAACATCTTTGTCTTGAATCTTTATATCTAGTGACTTTCACATCCTGAGCGAAACTTCATAAATTCAATCGCAGGTAAGTCTGTAAAGCAGTAATGTTAAACCTGTGGTAACTCTCCCAGTATTATACTGGGTATTTTCTCCATCTGATATAACTCAACCCATTGTAAAACAGTCTTGGCTATGATATCTGGTTAACCAGTAAGTTTAAAATGCAATATGGTTAGATAGAATCTAAGGTCAGATATAGACCCTCTCACGATGTAGGTATTTAGTTAGGCCATAGACTTTGAGATCTGTATTCGAGTCATATGATGAAGTAAAAGTTGACTGAGTAGAAATTTGCAAGTATTGAAGTTGGAAGCACATTGTACAATAAAGTTAAGGGCGAGTAGATATGTGTAGTGGTAGTTCAACACCGGAAGCGTCACTCCAGATTTATCAGTACAAGTAGTATCCTTACTGCTTTCAGGACCTGCTTGCGATGGAAGTTATGAAGATTCACTCAGGATGTGAAAGTCACTTAAAGATAAAGATTCAAGACAAAGATATTTGGCTTTCCAATGCGTATATTGTTAAGACTTGTTCTCCATGTCAAGAAGCTTGCCCTTCTACCCTCGACGATTCTAGAGCTCTTTATACCTCTATCCTCTCGCTCTAACAATTACTTCTATCTACGCTCTTCTCATGAGCTTCTCTATCTAACCTTCCCTTAGCTCCAATGCCCTTCCTGCCCTTCAACGCTCTTTCGGACCTTCTGCATCTTTCTGCTCAGATCTCTAACTCAGGCAAATAGAACCTCAACTGACATCAGTCCTTCGGACTTCTGTGGTCCGTACCTATCGAATCCTTTCGATCTCTTTGCTTCCAGGCGAATGGTTTTCTTTCGATCGTGAGGGACACAAGAGGCTTTGTTAGCTACGCTGCAAACGCAGGAGCATTCGTATCTATAGCCTCTCAGCTGTATTTGCATTATCGATGGTATAAGCTGACAGAATATCATCCCAATAACTACCTTGAACTTCCTATCAGTGGTGTGGTTGACTGCATGACAGCTCATCTGATTTCGTTGGTGCGAATGATATTCTGTATAGTTTCAATGACGTCCAGGGATGTCACTTGTACTATTCCAATGCAGCTATCATCGAGTGATCGTAGGTGATCCCGCTTCGATAGCTTTTGGTGATATACAGCTTGTGAAGTGTAACACTACCCCCCTCATTACAGAGTTCATCTCTGAATGATCATACTAGTCTGTTCTTCGTTGCCTTTGGTAAAACATGACCTCTTGTGTCCAAATCCCAAAGACCCTCCCTTCTTCCTTGGTAAAAATGCGATCCCTTGTACCTCAAAACCAATTCCTTTCCCTAGGTATCTTGCTAGCCATTAAAAACCCTTCGTGGGGAAAAGGTACTAGCACAACCTCTTGTCCTTAGCTGCCTGGGGATTCCACTTATGATAATCCCTTAATAACCCCTTGTCATCGAAGTTCTCATGAGGTTCCTCAGTCCAGTCTGCTTCGTCTGGATACCCTTTCCATTTGACCAGATATAGTACCTTCTTTCATTCCTTGCTATACTGGCTGCCCATGATCTCTTCAACCTCATATCCTGTTTCGTATTCGTAGCCTTGAACATCATAACCTAGTTCGTTTTTTTCGCTGGTGGCGAGTTCTGGTACAGATCTGATTGGAACAGTGGCTGTTCGATAAGGTTCAATGAGAGAAACATGGAAACCATTATGGATATGCCAACACTTAGGCAGTTCAAGTTTTAATGTGGTGGGTGAAAGTATATTTAGTACCTTAAAAGAACCATATAGCTTCGCATCTAGCTTTCTAGATGGGGATCTCGTCTTAAGGTTCTTTCTATTCAGCACTACTAGATTATCAACTGAATGCTTCGGAGGTGCTTTAGCATGCTTATTATGGTTCCTCCCCATTGTCTCTTGTACCATTTCTAAACCTTTTCGACACAGATCATGCACACTGGACATGCAATAAACATACTTCCTTGATGCCGGATTCTTTGCCTCTGCTTCAACAGGTCAGTTCGTTCGAGGATCAAACCCATATTTTGCAAAGAAAGGTGACATGCCAGTCGCGGTGGTAAGTGAGTTGTTGTAGGCATACTCTGCTATTGGCAACAACTCAGATCAATTATCTTGTTCGTAGTTATAGTAGTTTCTTAGGTAGCTTTCTAATGTCTGGTTTACTCTTTGCGTTTGACCATCAGTTTGTGGATTAAATGGTGAAGACATCTTCAACTGAATATCGAGAGCTTCAACCAAAGAAGACCAGAACGCAGATGTAAACCTGAAATATCGGTCTGATACAATGTTCGATAGTAGACTATGGAATCTCCATACTTTTTTCAGGAAGATCTTGACCAGG
Source organism: Wilcoxina mikolae CBS 423.85 (assembly GCA_014904905.1). NCBI lineage: Eukaryota > Fungi > Ascomycota > Pezizomycetes > Pezizales > Pyronemataceae > Wilcoxina > Wilcoxina mikolae. Next base: position 547,438 of record MU122137.1, read on the forward strand.
TCTGTGACTTTCTTTTCGCCATCCTTCAGTGGAATGAAGTGAATCATCTTTGTGAACCTGTCAACGATAACCCAGACTGATGAACAACCATTAGATAAAGGTAAATCGATGATGAAATCCATAGAGATTGATTCCCATAGACGGTACGCTAATTCAAGAGGTTGTTGGAGACCGTAGTAAGCGTGATGAGCTGCTTTGTTCTTCTGACATTAAGGACATGAGCGGATATAGTCCTGGATGAATTTCTCCATCTCTGGCCAAAAGAAGTCCCTTTGAATCAGCTCAATTGTCTTATCCTGTTCCATACATTCTGCTACCTTCGAATTATATTCTGCTTCGAGTATTTGTTTTTGTAACTGTAGAACGTCTGGGATCCACACCCTGTCTTTATAATAAAGAGCTTCGTTCTCGAAAGAGATGTCAGGGCTTGGACTTCCTTTCATTGCTCAAACGTACCCTTCCTGCCATGCAGCATCGTCATTTGCAGCGCCTACTACTGCTTCTAATAATCAAGACTTGAACTTGACCACTGGGATTGATCTCAACTTAGCAGAAGAAATCATTATCTGTTCACCTCGTAGCTTCGCTGCTGTCACCTGCACTGTTTTCCATTTAGATGTTACCAACTGATCAGGTCTTAAAATGCAGTGTATTGGTTGATTTTCGCTTTCCTCGATACTACCTCCCCCCTTTTTAGGGTGATACTCCGAACACCTAGATAATGCGTCAGGTTTCCCATTTGCACTGCCTGGTCAGTAGAATATGTTGAAATCATATCCAGCTAGTTCCTGTGTCCAACAGGCTTGTGTTCGATTCAATATCTTAGTAGTGGTAAAATATTCGAGATTCTTGTGATCGGTAAATACACTGATATGATGGGTTGCAACCTTGAGATCACGCTTCCATTCTTTAAAGGCAGATACTATTGCAAGCATCTCCTTATCTAGAATATCATAGTTAATCTCTGCCTTATCCATCTTGCGACAGTGGTAGGCCACAGGGGGTAATCTTCTATCTATCACTTCGGAAAGAACAGCACTGATAGTGAAGTCACTGGTATCAGTCTCAATAACCACAGGATATTCAGGTTCAAAGTGACAAAGCATTGGTGCCTCAGTAAAATACTTCTTTAACAAATCGAAAGCCTGTTGACAGCGTGGGTTTGCCTTCCAATTGAACCTTTCTCCAGTTTGTTTGGTAAGGTCTGTGAACGGTCTGCAAATTCTCGAAAAGTCCTTAATGTAGCATCGATAATAATTGGCAAATCCTAAGAATGACTGAACGTCCTTGACTGAGTCTGGCATTTCCCATTTCAAGATAGTTTCAACCTTGTCCTCTGCCATGCTGACCCCTTCTGCCGATATGATATATCCTAGGAATCCAACTTGTTTCTGATGCCCTTCGCACTTACCTGATGCTATAGCCAAGTTATTTTCCTGTAATCTACGAAGGACTTCCTTTGTCAATTGTATATGCTCATCTTCATCTTTGGTATAGATAAGGGTATCATCTATATAAACCACAACTCCATGATCGATTAGATCTCTCAGGATCTCGTTTATCATATGTTGGAATGAGGCTGATGCATTTGCCAATCCAAAGGGCATAACCAATTATTAATAGTGTCCATATCTCGTACGAAATACTGTTTTCCATTCGTCAACAGGCTTTATTCGAATGAGATTGTAACCAGCCTTTGGGTCAACCTTCGTAAAAAGCTTTGAGCCAGTAACTCTGTCCCTAAGTACGTTCATAAGTGGCAAAGGATACCGATTCATAATCGTGATGCGAGTGAGTCCTCTGTAATCCACACATCATCTTTAACCCCTTCCATGAGGCTTTGGGATGAAGAGTATTGGTGCTCCAGCTGGTAACTTGCTTGGACGAATCTTGCCAGGATCGAGCATTTCCTTTCGATACTCCTTAAGGACCAAAAGTTCTTTTTCAGAAAGAGCATAGATGGGACTCCATGGAGGCTACTCCCCATCTTTTCAGTCTATTGCATGATCAAATGATCGATGTGGTGGCAGAGCATTGGCAGTTTCTGCATTATAAACTGACTGAAAGTCTCGATACTGCCATGGAATTTGCTCGACCCAATCAATCTCCATTTCACCTGCTGCATTAATATGCATAGACCCAATTACTCCGATCTATCGTGGATCAGTACTACACTTGAGGATGCTATCATCATATTCAATCGAGAATGAGCTGCTTGCTACCTTTGTACAGTGCTGATGGCAATGCTTCGATGTAAATTGGAGCTTATCACCTTCTTCAGTGATTCCTCTGAGTGCTCCATACTTGACAATCCACCAGTAAGGTAACATGATATCAGTTGCTGATTTCATTGGTCCAATTTCGAAGGTCTCTTTGGTATAGTAGTTTTCGTACCGAAGAGTAACTGGAAAGGTATACTGCTATCCAGCTCCATTGAAAATCTCACCATTGAAAATCTCAACTGACTTTGATTCTGTTCGAGTAACCAATGGGATACCAATAGTCTCTGCCCACTGCTTTGACATCATAGGTATATCACACCCTGTATCCAAAAGAATCCTCACTGGGACATTCTTCTTGTCCTTGAATGATGCAAACATGTGTACTGTGGGTCTTGAACCTGTCTTTGGTTCTGGGAGCAACTGTTGTACTTTCTTGAATTGAGATTGAGGTGATTGGGCCGAGACCTTACGTTTTCTGTTTTTTTGTGTAGAAACCATGATGAACTCCCTTTCAACACAGCTCCAGCTGCAACGGATTGTAGTTCTAGTGGTAGTTATTTGTGTAGACGTGTTTATGGTTGTTCCAATAATGTGGTAGTCATATGTTTGCACTTGGGTACTATATGACCAGCATATTTTGAGTACTGAACTCATCCTCAGGCACCCTTTTTTATATAGAAAGAAATCGATTCTCATTAAAACTAAACTCAAGGTGTAACAGTCTGTGGGTATCTATACCCGAAAGGAATGATCGCAATCCTAAACCTAAGAAAAGACATAAGAAATCCAGTGTCTCTCAATCGTCAATTTCCATACGATCAGAATCCACCTCATACAACCTCCTCGAGGGTGCGTGAGTTGCAGACGCCATGATCCTGTCAGCCAAGCTCCTTGATCTGACCTTCGAACTGGAGGCTGTAGTTTCCTGCTTCGGAGCTTCCTCCTTGTCTTTGGGTTTCTTGCTCTCCTTGCTAGATGATACCTTGATGGGATTCTTACAGAAAAACCATCGATCATGCTCAGAGGATCCACAACATTTGCATTCATTGCACTTGGCTCTTGCTTCTAGCAGACCTTCAGGAATACCCTTAAGGGCTTCGGTCCCTTCTTCTCAGTTCGAGATTTCTTGGGGTCAGCACCTGTGTCCTTATCTGGATTCTTTTCTTGGTTCTTATCCTTCTCCTGATGCTCATCTCTCTTTCGTTTATTTCCCTTCTTGCCTTTGGAGTTATCACGATTCTGATGAGACCTATTCTTCTCTGCCAACCAATCTTTGTATGATACACCCACTCATTTCATTAACTCGATGAAGGCTGTGTTATCTTTGGGTGGTACCTCTGTAGTTCACATTCGATCCAGAATTTCCTCATTCATTCCTTTTTTAAGGGGATGGATATAAGGGGTTCCGCTGAGATATACTCGAAAGTTGAGGGTTTCTATCTTCGTCAGGTAGTTTTCAATATCTCCAATGTACTTCAGATTATTTATCTTTTGCAGGGACTTCTCTTCCTCTTGCTTATCAATGAATCTTTCTTCCATCGTACTGGTGAAATACTTCCAGTTATCAACCTGGAAGAACTTTTTCATGTCCTCTTCACAGTTATCGTACCTGGCTAGGGTCTTGTCTTCCAAGAAGCCTCCAATCCATATGATCTTGTCGATATCATCATGCAATTCATCGCAGAAGTATTGTAGATAACGTTCCACTGATCGAATCCACCTTCAATAAATTTCTTTTGCATCCTTCTTATCCCCTTTGAAGACTGGAGGCATTTTCATTTTGCCATTCTTGGAGGATCTTGCTGGTAGGTGAGGATTGAGAGGTGGCATATTATAATCTGTGCTGCCAGAAGGAGGTAGGGGTATTTGACTTGGATGTAAACTTCCTGCATTGCTTCCTCCACTGCCACCTCCTCTACCACCTCCTCCACCATCTCCACCTCCACCTCCGCCTCCTTCACTTCCTCCACTTTCACCACCACCACCACCTTCACCTCCTTTCTGATCTTCAGAACCAGAGAGGCCAGATTCCGAACCAGATCCTTCTTGTGGCAGTGGGGCTCCTTCAGGATCGGGAGTAATGGCTTCTTTAACCCAATATGACTCTCCTTTGGTACCTATACAGTAACGCAGGTGGAACCCTTCATCACTTGATTTGATATCTCCTTGAAGTCCAAGGACAGATCTTGCTAGGGACTTAATTGATTTCTTGGTGGTTTCGTCCGATAACCTAGTCATAAGGGTTCTTGTGAACTCCCGAAACCTTTTCTCCATGTCCCTTAGAGTCTTCCTTATATCACTTTCTCTCTGCTTCCTCTCAGCATCAGCATTTTTCTTGAGTTCTGTTACTCTCTTGGCCTCTTCATTGGCCTTTTGCTTGATACTGGTAAGTTCTTCTGACTGTTTATGTACTTGAAGAGCGAGCCTCTCTATCCCTCTTTCCCTCTTTTCCAATATGCTAGAGAGAGAGGTCTATGATACCGAAGTGGACTGTATCTGCATCCCAAGAGCTAGGCATAACTCCTCATATGCTTTGGAAGACTGAGCTTTCGCAATGGCAATTGCAGCACTAACATTGGCTGTGAATATCTGGGACTGGGCAATAATGTCTGTGTGATATACTAGCTATACCCTTTGCAGGATATCAACTCCTGAAGTAACAGCATTGTATATCTCGTTTTGCCTATACACTAGGACTTCGTATGCACTGAACAACTCAGGTAACGCTTCTTTGATCTTGATGTTGCTTGTTTGAGTCTGCGTAATCAATGCATCCATGCGGTTCAACTCTGACTCGATGCTGTTTATCAAAGGAACCACCCAATCAGGGATATCATTCCGTACAATGGATTCGTCACGATCTACTTCTTTCCCCTTATCACCTGCTACTACCAACACACTTTCCCTCCATATCAATATCACTGCCTCCCCCATTATCGTATCAGACCCAGCATCTATCATTGCTCAGAGTATGACCCAGACTTGTTTGGAAAGATCCTGCTGTAAAAGCTCCAAGTTCCGAAGAAGTGAGTTAAATCAAGATCCCAATCAACAAGGAACCTAGCACCAGCTTCCTGTTGTAACTGTAACGAAGGTTCGTAGTCTAGTGAATGGGACATTCACAGATCTGAGAGGACAATAGTTCCGATCAGGGCGAGCAAGATGACTATCTTAAGGTATGAGAGGGATTGCTGCATTCGGAGGTATGTGCGGTATAATGCTTCGGTTTTCGATCGATGAATGGTGACTGCAAATGCTAATTGGATGTAGTCTTCTTCGCGTACAAGCTCACAGTGATAGCTTCCCTTAGGGAGAGATGTCTTTTCCCAGCTGATAATGAGATCGAAGTCTGGCTCATGATATCAGCACTCTCCCTGTAGGATATGTCAGCCAATATCTGGAATATAAAAGCGCATAAGCGTCAAGGACCTTTGACCGCTTGGAGGGTAGAAAGATAGCTTCAACAGAAGTGTTTCTTTGCAAACAATATAATGTAACACCGGGAGCATCACTCCAGGTTTACCAGTATATGTAGTATCCTTATGGCTTTCAGGACTTACTTGTGATGGAAGTTATGAAGATTCGCTCAGGATGTGAAAGTTACTTAAAGATAAAGATTCAAGACAAAGATGTTTGGCTTTCCAATGCGTATATTGTTAAGGCTTGTTCTCCACATCAAGAAGCTTGCCCTTCTATCCTCGAAGATTCTAGGGGTCTTTATATCTCTATCCTCTCGTTCTAACAATTACTTCTATCTACACTCTTCTCATGAGCTCCTCTATCTAACCTTCCTTTCACTCCAATGCCCTTCCTGCCCTTCAGCGCTCTTTCAGACCTTCCGCATCTTTCTGCTCAGACCTCTAACTCAGACAAATAGAACCTCTACTGATATCCATCCTTCGGACTTCTGTGGTCCAGATCTATCAAATCCTTTCGGTCTCTTTGCTTCCAGGCGAATAGTATTCTTTCGATCGTGAGAGACATGAGAGACTTCATTAGCTACGCTGCAAACAGAGGTGATTTCCTATCTACAGCCTCTCAGCTGTCTACATCGTCCCAATAACCACCTTTAACTCCCTATCAGTGGTGTGGTTGACTGCATGACAGCTGATCTGATTTCGTTGGGTGCGAGTGATGTACTGTATAGTTTCGATGATATCCAGGGATGGCGCTTGAACTATCCCAATGTACCTATCATCAAGTGATCGTAGGTGACCCCGCTCTGATGGCCTTTGGTGATGTACAGCTTGTGAGGTATAACAGTTAGCTAATTCTGGCCTGAAAAAAGTGGCTTGTAAATGCAACTAATCGAGTATCAGCTTGAAATTTATTAAGATACATATTGAAAAAGCTCAAAACTATCAATTCTATTTATCCCCGAAATCTTTGATACCATTATATAGCTTGGAATCAGGAAACAGTATCAGATAATCAAGGTAAAATGGATACGCATTGAAAAGGATAGGATATGAAGTTATCTTAACATGTTTGTAAATGTACCGCAATACATTCAAACTGAGAGTTCATCTTGACAATCTCGATCTTCTTGTACATAATATTGAATAACATGTACATTATCAGAATCTGGGAGTACATGTCTAAATTATGCAAAATTGATCTGTCACGAACAACTCATGATTGTTGTGGTGATATGAGAAACTGCAGCTGGCAAACTGATATGAGATGAGAATAAACCTACATATTGAGGCTAGAAGAACATTTTCTAGAGATCAAATTATGGTAAATAATCAACTTGATACTTGTATAGAAGAACACATATATACAATATCATCCTTCTCCCTTTCAGACCACAATATTTTGTTTGCCTTGGAATGTTTATGTATGAATCACATGTTGAGAAACAATGTAAGGGTAGATGGAGAGCTATAGCTAGTACTTCAGACTCTGCAATATCATGACATATGAAGTACAGTCAGAACAAAACAATTCATGTATTATAGTAGGCAACAGGGTTCAAGTTCAAGATTAGGTCACCTGACTTTGCAAATATCAACTGAGACTGCAGCATTCACAAAGTCTATACCTTAACAGATATTGGGAAAAGACTCAAGTCGCACTCCGGATGGCAGAAGGTTTAGCGCATATCAGATGCTTAAGACGAAACCTTTTTAGCCTCATCATGATATGATACTGCACGTACGTATATACAATCCCTGGCATTCCGCTTGCACCTCCTGACACAGCATTCCTTACTGTCACAGCTGTACAGTACACATAATTCTTAGTTACGCAGCCATGCAGTGTACTCACCTTGTGATCCACAATACTACTCATGTAATGCATAAGTGCAATGTATAATCCGTAACATAACGCAATGATCACAGCATACGATGTTTATACAATGTCCTAAATTGCATTCACATCTCGGGCGATGGATACAGTGCAGTGACGTTACTGTTGATGATGTTTGATATTAAGCTCTAATATATACAGTTTCCTGTTCCAAATGTCCCCCGTTCTAAATGCCATGCTACACGTCACAGCCAGCTTGGAATATATCCTCTAAACTACCCTCTTCTTTGCAGTCATCCACCGACTCTGACTCTACATCCTTGTACTCATCCTCATTCTCATTCTTATCCTCATCCTCATCCTCATCCTCCTCATTCTCGATATTATCATCATTCTCATCCTCCTCATTGTCGACCTTCTCATCATCCAGCTGGAGACTACGATGTCGTTGAGCACCACTCCTGAAACTGTGAATGTCATCATGCCCATTGTCGCTATCATTGTCGCAATCGTCAATCCCATCCTCAGCATTGAAAGACAAATCTTTAGCAATGGGGATGCGGATCGCAGCAATGATCAGGGTCTTAATATCCAGCTCCATCATCAGGGCTTCCATCACAGTCTTGTTTAATACCACTCGACGAGGCTTGGCCACAGGTGACATGTTATTGGCTCCATTCTCATATAGAGTGAGGTTGTTGAAAGCTGCCCTTAAGGACTTGATTACCTTCTGTCTCAATGGAGATGGGAGATAGTTCCAAATATTCATGAGATCAGTGTAGGTCTTTGCAAAATAAATGTTTGATCGATTGCATGCATTTTGAAGGTCATACTTATGGCCGTCATTATCTCGATTGAAGTAGTACTCTCACTCGGACCTGTTGCGCTGGATTTCGAGGTCATCGATTTCAACCTTTATTGGAACTAAACCTACATTTCTTTGCCACTCTGTCAGTACGTGATGCAATGCCGTACATGTTAACACAACCAGTGCCAGGGGTATCTGTTCTCAAATCCATTCATGGAAGCCCTCTGAATACTTGCCGTGTTTGCGAATTCGTTGGAAAAAATGTATATATAGATATCGTAGAATCTCCTCGGCAAGAAAGTAGCTAGTTCGTTCCTGGTGGTATTAGCAATACTACAGGTTGCAGACAGAACTCACATAATGTTCATTCGTACGATCGTATTGGTGTACAATAAATCTAAAATCTGAAAGAATTCGGTCAATGTATATGCGGTGCTCATTATCTGCAAAACGGTGCAAGTTTTATAGTCTCCGTATACACTTACGGGCCGTCTCGATCATGCGTGATCTGATGGTATTGCAACTGTTTTTGATCTGATATATGGCCGGTTAGTCAGTGCGAATACAATTCTGGGAGATACATAACTATCATGAGACACTCCTTCTGACGTTCCTGGAAGCTAATATTAACTCCTTCCTATCTGCATACCTTCGGTCAGGAATCCTCTACAGACTTTGTGTTGGATTTGTTAGTCAGTATCTACCACTCTCGGAATTGCATAAGCTACCAGCAGAAACTAAGTGTCAGTTGGAAATGGTGTCTCGCTCAGCAGTTGCTTCTCCATCATGCGACGCATTGTCTCCAGTACAGCAGTAACTCGAAGGTCACCTGGTACCAGGACACTTCAACTGCCATATTTTTTACTGCTGACTGACAGACTCGACGGTATCCTCGGCGGAGACGATGGAATGAGTTGTGAAGCCGATGATGATGGGTGTGGACTCTGAAGGTGACTAAGGTTCGTCGCTGAACGAATACTGATGTTGGAAATGACACTGGGTACTGGTGACATTCAGGCTTGATTCGGTGGGGGCAGCAATGGTTTCAGGGCTAGATTTGGCGCGGATACAATGGATGTAGATACTGTGGAGACTTGAGTAATCGAACCTTCGATATTTGAGGCTGTAGTCTTTATCCGCTTTCGCTTGGGCTTGTCAGACTGCAAAGTTAGTTGTCTCATAGTACCGTTTGCTGTACGTGGCATTGGAGTGCCACGAGTGGCCGGTGCTGCTATTGTAATTGAGAATGCAGCCTTGTACTGTGGCTTTGTTGTTCAGGTCATTTTTCAGAAGGCAGGAATGTCTGAAAGGCAAAATCAAATAGTCCAATTGCGATGTATATGAAGGGTAATACAGTGTGGAAAAGGACTGACATGTCGCTGAGCATTGCACCTGAAAAGGTTTCTCACAAAGGGAAAGATTTAAACGATTTCGTATTAGCTTGTCACGAAAGTGTTGCATATGATTAGTCAATTAAATAACAATAATGGCAGGCCAGCCCAAACAAGACTAAAAACATCTTTGTAAAATGCAAAAATAACTCCATCCAACTCAAAGAGGATATGCAAAAACTCTATCTCACCCAATCACCAAACGCTAATCCAACCACCAAATGTGAACCTACATGCGTCAGTATCTTAGTTATTTGCAGCACTGTTGGAGGTGCAGAAAATCATCACTCAAACTGCTTCATCCATGTTGGTGTGAAATGCGACCCTTCGAGCTGTGTAAAGCTCATACCGGTATTGATATCTTGGTGCGAGCCAATTGCCACCGACTCTGAAGACTCATCAATGCCCACCGATATGAATGAAACGTCACACATTGTCTCCTGCACTACCAAAACCTGTGCTATTTGCAACCTCGCCTCCAGCTGTTGCTGTAACTCCACTACCGCTCGCGACGTCACCTCAATAATTTGTGCTGTCCCTACTATTCGTGCAACTCTGATACTCATTGACTTGCCCAGCACAGATGACAACACATCCTGGAGAGAGGTACACTTGACATGGAGAGTAGCAGTCACCTGATGTTGTGTCATTGCCAAGTGGTTTATTGCAATGAACCTGAGAGCAGGTATCCGGCTCTCATCCTGTTCGGAGGTACTAGTTGTTTCCGGGAGAGATGATCGTGGTACTGGTAGTGGTGGTGGTGGAGTAGCTGTTGCAATCCTTGGAGGCGCAACTGTAATTACCTTCAGAACAACCACAATAATGAGAGGGTTGTAAGCTGTAACAGAAAAGAAGTGGCTACAGAGTCATTGCCATTGAGTCGAGTCGCATTGCATGGCTGCAGAGAGATTTCCCCAGGAATGACTAGACATCCAAGAATACAACTGACTTCTCTTGGTGGATATAGGTGACTCACAACATGGTGTACAGACTTTGCGGTGAGCATCTCCACTTGTAAGAGATTCCATCCATTCGAGGTATGGTGAACGAAGATGTTGTCACAACAGTCATACCTTTCTGGGCCATAGCTTTCAGGGTCGACAATGCAAATCCTGAAGGGATATATATGTGCTGGGATGGTAGGGACAGCCTTGGTGGAGATCTCATCTAGTTTTAATTTCTTCTGAAGGGCAGAGGCAATGATGGTCGATGGCGTAGCACGTTTGTGGGAGGGTGGCTGCAGCTTCGGTGTCTCAGGATACCATGTGTCTTTCTTGGTATGGCCTTTGCCATGTTTGGGGTTGTCACAGTTGTCGGTGATATCAACGTTGTCATAGTCGGGGTCAGTATCGGAAGGTAAAGGTGGGTTTTCTTTGTGATATTGGTTCATCTGCATCAGAGTTTTATCGACACAGTCTTGGAAAAATGCCTGGAACACACTCTACAATTCCATGAATCGTGGTTAAGTCGATGACTGATCCTTCCACATCCCCTGAAACTGTGCAAAGTATCTTGTAGTGACTGGGACCAAAAAAAGAATATCATACATCAAGTCAATGGCGCCATCATCCTTGATACTGTGAATGGCATATATCCGAATAAGGCCCCGAATGTGCTCAGCCATGAACTGCTTTGTGAAACCATCAAGGTTGTAAGTGTCCTTAATTGCATCGGTTTTGGAGGGAGTAGATGGGATCTTTTTGAGCGGCATTGTAACATTCTGAGCTGTAAATAACATGTATGAGGGGTCGGTCAGAGTTAGTGTTGGCAACGAAGTGGATCGGTTCATCGCGGATCGAACCAGGGGGCAGTTCGACACAGATTCGATCCAAGATTTGGATGAAGTTCCGAGGTTTATCCGAACCGGTTCGCGAACCATCTATCTTCGAACGATAATAGGTAAGCGAATTCATGTCCGATTCGCTCGATTTGTAGCGCAGCTTGTAGCGTGAGTAGTTAGCTACAAGATACGCTACAAATCGAGCGGATCGGACAAGAACTCGCTTACTTCTGTTTGTTCGCAGTTGTAGGCCGAAATGGTGGGGCTTGTGGCGAAAGGCTTGGCAAGGATCCGGTTCGTACGGACCAAATTGGTTCGTCAATTGTACGAACCCTGGGCGGTTCGTTGCCAACACTAGTCAGGGTTAGGCTTAATGTGTCTAAAAATGACAATGAGAGTGGTCACAGTAAATAGGTAAAGATGGAGTAGAAAGAGATAATGGAGAAGAATTGAAATAGAAGGAGTGTACGGCAGTATATATACAGTGCAGAATGGGCCATCAAGGTGCTGGAATCATGTGGAGTGGCTCACAGAAGTGTTGAAACCGTTGGTGACATCAAATATCATACTGGAAAAGAAGCTTTCCTGGTTGTGAGCCACTATCGGCACTTCTCTTCTGGCCTGCAAGATGCACTGCATGTTTTATACGACTCTGAGAGTTGTTTGAACCACTTCTTGAGCACGAAACATACGGGTCATGCAAATGTTGGATCAAAGCGTTGAAGTCTGTCAGTTTGGGTTCCTATCATACAGCAGTGACATCAAGTTCCAACATAATGATGCAGTGTGGTGTCATAAACAGTCGGAACCTGCCATATGAAGTTCGGGAAGTATCACCGACATCTCTGGCAATGTATAGACCTTATCAGGTACCACCAATTGGCACTGGGCAGTGGTGTAATGAACTCTGAACTAGTGTCATAGCACACGAAACGAGTGATATCACATGTTTTCATTCGTGTTTTGTATCATCTATCCGGTCAAACATCAAAAAAGCAAGCAAACAACCAAGTCCATTGATTCTTTCTTATATTTGCATTATGATTAGTGTCAAATTAGGCTCTAGACATGGCAACATCAAGACAAAATCTGTCTGCAGTATATTCCAGGGTCTTGGCATTTTATATACTGCTCTGTGAGTTACTTATGCCATGCCGCTCAATCACAGTACCTCTGCTTGGCAACCCTCATAACATTCTGCCAACAGCATATACAGCCCTCAGTATTGTCTACCTGATGTATGTCATGCCTCCCATACGAACTCTGAATCATTTCTGCCCTGTTCGCTTGAAACCTTACAAGTCTTACCTGTGGCTCTACAAAATTATCGACAGTGACCATCCTCGATATCGTGCCCATCTCCTTGAGATGTAGACAGATACCACTGAGCTCCCTGACTCCACTAAATACCCTGAACATGTTCAACAAAACTCTGATCGTTGCGTCGATGATTTGCATGGTGGTTTTTATGTCAACCATGATCACGTTGATGATCCTGACGCGTTTCCTCCATTGCACACGTCACCTTCTTCAGAACCATCCGAATTCAACTCAAATACAAAAAGCTTCTCATATCCCGATGGTGGAGTATCAGTTGCATACGTTCCAATGACGACGAGCACAATGCTGAGCAATCCTTGGACAACCCCTTCCATCCGTTTGACAGTGAGGAGGAGTACAATTTTGCAGAGCTGGTCAAATCGAAAGGTCTTCCCGTCAACATCATCGATGGCCTTCTGAAGGGCAACTGCGGCCTTAAATAGTGTGTGTGTGATTATCTGAAGTCAAATTACAACTTCCGACAGAAAATCAATGCAATGGACAATGGACTTGGCCATGATTCCTGAAAGAAAGCTACGTTGCAGATAGCGTGGAATGCGCAACATCCGGATGCAATTGTGTTTTGATACGGTGACCTTATAGTATGTGCGAAATGGCTACTCCGGTAGCCAGCATATAAGGATATCTTATATATATTCCGAAACGATACTTCAATAATGCTTGGCACCTTGTTTACAATGAGATGTATACTGGAGACTGGTGGTGGGATAATCAGGTAAGTGTCCTTCTTATACCCTTGACAATGCTCTATACCCTTTACAATGCTCACAATTGTGTACACAACACTACCAGTCAGTGACACATTGGTACCAATAATATTCATGTCCTATGGTTCCCACCTCAAGAACCTCTCTGGCGACAGAAATGAATAGCCGATATATATGATGATCGGCAACCTATCCGCAGCTGTATGGATGAAGCACATAATACACAACGTGTTGTTGGTCGCTCTTTTGCCCATTCCAGTCAAGATGCATGATGTCCCCCTCAAAAGAAGAAATGCTCAGAGGGAGCACAATCGAATGGTCACTTTTTTTGTGCTGCAGCATGTGTTGCAACCCCTACTCAATTCCGACCCGCACCTTCTATGTCCGCTGTGTCGATGGCAACTTTAGGCATGGTTATTCGACACTGACTGTATGGATGGCCGATTACCTCGCGTACTGTGACCTTCACAACCTCAAGAATGGTGTATACTACTGGTGCGAATACCTTTTGCAGAAAATGGGTAATCTACTCCGCCATCGACATGAGCAATACAACCTCCAGGATCATAATATCTATCGTATACTGTCAGATTCAAATACAACCGTGAGCATCACCAATCTCAAATGCCACGATGTTAATCCAGGTTTTCACATCTTATGGTATCTCGATTGCATTACAAGCAATCTTCCCAAGCCTGATCTATTCTACACAATGCAAATTGGGATGTTGAAGCATCTCCTGATATGGCTTCACGTATTTCTCTAGCAGCATAAGCGACTTGACAAGTTCAATGATATTTGGCTCTCGGTGCCTGCATACCTTGATATGATGAAGCCACGATGTGCATATGAGGAGGTGTCACATTGAAAAGGAGGAGAAATCAACACGATGACATGATTCCTTGTGGGTGTCGTATGCAATACTCTGCAGGACCCAAGCCCTTCTCAGTGAAGTATTTCTGACCGTGCAAATGAGTGTTCTTGCTCTCTTATTGAGTTCTATTGCTATTGCCAGTATGACTCTCATGATAACTCAACGCTAGATCTCATGGACAATGCCCTACCTCACTTTCACGATTTGAAGGATATATTTCAACAATTCAGGGCTGGGAAATGACTTGCAGCAGAGGCCAAAGAGAGACGTAGAGAATTGTGTGCCAAGCGGAATGCCGAGTTGGAGGAAAATAAGAAAAAAATAGCAGCCTTTCGACAGCGCATTCGCGACGTCTGGAAAGGTATTATTGATGCAGAAATGGCTGAATTCATTGAAGAGGATAGCGATTTCAACTTTCCCAAGATACATTTCATGCAGCACTTCCGAGAACAGACAAAACACTATAGTTTGCTTAAATAGTGGTCGATGGAGATTGGAGAAAGTTCTCACAGAAATCTGATTCAGGGTGAGTTTAATGCCTCCAACAAGACGGGTGATTACTATACTCAGATAATCAACTACTACCTTCGGAGTGATGCATTCGCTGTCAGAAACGCCAATCGCGATGCATAAAACTGTAAACGAGCTGCTCCACAGACGATGATACAAGCGATCGCGGAAGCAACTACTAGACCTCCTTTATTGAAGTTCATATCTCTGCGGCAGCACAAAGGAAAAGAGAAGGTCAAGCAGTTTCAAGGCCTCTTGAAAACAATCAGTGACGATGTCCTCCGGACTGGTCTGTGTAATGCCACCCATCGTTTCTTACACTCCAAGCAGGTCAATATCGATTCAGATGATCTCTTAAGCAGCACTGCTGCAATTTACCATGGATTGGAGGCGACATCACAGAATATGCATGACTAGTGCATTATTCAGAATCTCAGATATACTGGAGATAAACGATGGTATTCTGATGCTGCCCACCATGACTGGGTATGGGTTCAAACTTCGCAACCTAAGGAGGGGCAGGAGCTGTCTCACAATATACTGTAGGGATGCATACTGTACTGTATGCTTCATCTATTCAAGCGGCTAGTCATCCATTCGCACGGCACCAATACCATTTGACTAGCATACATTGAAGTGACGAAGCCTGCCAATGGTGGAATGACGGAAAGTGTATTGCAGCTAGTCAGCATAGTGAAACTATCTTCCAGAGGTACATATGCACTTATTAGTGCAGGAAATATTGTGGGTACGGTTCACTTAATTCCAGAGGAGTCCATTTCATCGAAGTCAGAGAATAAAGAATGGATAGTCAATAGTCATATAGATCTAGCAACTTGGAACGATATTTATTATATGCTGGAGGACGAGTTGAATATAGCAGTAAAGAGGGTATAAATGCTGTTTAGAACTGTAAATAGATTTAATAAACAGACCTTCAAGTTGCTTGCATCCAGCCAAGACATGGATGCAAGCAAAGTTATGATATAATATGCCATGCATAGTATCATCATTACAATACCCAGAGCAGTATTGCCATCGAGCACCAAGTACCGATTGGCAAACCTTCAAGTTGCTTGCATCCAGCCAAGATATGGACGCAAGCAAAGTAGTTCTCCATGGAAAACGACCTTATGATGTAATATGCCGTACATAGCATCATCATTATAATGCCCATAGCAGTATTGCTATCAAGCACTAAGCACCATGCAATTGCACTGGCCAGATGAAGAACATGGTATATTAAGCATCCCAAGGTGCTGTGCAGAGTCATATGTGACCATGTGAATACTTTGTGCCAGGGGTCATTTTCGCAGTGGCTCACATTGTATCGTCGCAGACTTATATGTTACCCTGCCTTCCGATCTTCCAGGTACTGCTGGCGCACCACCGACGTCCGGACGTGACTAATACATCCGGGCGCAGAGATTATTTCCTGATCGACAAGATGAGTCACTTTTCCTCATATTGGACAGCTGCTCAAGGCTGTCCAAGGTATATATTCAGTTCATTCACACCTTCATTCTCACCCATTAGCTATTTCTACTCTATACCCAAATATTCTTGAACTTGTAACCTCTCTTCTTTAAGCTCCATCTCTCTCAACTATACTGTTTACTGTTACCTATCAGCCATACTTGCCTATTATCTATTTTAGCCAAAACAGCTAATATCAGACATCCTCTCTGAAATGTCCTTCAATGAGTTTGTGGGCTATAACTCCCACTAAGAAGTCTATTTGCAGTACTGCTGTCTCATTTACTCCAGGAAATTGGAGAACCCCTGTCATCACCAAGATGAGAACCTCTGTCATCACCAAGATAAGAACCTCTATTGCCAACAGAAAGAGGATGTCAGTACAGAACAAGTAAGATGATAATGACTGGCAGAATGTAAATTAAACAACAAAAACAAAGAACAATAAGCCCAGAAATAGACTTCATGTGGGTGTAGGTGCTAAATTCGCAATATTAGAAACAATATCTGAACTACTTGAAATCTTTTCTGGTGAGCTGAACAATATCAACTGGCTGGACAAGCTGGAGATTACAGAGCTGAAGCTAGATAAACAGGAGGTTTTGCAGGTTAAGGGGACCCCAAAAGAGTTTCCTATAAATAAGACTAAAAGAAAGCAAAATGCTGAGATACCTAATACTAAACCTCTGATTATCTAAGTATAATACAAATACTTGTATAATCTAGTCTGTTTAAGATTACTTCTCAAATAATAAGGTTAGCCAGAGTAACTGTCTACTGGCTATCACTTACAAACAGATCAAAAACATTAATTAAGTTCAGATTGATGAGAAATATAAATCATATACTGACACAACCACTACTGACATCAACTACCGAATGTTTAACATTAGTGGCTGTCATACCAAAAGTATCATTTCAGATTTGACCAGCTCAAGCAGTATCCTTACTGCGTTCAGATCTTGCTTGCGATAGCAGTTATGAAGATTACCTCAGGAGAAGAAATTCACAAAAACTTCAAGACAAAGATGTTTGGATTTCCAATCTTATTTTGTTAGGGCTTGTTTTTCATATCAAGTAGCTTGAATGTCTTCCCTAAGATATTGAAGACATCATTCTACTTCTATCTTCTCACTCTAACAATTACATCTATCCACATATGTCTCATGAACTTTTCTATCTAATCACTCTTTGTACAAATGTCCTTCTTTTATATTACTCATCCTCTACTGCTGTGCAGGACCTACTGTATCTTTCTGATAAGACCTTATACTTGGACAAATACAATCTGTACTAATATCAATCCCTTTAATTTCTGTGGTCGAAACATAACATATCCTTCCTATCACTTAGTGTCGATAGGAATAGTATACTTTCGATTGTGGAATATATTATTGTACAAAGTCTGCAAATGTGTAGTCATAAAAGACGTTGTGAACTATGATGCAAACTTAGATGCTTTGGTACCTGTATTCTTTCAGCTGTCTTGATATTTTCGGTGGTATAAGCTGGCAGAAGATCAATCTAGTAACTACCATTCATTCTGAAGTAGTGGTTTTATTGACTTAATAGATGCAAATCTGATTTCGCAGGTTGTGATAACCCAATGAGTAATATTGTGTGGATATTAAATGATCATCATGGATGGTACATATACTATTCCGATTGATATATTGATTGTCTGATCGTAGATCACTATATTTTGAGAGTATCTGGTGAAGTACAACTGTGAAGTTTAGAACTAACTTGTTCCTGATAGAGGTCATCTCTGAACGATCATACTAATTTGTCTTTTATTGCTCTGATGAAAATTACCTTTTGTACACAAAATCAAAGTCGATCCTTTCTTTCTTAATCTGGTGTAATGAAAGGGCGATCATCCTTGTACGGAAAATTATGCGTAGATCAAGTCGCAAATGGAATGAGTGATAAACATGATGCCAATTATACAATAATGTAAGTAACATAATAGCTAATGTGCAAAAAGTACTTTAAGAGGTGATTTTATATGAAGGGCAGGTATCCGACTTCAGATGTCCAGTGCAATTCAGTGCAAGACGCACCTGCAAGCCAAGTGCACTTACAAGGTGAAGAGCACTTAGAAGACCAAGTACACCTGTGAGGTCAAAAGTACTTATGAGGCCAAGTATATGTACAAGCCAAGTGTACCTGATACTGCCATTACATTATCCTTCTATTTATCCACAGATCTCCTATGCTGCAATATATATATACATACAGAAAGACAAGATTAGGTGTATACATCTTCGTTCATTTGCATAAGTTCTGCGAGAGATTGGAACCATCACAGCGGTTTTATGGTGGATTCAGTGGACCAGGAAATGTACCTCCAGTGGTAGGTGGTAAAACTGTTGGTGATACCATGTATACCATGTCATGATCTATAAGCAATAAAGAAAGAAAATCAAGGAACCATGGAATTTGTTCAAATTCTACCGATTCTCCATTACTCCTGAATCGTTGATTGCGATGAGGTCGATTATGGTTATGACTTAGTTGCATACTACCGATGAAATCTATCAACGTGCGTTTGAGTATTATTGGGATTTTCTGCCGGCTTCCAACTCTAGGGTAGGTAGTTATAATCAGCCTACTGAACAAGATACTGGAGCTGTTTGTAATGTCACTAGGAATAGAGAAGCCGATCTACATTCTATTCATCTGTATAATCGTCAATAGTCGGCAGCAATTCTGAGGATGGCTGGCCAGTGGAGGGTGACGAGTGTTCATTCATCAGGGAGACATAGGATACGTTTTGTATCCGCATTGTCTTTAACCAATCTAATCTGTACACATTCTTATTGATGACGTTACCTACTGTAAATGGCCCAGTATGCTTGGATTCCAACTTTTTGGATGTTTTTGTTATTGTAAAATTTTGATTTGAAAACCAGACCTTATCTCTGACCTCGAACGTTAATTCTTTGCAGCTGGCATACATTATCTGTCAGGCTTGAGCTTCCAGCCAGTATTCGATGAGGATTCAGTATGTCTCCTTGAGAGTGGTTGCCATGGAGTTCTCTTGGGCTTTTAACTTCAAGTGGACTTACATTGAGTCTTTGGGTGCCTTGAACTGAATTGTTAGGTGGTCATAATAGTTGGTCCAAAAGGGAGTCATTCTTGTGAAGGTATGAACAGCATTGTTGTAGGCGAATGTTGACAAATGTAAGAGCTCCACACAAATATCTTTCATATAGTTGCAGAATACCCAGAGATACTACTCCATCGTCTGATTGTAATGCTCTGTATGGCTGTCCGTTAATGGCAGAAAGGCAGTCGACAGTTGGCGATCTATAATTATATAGTGACAGAGTCTTATTCAGAATCAGCTCGTAAATTGACTGCCCCAATTGGTGATAATGTTGTCAGGGACACCGTGTTTGCATATCACATGCTCGAAGCAGAGTATGGCCAGCTCTGATAAGTCGATATCCTAACTACAAGACTGGTAGGTGGCCATCTGTGTCAACTGATAAACAATGTCTTGGATCCCTATGTATCCAGACACAGTCAATTCAGTCAAAACTGTAACCAAGTCCATGGTAGTACCTGCTCAGGTTTTTGATGGTGGGGGCAGAAGAATGGAAATTCTGTGGCGAGCATGCTGTGGGGCCTTAATTCGGTGACATACATTGCAGTTGCAGATGTACTTTCTTATGTCCGCATCCATTGCAGGCCAATAGAAATCCTTAGGGACCAACTCAGTAGTTCTAAGTGCTTCAAAGTGACTGGACTCGGGGTTATCATGACAGGGACCTATTACTGTACCAGGAAGAATATCATCCAGAGAGACATATATTCTCCACTCCTAGGTCAGAGCTCTAGTGACAACACTCCATTGGTTTGTAACACCGGGAGTGTCACTCCAGGTGTACCAGTACAAGTAGTATCCTTACTGTTTTCAGGACTTGCTTGCAATGGAGGTAATAAAGATTGACTCAGGATGTGAAAGTCACTAAGAAGATTCAAGAAAAAGATGTTTGGCTTTCCAATGTGTATATTGTTAAGGCTTGTTCTTCTCCTCAAGAATCTTGCCCTTCTACACTTGGATATTCCAGAGATCTCTATACCTCTTTCCTCTCGCTCTAACAATTACTTCTATCTACGCTTTTCCCATGAGCTTCCTTATCCAACTATCCTTTGCACCAGTACCCTTTCGTACCCTTCACTACTCTGCCAGACCTTCAGTATCTTTCCACTCAGATCTCTTACTCAAACCAATAGGGTCCTTACTCACATCAGTCCTTGAGATGTTAGTAGTCCACACCTATCATATCCTGTTGATCTGTTAGCTTCCAGGCGAATGGTATCCTTACGATTGTGAGGGACATCAAAGGCTTTCTCAGCCATGATGCAAATTCAGGTGCATTCGTATCTATAGCATTTCAGCTGTCTTCATATTATGGGTGGCATAAGCTGGCAGCATATTGATCTAGTAACCATCCATTATTACCTATCAGTGGTGTGATTGACTGCATAACAGTTCATCTGATTTTGTTGGATGTGATAATCAAATCAAGTCATATCCTGTGAATATTCAATGACTTACACGGATGACACTTGTTCTATCCTGATCTAGCAATAATTGAGTAATTGTAGGTGACTTCACTTCGAGGGTACCTGATGGTATATAATCCCATGAGGTTTAACAGGTTGACTGCGTTGGTGTTCATCTGATATGTTGGTTATGATAACCTAATAAGTTCTATCTTGTATAGAATTAAAGAAGTGCAGAGACATGGCTTGTATAATCCCGATCACATTTGTAGTCAAGTACTTATATGTGATCCTGCCTCAAGGGCATCTGGTGATATACAACCTACCAGGTGTAGCAATCGATTAGGACACAAATATCACCCTATAAATATGTATTCATACTTCTTTATATCTACACTCTTTGAATATCAATTGGATTGATAAACAAATAGTTTGAAGATATAAGTAGTCAGAATGGCTAAGAGAAAATATACTTTTATATACTCTTGTTGAAATGAAAAATTATCTTCATACAATACTGTACTTTTGCAATATAAAGCACACTACTATGAAATTATGTGAAGGAATATACTCAATAGCTAAGTCGTACAGAGATATCTTGTTATTTACATCAATAATTCATAAAATAAGTCAAATATATTTATGCTCTGAAATAACTGACCAAATAAAGTTCATAAATATTCTCATCAATATTCACAAAATAATACAAAATGCAATCTAATTCTCACTATTTATGAGTCGACAATAAGAACTGTATAGTTATATATCTGATAGCACCAAGACTTAAGTGGAATTATATCAAATGATATTGAAGTTGATATAGAATTCATACAGCAATCATAGTCAATAATGTATACTGTATTTAAGTCTATCTCTTCTTCATTGGCAATTTGGAACTGTCCAATATCTTTAATGTATAATATACATTGTCTTGTATATATTGCAGAGAATACTGTTACACTACAAATTCAATAAAAAGTGTAGAAGAAAGATCATAAGGAATGTTGAGTGGCTTGTTGAGAAGGATAGGTTTATTTATTTCCATTCTACTCACAATATATATAGTCTTTTATTTGATGTATAACTTAGTCTACTGACATATAACATCATATTATAACTTCTACTTCTACTTTACAGCTCCTGAAATCACAGAACTCATATTAAGTAATAACTTCAGTAAAAATTGATATCTTGAAAATCCAAATTGCCAGATGATTAGAATAATAAATCAGATATTTGTGAACAGAGCTACAACAGTACTATAGTATATGATATCAGTGTATATAATTGGAGTCTAATATTCTTCTCAAGACTACTTATCAATTTTTCTATTTACATATATATATTCTATAACTTGTACAAACATATATGATTTGTATTTGGCAGTAGCTATCAAGTTCTTGAAAGATTACTGTTTGGTATATTTTGCAAAAGTGTAGGAAATACAATCACCAATATACAACTGTTGATTCAAACGGAATGGAAAGTATACTGACATGGGGATAACATTCCTATTATCCACTAGAAAAATCAGGCTAATTGTGATAAAGATTTCTTTACTTGGATTCCCAAGAAACCTGAAGCTACTGACTAGAACTTCACATATCCATCGGGAAAAAACCAAGTCGCGCTTAGGGCGCACGTACGAAGACGCTTCAGATGCTGCACGATGGTACCTCTTGAGCCTCGTCGTACGTCTAGAGTGTCGTTGTACCCACACACTGCTCATACACCTTCAGACGCAACATTTGCTTACGGACAAGCATCACACCGTATCATTGACAGTCACAGCCTTGATTTCACATTGCAGCCTTGATACACAGTCACCCAATTTATGGCCACTCTTTTGATTTCTTGATTTACGAATTTATTGATAACTATGTACAACAGGGGGAAGATCATGGATGCACTTGGTGCGGTGCACATAGAGGTTCACATGGGGCAGCACTTGGAGGCGCACTTGGAGCCGGAGCTCGGGCGCACTGGATGGAAGCTGGCTGCAGACACTCGGGCCGGACTTGCCCTCGGCTGGGTGGAAACGATCGAGGCGGGCTGGCTCTCTGCTGGCTGGAGACAAACGAGCTGGGCTGGCTCTCAGCTGGCTGGACACGATCGATACGGGCTGGCGCTCGGCTGGTTGGATGCGGTCAAGCTGGTCTGGCTCTCGGATGGCTGGAGACGATCGAGACGGTGGAACCGAGCTGGCTGGAGCCAATCGATATCGGCTGGCTAGGGATGATCGAGACGGGCTTACTGGAGAAGATCTAGACGGGCTGGCGGAAGATGATCGAGCCGGGCTGGCTGGAGCAGGGCGTGATGGTCATTCTGACTGTGCAGTTACCTCGCTTGCAATCGTCTGTACGTCTGTTAGCATCTCGAACAGGTGGATATGGAGGTGCACTTGGAGCCGGCACTCGGAGCTGGGACTCGGGTGCGCTGGCTGGATCCAATCGAGAAGGGCCGGCTGGAGATAATCAAGTCGAGCTGACTGGAGATGATCGAGCCGAGATGGGCAGTAGCAGGGCTACGATAGACGTTCTAACGATGTAGTTACCTAACTTGCAATTGTCTGTACGTCTGTTAGCATCGTGAACAGGTGGGCTTGGAGCAGATGCTCAGGTGCACTTGGTACGGGCACTCGGGTGCACTTGGAGCAGGAATGTGTTCAGGTGCACTGGCTGAAGACGATAAAGATGGGCTGGCTAGAGATTATTGAGTTGAGCTGGATGGAAGCAGGGCTGTGATGATTGTTTTAATGATATAGTTACCTTACATGTAATTGTCTGCACATCTGTTAGCATTGGTCTTTATGAGTTGGAGCTATTCCAGAATATGTTTTAACATGTCCAACTGTATTGTGTGAAAGAGTTCTGGTTTTGGAAGATCACTAACAATTGAATTGGTATGTAATAATATATTGTCAACAGAATTAATGTCATACTCTCCAAGAATAGAGGTAGTCTCAATTGGGGTATAAGTAATTGGCTTGATAACTGGCAAGGTAGAAGACTTGCCATGGTTGAAGTTTTCTGCAGGTTGGTAAACTTTGACTCGGATAGTATCATTGGGATTCTGAAAGTTTGCTAGAGTGTCGTCCGCATTATGTAAGATTGCTCAGACAAATGTATACAATACTTGAAAAATATTATAATTGCAGAGTATCACTGTATGACAATATACATTCCAAATTCTTTCTGTTCAATTCCACACCAAGGACATGATCCATATATATGATTCTGATATACCCCATGCTCTGAATAGTTGGCAACTCATTCGGACAAAAATATATGGTATTATCAGTAATAGACATCAGCCTAGTCAGCGGTGAAATGGCAATTTTGCATATTGGTCAGAGGACACAGTAAGTAGTCAACAATACTCTGAATGAAAAGTTGATCAAAGGCCAGTTGACAGACAATGTACAGCAGGGTTATCGGGTAATCTCAACAGCTATGGCAGAAGTGCTATCAGTACAACAATGTGAGTTGTTGATTTTATCCATACAGTACTGAAGAGGTTATCAATATTCATATATACGAGCCATATTTTCTTATTGCTAGAGGGATATAAGAGATGAGTGAAGTCAGAGACAAAGATCAGGTATAAGGATGTACGTCTTCGTATGGGTGTATACGTGTAGATATGGTTACAAATGGGAATGAGTGATAGAGATATCAATTGAAAGGCAAGGTAGTAAGATATTCACTAGCATACCAAAAGTACTTTGCGAGGTGATTATATATGAAGTGTGCTTACTCAGCCTCATCTGCCAAGTGCACTTACGAATTCAAATGTACCCATGAGCCAAGTACACTCACGAGGTCAAGTGTATCTGTGAGCCAAGTTCAATTATGAGGCCAAGTGTATCTGGCACTACAATTACATCCTCCCCTTTGTTATCTGTAGATCTCCTGATCTAAATCAAATATATGTATAGAGAAGAAGAAGATTTGATGAATATACCTTTATACATCTGCATAAGTCCCACGACAAATCGGTACCATCATGATAGTCTTTCAGCGGATCCGGCACACTGGAAAATTCCACCTCCAGTACTGATGGTAAAATCCGTACTGACACTGTTTATACCGGGTTGAATTTATATGAAGAAAGAAAAGAAGAAAAACCTAGGAACTATACCTTTCGCCCCAAACCCTCCTGATCCTTCACAACTTCTGAATCCTCCATAGTTCTGACCTCACGACAATTATGGCCATAGCTTGGTAGAATACTTCCGGACAAACTCGTGAACTAGTTATTGAGTATTTTCCAGATTCTCCACAGGTTCCCAGCTCATGAATAGATAGTTGTAACGGGCCCATTGAACGAGATAGTGGATTTTCTGTAGTGTTGCTTGGAATTGAGAATCCTATTGACCTCCTACTAGTCTGTATTATCAACAATCGTCGGTTGTAGTTCGGATGGTAGTTAGCCGATGGCTGGCAGCAGGTACTTATCAATCAGGGATATATGAAATACGTTGGATATATACATTATCTTTGGCAAGTCTAATTGATTAGCATTCTTATTGATGACTTTACTCACCATGTATGGTCTCACATGCTTGTAATCAAGCATCCTTGACGCCCTTGCTATTTTCATGTTTGGAGTCAAGAGCCAGACCTTATTTTCGACTTTGAATGTCATTTCTTTGCTGCCGGTATACGATGTATGGTGGGCTTAGGCTTCCAGTACATTTTCTTGGATGGTACAGTCTTTCTCGTTTAGAGCAGTTGCCATGGAGTCTGCTTGAGCTTCTGACTTTAAGCGTGTTTCAACCAAATCCTTGAATATGTTGAAATGTATCGTCAGATGATATTTATATTTGGCCTAAAAGGGGATCAACCTTGTCGAAGCATACACAGTGTTGTTATTGGTGAAAACTGCTAATGGTAGGAGTTCCACCCAGTGATCCAACTCGAAGTTGCAGAAGTCTCAGAGATACTGCTCTATCGTGTGATTCTGCTGCTCCATCTGGCCATCCGTCTGTGTATGCAATGCAGTTGACAGTTCGTGATCTATACTCAGGTGACTGCAGATGCTCACCCAGATTCGTCTTGTGAACTTGGTGCTCCAATCAGTGACGATGTTGTCAGATACACAGTATTTGCAGATCACATGCTTGATTGAGAGCCTGGTCAGTACTGGTAAGTTGATATGATTTCTGCAGGACGGGTAGATCGTCATAATTATTGTTTGGTCTACAATGAATGGGATCCCTGTGTATGCTGATGCAGTCGATTGCAGCAAATATATGATAATGTCTATAATGATTCCTTTCCAGGGTTGTGACAGTGGTGGGAGTAGCCTGTTAACTCGGTAGTCAGCATACTGTAGGACCTTGATTCGGTGACATATTTCACAGCCTCAATCATATTTGCTTATGTACAGATCTATTGCAGGTCAAACAAAAGCGCTAGAGACTCCCTCAGCAGTTTTAAAAGCTCCAAAGTGATCGGACTCCAGGTTGACATGAAAGAGACTTATTATTTTGCTGCAAAGAACTTCGTCTGCGGGGACATTTATCCTCCCCTTGTAGGTTACAGTCCCAGCGACAACACTACATTGGTTCTTATCTTTGGCTTCGGCTATCTGCATTGGGTTATTGACTAGCATACTCAAGATGTCAACCACCAATGTGTGAGTATCCTAGGGCTTCTTTATCTCTCGTAGGAGGTTATCGTAAGGTTCAATGTTCAGAATACCAAGATCCGTTCCACAGGCTTCTTGTAGCGGATCTCATAATCGGATCATCAAAAGGATTTGTTGTGCCTTCCATGTTTTCAATACTGAAGTCATATACCAATAATATCTCGGTTCAGGAGGCTTGTCTGCAGAAGAGGACTTTCGACATCATGAAGTACTGGAGATTAGAGTGGTCGCACTGTACCAAGACCGTGTGACGGGTACCTTCCGGATACTATCACCATTGCTTGAAGGTCTTAACGATGACGAGGAGTCTCTGATGATATATCTCGTGATTCTGCTTAGCTGGAATACATGTTTGGAAGTACAAATTCACTGGCCAAAGAGTTTCGAAGCCATCATACTTGTCGAGGATACCTGCGATTGTAAAGCTGCTCATATCTGTCGGGAGGATGATCTGCCTGGCCGAATTGAAGTACTGCAATATCAGTGCCACAGGAAAGGCTTTTTTCAGTTTCTGGAAGGTGAGCTCTAAATCTTTCTGCCACATCCATTTTGGCTTTCCTGTAGGTTGCTTTAACAAGTTCGCTATGGGTGCTGTTATCTTGGCATATTTCCTGATAAATCTCTGGTAGAGGTTGGTGAAGCCGAATAATACTGACACATCATGAACTAACTAAGGAGTCAGTAAATCATCGATTGTTGATATTCGGTCTGATTCCCTTTGAATACCTTCAGAACTAATCATGACGCTGAGATAGACAACCTTTGTGACTTCAAATTAGTACTTCTCTGCCTTGGAATAGAGTACATATTCTTGAGGTCATTTAAGCTCCTTCCAAACATGCTCCTTGTACTCTTTCTCGATTGTAGAGTAGATCAGGATATCATCAAGGTAGCATATTGCAAGGACTTCAGTACAGGGCCACAGACAATTGTTGATATTAGTCTGAAAAGTAGCTGGTATATTTGTTAAGCTAAATGGTATGACTTTATACTTGAATTGACCGTATCGGATTCGGAATGCCGTCTTGTATCTGTCGCCCTCCTTAATGTGAATCACATGATAGACTCCGTGGAGGTCGAGGTTTATTAAGATCCTGGTACTTCCCACATGGTCAGGAATCTCTGACACCAACGGAAGAGGCTACCAGTTCTTAACTGTTGTCTTATTGAGCATGCGGTAGTCCAAACAATGTCCTAATCCTCCGTCTTACTTCTTAGCAAAATGGATTGGTACCACCGCCAGCCCGGATGACTGGTAAATGAATCCATTGGCTAGGTTCATCTCGATGAAAGCCTTCAGAGTGTTTTGATTGACCTCCAACAGATTATATATGTACAAATATGGTAACTTAAAATTGGACACCAAGTTGATTGCATGGTTACGTAACCAGTGTGACTGCAGTGTCTCTGCCTTGGCCTTACTAAACATCTCCATGAATTCCTGATTCTTGCCTGGATTATGGCTGCCGTCATCTGTAGGTACCATTTTATCTGGCATTAAAGCTCCATCTATACTTATTGGCTTGTGTTGGAAAACCTGAGATGGAAGTGAAGATTGAAATCCAGGAACCCTTGCCATAACGAGTTATTCTCGATGGGAAATCCCCTGTTGTTTGGTACTCCCTTTGTGATTTGGCGAGCCGGTAGCAGTCATTCAAGCTACACATTGTGGGTAACTCTTCTGCCGTAACTACTGCTACTGCTCCTACAACCTCATCCAGCTCCAGAGGCTTCTCTAACCTTTGGTGATACCTTCTATAGAAGCTCCCAGCATCTATGTTCAATTGCCAAGTCATAATACGAATGCATCGAGAATCTCATCACTAGCTATGAGTCTCTCGAATATGGTGGCTGCAACCAGCAGTAGGTCTGGAACCCACATCTTGACCTGTGGGGTCACCGATATTTCCTGGGTGGCTGCTGGGAGTGTCAAGGGCTGATTTGAGATCATGGCCTTTAACCTGTTTTCTCCGCTAAGAGGTCCGCAGGGCTAGAAGTTGACCAGATATTCAGTCAATCTCAGAGTTTCTAGCCTTTAATCAAGGCAAGCCAAGAACCTGATTATATGATCTAGGTATGATCATGACCTCCAATTTGTCAACTGGGGCCAAATGCTGAAAATACTGAACCAGAATCCTCATGATTCGACTCTCCTTCGCAGACATTATAACCTGCCTCGCAAGCTCTTGGATGGAGATGAATGTCAGTATGCATGGTAGCCAGAGTCACCAGAGCCACCTCGGAGTCATAAAGATGATTGTTGCACTACAGTCGAGAAGATCCCAGATACACTGCATCATGCTGTATCGATCGCGTGTGAGTACTTAGTGAACGATGTGGAACAAATCCAGTTTCTCTGTACCAAATCAGTATTGACTTGAAAAGAGAGCCCTGGGAGGCTCAAGGATAACTCAGAGCTTGAGAGTGATTTGATGGGGCCAGATCTCATCTATCTGTTCCAACAACAATCTCATTTCGAATCTCTCTAGTTCTAACTCCTCTTCATCCAGCCTCTTCTGATGAGGTAGGTGTTGGAAGAGGTATGCGAGTTTTTTGACTGTTGAGTGTAGAATGACATTTGCAATTTCTCTTGATGATATCCGTTTCTGCTGAGCTGTAGAGTTTTCTCAGGGCAATCTGCCCCTTTCTACTTCAATCTGTAGTGCGTCTTATGTTCTTTGCTGCCATATCATGTACACTACTCATTTGCCTTTCTGCTATTATATACCTTCTCTGGGACCCATGGAGCTGCGGTGAATCTGATACGACTACCCCTATACTAGCTATTGGTTGACCGCTCAGTTATCATTTCTGAGATGGATGGCAAGGAGTTGCATTTCTCGGCTTTGTTGGGACAATTAAGCATGATGTTGCTGCTGACCGCCTGGTCTCTTGTCAGTGTGTATGCCCTCTGAAGCTGTGGCCTTGTTGAAAAGGTCCTCGAATTACTCAAACATTCTACAAGTGAGGGTCATCGGCTCAACCTTGTTCTTGAGTACATACCTGCGACCTGCCCAGGCCATGTCGTGGAGTATCTGCCCATTCCTTTGTATAGTCTATCTGGCCTGTCTTCAATTTGCTTTCACATAGTTCGCATAGACTCTAATCCACTCATTGGGCAACTGGTTATATTTATCCATCACCTTCATAACCGCTCTCCCCTGGCAATCCTTGTCTCCTTATATCTTGTTGTTCTCTTGTACCAAGAGGTTAATATTCTCCACACAGGGATCCAAATCTGTACGTAGATTGCTGGCCCATTCGGAAGGATCCATCATTACTGTCTGATGCTGCATCAGATCTGAGTGGTTGCTCCAATAGTGAAGCAGAGAAATCGCGTATTTGACTTGATCGCTTTCGCAATCTGGAAACAAGTACATATGTGAGTCAGTATTGGAGCGTAATACATCGATAAACCAGTATAACTCCTTGATCCTATCACAGTATCATATGTGGTCAACCATGATGAGAATTGCGAATTTTACATAGATTACACATTGCGTTTGGTGAATTTAGAGACCTATTTCTCTTGTTCAAAATCCCATCGTTCTCGCTCAGCCTTTAACCATTCAGCCAGCTGTCAGAACATCATCTTTAGCATCTTATTGTAGGCTAATATTTGGCAACGATCCTCGTCGGTGATGATAGATCTGAACCCGTCATTGTGATCATTGCTATGACCTTACTTTTCATTGTCGACCTCGTCTTTGTCGTCAACGTTATTTTCGTTGTTCATGTTCACATCGATCTCAACATCTGATAAGATGGTCAGAGTAAAGGAGATCTGGTAATTTGTTCTCTTTAATTCTTAGACCCAGAGGATATGGCTTGTAGGGTTTCCTCACTCCCACAATTGATAGCAATGTGGAATTGAGTTCTAGATGATGATTCTGATGGCATTGGGACTGCAATTGTTTGAAGGTGATAGATCGCCTATTTTGTGTATATGTCATGATGCGTCGAAAAAGTAAAGAACTCACAAAGTCCAGTGAGTGAAATATATTTGGTGACTGAAAAGTGATTGAAGTGTAAGAACGTACATCTTCGTATTGACAGATTAGTGTAGATACGGTTGCAAATAGGAATGAGTAATATATATATCAATTGTAAGGTAAAGTAGTAAGATAATCGCTACTGTACCAAAAGTACTTTCCGAGGTGAATATATATGAAGGATACTTATCCAGTCTCAGCTGCCAAGTATACCTACAAGAAGTGGTACACCTGGCACCACTATTACATCAGGGGAACAATAGTATCGCCTTCTGAGAAACAATGCAAAGAGTTGTTAGAACAATTTGTTTAATTCTCCAGGCAATTGACATACCTGGGTTTCCCACAATCAGCCTGCAGTATATATCTGGTTGTATAAACGATTTCTGTCATTACTGAAATGATGCTCAGGAGTATACACTAGATCTTTCTCAGATACATGTTGAAGAAAATACCATTTGGTACATAATATGATATCTCAGAAGCAAAACCTAACCAGCTGAGATTGGCTTTCTTTCTATAGTAGACTCATCGTATAACTTATTGATGATGAATCTCCAAGGGTTTCACACACCTAACTGATTATCTGATGGAGTATTTGTATCAAGTTTAGAGATTGTTTGACCCAATGATAGAGCTCTCTATCTCTCTTTATAAAATTAACAATCAGACCAAATGTCATTCGGTATATAGTCAATACATCTGCAAGGCGAAACTCAGTAGTCTCGGGAAATGGATGTGAAGAATTGGTATAACCATGTATGCAGTTGTCTGCGGTCATGTTCAAAACACAAGACTGTGGCAGATATATATTTTGGAATGCATGTGTTACTGGTATGGATTCTGCAGGTGATAATGGCTATGATTATGGTAATTGCAGATAATCCAGTATAGCATTGGATTAGTGTTTCTAAAGCAAGTGAGCTTGTGTCAATTACCCTTGTTGCTTGGGCAACTCTGAATGTTTCACTTCTACTTTTTATCATTGACAGCTATATTCAGATTTAACCTTGTGGTAAAGTTCTGGGCCACTCTCATCATTGCATCGTACTGTTTGGGATAAGACTTCTCCATATACTCAGTGCTCCATATTTTGTAGTTCAAATGATTGCGACAGACCTTGCAAACGAAGGTTCTGATATTTCATATCTTGATTGATAGCATTGGCAACTTTAGATATTGTGAATATGATTTTGAAAGTAGTTGAGAGTAAACACCATATAATCGATTGTGGAATAATGAGTCTATTGAAAACTGTAAGATCGACAGATGGATGGCTGATATTCAGCTATTAATCGATGAGTTGATAAGTATGAAATGACTTGCTTGAGAATCGTTCAGTCATTAAATATTGTGTTGGAAATTGAAGTTGTTTCAGTGCTCAATACAAAAAATGGAGTTCATAATCTAGGGATCCCCATCGATCATCATGACTACCCTCAGCCTGAAATCAAATGTCTTTGAAAATGATATGGTAATAGATTAAACACTTTTCGTTGCAAGAATTAGTCGGAATCGTAGTTTTCATTGGCACTTGTATGTATTCATGGGCATATTGCTGGCGTAGTAGACTGTACTAACTGGACTAGCATCTTCTGGAGTTGGCAGGTGCATTCTTAATTTCTGGGTGACATTCTTCAAAGACGTTCATTTAGTATTTTGATATCAGTATATGGTATGGTAATATATTAAATAAAAAGTCTATGAGATAGTGCTTCAAGGGGTCACAGTAACCCAGCAGGTTGCTGCCAAGTCTTGCATAATAATATACTTGTATGAGTAAGATTTTGTATTTGTAGCCAAATCAGAAGGTCTTTCAACTAGTAAAACAACTTATAGAGTCATCACAATAATGTAAATTGATCAATATTTATATCCTATTAATTGTGCCATCTATAGGGGAAGGAGAGGTATGAAACAATGAATTTAGTGTTGTTTATTATGCTTGGTTTCAATGAATGAAGGTATCCAATAATCATTTGAAATCAATATCGTATTTGGACAATCATTCACTCTTGATAATTTGAAACATTGTCCCAACAACCTGGATAGTTGAAGTTAACTACTTGTAGTATTTTAAATACATTGCGATATTTTTCTAAGATCCAACTTGAAATCTATATGAAGATGAATTGGAAATAAACCTTTGGTTCAAGATGATCATACATTGTACCACTTAAATAATGACTTGCTTCTGTGACACACTATTGATATATCAGGGTACCACCTCCAGGCACTCATCCAAATTCACTATTTTTATTAAGCTTCACTCCTCATCCAACAGTTAATATCTATCATCTCTAAATTGTATTATGTGACTATTCACACAAAACCTAATTTTATCTTTAGCATATCGACTGGACACCTTTAAAGGTTATTTGTCTTATATTAGGTACTATTTTTGCAATGTATGTCAGGATATTCAGTCGATCACTAATTGTTGTCAGATCAATTAGGGGTGTTCTTTCACCAATTCTATTAAACTATAATGTATGTGAATCCCTCTGATACCCATTTATAAAAATTAATTAATTACAAATCATTATTAGATCAACTGTTCAAGTTGTCAGCACAATAGCACGCAAGCAGAAACTGGCTACATAAAGTACCAAGGCAATACTAAAACTGAACAAACCAAGCTCTCAGTATTTACAGAACCTATATATTCACATTGTATTCCAGACTATACAGTATGATGCTGAACTCAAAAGTCATAAGATCTGACTCTGACTTTAGCGGAATATTATTTATTCAGATACCAAGACCTTGAACTATTTCAACCAATTGTCTCTGTTGTTTACACAATGTAAAGTAATACTGGAGGGACATCATTATTGGATAGCTTGAAAAATATTCTGATTGGATATCAGAGATATATTAAGAACATTAAGAAATTCTGCGGGGCTGTTATGGTCTGCTGCCTGAACTGGCAACTTGCTGGACTGATACAATGCATCCCGACAAATCCTATTGGATATGGAGATTCTCAGCAATGTCACTGTGGCTTCAACTACTGGTAATGACTCAATAACCTCTCAAGTTGCTTATACACCTCTGGTCCACAGTCTCACCGGTAATCATTTCAGAAATCTCTACCCTAAACAGATTATCAAACCTGACTAATTTGGGGTCACAATCGATATCACTATAGTTCGATTTGGAGTTGACCATCAGCATTATTATGACAACTTCCATTGACAGAAGGGTGTAAATTGGGGAGTCACATAACTTACTGACAGGACATTGAATGATCTATGGAATGCTTTTCTGCCAGGTTGTCTGAATTATCCAGCTTGACTATGACATTCATTCTATGGAGGCCTTGCAAAATCTTTTGAAGGAATCAATTGTCCTAGTATCCAAGGTTCAGATATGACTACGACTGGATTGTCAGAGATCATGGCAGAAATAAGAACAACAGAGTGCAAATCAGCAATTTGGACCAACAACAACTCTGTATTGGGAAGAAAAACCTGGTGCCTTTGCACATTAGTCATATCCGGATGTGTATTGTATACCTAGAGCACCTGGAATATCGGTGGGAAGGCCAATATGTAAGCCTATGACAATACAATATGAGGCACTACAAAATCAACTCTTGGCACTATGTATTTATAGGTTTGCACATCACTCTCTACAGGTCCTTGGGATGCTTAAAATACCATCGCATCCAGCCTGCCAAAATCCACTAACTTCATCATCTTCAGCCAGCTATTCGCCAGTCATACTCAATCATCTTCAGCCAGCCATTAACCAGACTGGCTAGATTGCATTTAGCAAGACGAAGGCTATGACAGCTTGTTCATCTGCAGCCAGCCGTGACGCAGCCCTGCTTGATCCCATCTAGCCAGCCGAGAGCCAGCCCAGATCAAATATTTGCAGCCAGCTGTGTGCTAGCCCTGGTGGATTGCATTCAGCCAGCTGACAACCATTCTGACTCGATCGTGTTTAGCCAGTCGAGATCTAGTATAATGGCAGTTCCAGGTGCACTTTCCTTGTAAGCATGTCTGGCCCTATAACTGCACTTGATTTGCAAGTACACTTGGCCTCGTAAGTGTTCTTGGTGTACAAACATACTTGGCATGAGAGTATACTTGATCTGACAAGGACACTTGGATGTATATAAACACATGGCTCGCAGACACACTTGGCCTTGTGTGTACGTTGTGATCACAGCTGTACTTGACACAAAAGTGCGCTTCGTAGCTGAGGCCAGGTAATCGCCATTCATATATAGTCTGACTCCCTTTTTTACCCCTTACTTTCGACCATATTTGTACTCTAAGTTCTAAGTTCTAAGTTCTAAGTTCAACTCTATGATACTTTTCTCTCTCTTATACACAGTTGCTTACTTTATTTGCAATGCTTTCAGACGTAAAAGGTTAATTGAGGTAATCAGCCAGTCCTTATTGATCATCTGAAGTCACATGAAAGTGATCCTGACTTGATCGCATCCAGTCCGGCTTGATCGCGTCCAGTCTAGCATGATCCCACCCAACTGAGAATCAGCCCAGCTCGATTATATCCAGACAGCCGATAACCAGGAGAGATTGTTAACATCTAGTTAGTCGAGAGCCAGCCGAGAGTGACCTCATAATTAACCCCTAGAAGTACATGACCAAGATTTTAATGCTTCTTGCCAGGTCGGCTCGATTGCATACAGTCAGCCGAAAAGTAGCCTGTATCGATCTGATCCAGCCAGCAATGACAATCATCTCTAGCCAGCCAGGCTCGATTATGTATAGCAAGCTGAGAGCCAGTAAAGCTGAATTGCATCCAGCCAAACATGAGTCAGCCAAGATCAATTGTCTCCAATCAGTTGAGAGCCAGGCTAGTCCAACAGTTTGCACCAAGTCTGTTTGGATCCTCTCCGCCTGTGCACTAGCTCCATGTTCTGTACCAAGGGCTGCTCCAAGTACATCTAAGATCTACAATAATGTTTTGTATATAGTCAGCAATATATTTGTGAATGAGGTGTATGACATTAGATAATCAATTGACTGCTCTGGTAAATAAACGCTGTGAACGGGAATCGAGACTGCGACTGTATAGTGTGCTGTATCTGGAATTAGATGCTCTATCTGTAAGTTCATCCAGACACAAATGCGGTGTCTATAGTGTCAAAGTGTAAAGAGATCCAACAGATTATGTTAAAAGTGACTGATACACTATAGACATGCCGGCATCTGGGGCATAACTTGGTTCTTTTTCAGATATACCAGTCGTTCACATAACTTTATTCATCTCCCATCCATCTATATTACCTGACCACAAGATAATACAGTGGTCGCAGCTTGCCGGACACCGAAACTAATTTCCCACCAGCAGTGCTTGTGATTCTACCTTGCAGGACTGTTTGCATAACTGGCACTGCAATCTCTGAAATAAATATTCCTGTTGCCAACAGCTTTGATTATATCGTTCCCTCCCATTCTGTGCTCGAGGACAGAATGGAAGATGCCCCTAGATACATTTCAGATAGTGCAAATAATGATGAGAAGGAGCCTCCAAAGATCACAGTTGTACCAAAAGTATAAGCTTTATCGATCGGGTTGACAACTCCTACTGAGTGGTAAGGTGACTTTAAAGATTATCAAGGTTACTTGAATCGATAGCTAATGAAAGATGGTCTCGTCAATATATACCATATAGAGCAAGTATACGCAAACCTTGTATGCTTTTCATACAAGGCGTACTTCTGCCACCGAATGACACCTAACCAGTATGCTCAGTAGAATGTACGTTTTATTTCTCTGGATTACTCCAACAACTATTTCCATTGTTATCTATTAATCAATCCTTATTCCAAATATATTGGGAAGGAAGGTGAATACATGGAGCAGTGAGAAACCTCAGAATTGGATCAACATCAGGACAATGACCACCAAAGTAGATATATCAAGTCTGGAAGTCGTATGTTCGGTAATTCTCCAACCCTTCATAGTCTTCCTTACAGGCCAATTGCAGACAGATCTCTAACTTCTGAGTCTTCAAACGCTGATAATATTCATAATATCCAGCAAACGTATCATGATAATAGCAAGGAGAAAGAAGTCGAGCAGGATCAGAAGTCTAACAATGATGTGTCTGAGAATGAACATAATTGGGAGGGAAATTGAACCTGTTAGCAGGACAACTTTGGGAATTGGCATGGGATTTGTTGTTTCTGGTCTTGATTTTTGTTCTGTTTTTTATTCTTGTCTCGTTGGATCTTTGTATGGATTTCTTCAGTTGAGATATTGTTTTGTGTTTGCAATGCAGCTTGTTTGATTCAGCTAGGAGTAATAGAAGAGTGGGAGGATTGGGGCAACTGTAGTCGTTGGAAAGACAATTGTCATCATTGTTGAATTTTCTTTTGTTCACTAGTATATTACTTGATTTCAATTTTATAGGCTCTAACTCATGGAGCACTCATCTGATCCCAATTAGGCTGACAATTCATAATATTGCTTAGGCAATATTTAACGTAGTCTAATAATATATTACAATAGGGAATGTTCCCAGAAATTTGATATGGACACTGTCAGCATTGCCACTCCACTTGGCATAAGATATTATTGCTCGAATAACTTCTGATATTGTTGCACCATTTCAATTTATTAATATTGGCCTGCATTATTATATCTATGTCCAATAATCTTATCCCATACTCATGATATCTATCACCAGTTCAGTCTCCTGCAAAGTTGCATGGGGAAAATATCCCTGTGCCCGGGCTTATTAGTCACGTCTGAAAGTCGGTGGTATGCCAGGAGCATCCGGAACGTCGGTTGCAGGGTAATATGTAAGTCCGCCACGATACAATGTAAGGCACTGCAAATACAACTCCTGACGCTAGGTATTTACATGGTCGCATATCACTCTGCACAGCGCCTTGGAATGCTTAACATGCCGTGTTCTTCGTCTGTCCAGTAACTTGCATGGTACTTGGTATTCGGGGGCAATACTGCTCTGGGCATTGTAATGACGATACTATGCACAGCATGTTACACCATAACTTTGCTTGCGTCCATATCTTGGTTGGAAGCAAGCAACTTGAAGGTCTGATTAGGGGTTCGGTGCTCAGGGAAATGTAATGACGATGCTATGCACAGCATATCTCACCATAACTTTGCTTGCATCCATGTCTTGGCTGGACACAAGCAACTTGAAGGTCTGCCTAGGTATTCGGTACTCGGGGCATTGTAATGACGATGCTATGTACGGCATATTACACTATAAGGTCGTTTCCTGTGGGAACCACTTTGCTTGCATCCATGTCTTGGCTGGATGCAAGCAACTTGAAGGTCTAATGTTTATTAAGTCTATTTACAGTGCTAAATACTGTTTATATCCTCTTCACCTCTGTATTTAACTCGTCCTCCAGTATATAATAAACATTGTTCCAAGTTGCTAGGTCTATATGACTATTGACTATCCATCCTTTATTCTCCGACTTCGACGAAATTGACTCCTCTGGAATTAAGTGAGCTGCACCCACAATATTTCCGGCACCAATAACTACATATGCATCTCCGGAAGATGGTTTCACTACTCTGACAAGCTGTGATGCACTTTCTGGCATTTCACCGTTGGCAGAGTTTGTCACTTCAACATATGCTAGCCAAAAGGTATTCATTCCAAGTGAATAGACAACTCGCAGCCTGAATAGATGAAGCATACGGTAAGGTATATATCCCTGCAGTGCCTTGTGAGACAGCTCCTGCCCCTCCTCAGGTTGCGAAGTTTGAACCCATATCCAGTCATGGCGGGCAGTCCCAGAATACCATTGTTTATCTCCAGTACATCTGAACTTCTGAATGATGTGCTCATCATGCATGTTGCGTGATTCTACCTCCAATCCATGATACATTGCGGCAGCACTGCTTAAGAGATCATCCAAATCGATATTTACCTGCTTGGCATGTAAGAAACGATGGGTGATATCGTTTAGACCATTTCGGAGGATGTCTTCACTGATTCTTTTCAAGAGGCCTTGAAAGTCCTTGACTTTCTCTTTTCCTTTGTGCTGATGCGGAGATATGAACCTCAATAAACGATGTCTACTGGTAGTGGTTGCTTCCACTGTCACTTCCACTGTCACTTCTGTCATCTGGGAAGCAGCTCATTTATGGTTCCATACATCGCGATTAGCCTTTCTGACAGCGAATGCATCACTCCAAAGGTAGTAGTTGATTATCTGAGTATAGTAATCACCTGTCTTGTTGGAGGCATTAAACCCATCCTTAATCTGCTTGCGGTGAGATCTTTCTCCAATCTCCATCGACCACTATTTAAGCGAACCGTACCATTGTATCTGCTATCAGATGTGCTGTATGGGATGTATCTTGGGAAAGTTGAAATCGCTATCCTCTTATATATATTCGGCCATTTCTGCATCAATAATACCTTTCCAGAGGTCACGAATATGCTGTCGAAAGGCCACTGCTTTCTTCTTGTTTTCCTCCAACTCGGCATCCCGCTTGGCACACAATTCCGTACGTGTCTCTTTGGCCCCTGCTGCAAGTCATTTCCCAGCCCTCAATTGTTGAAACACAACCTTCAAATCATGAAAGCAACATAGAGTATTGTCCATGAGATCTAGCGTTTTGTCATCGTGAGAGTTATACTGGCAATAGAAATAGAACTTAATAAGAGAGCGAGAGCACTCAACTGCACAGTCAAAAACCCTGAGCTGAGAGGGGCTAAGGTCCCACAGAGCATTGCACATGACTCCCTCAAGGAATCGTGTCATCGTCTTGATTTCTCCTCTGTTCCAACATGACACCTCCTCATATGAACATCTTGGCTTCATCATATCAAGTTATGCAGGCACTGAGAGCCAAATATCATTGAACTTGTCAAGCCGCTTATGCTGCTTGAGAAATTCGTGAAGCCATGTCAAGAGGTGCTTCACCATCCCAATTTGAGTCCTGTGGAGTAAATCAGGCTTGAGAAGATCACTTGTAATGCAATCGAGATACCATAAAATGTTGATATCTGGATTGATATCGTTGCATTTGAGATTGGCGATGCTCTGGGGTGTATTTGAATCTGAGAGTATACGATAGATATTATGATCCCAGAGGTTGTGTCACTCATGTCAGCATTGTAGATTACACATTTCCTGCATTGGGCATTCGCACCAGTAGTATATACCATTCTTGATGTTGTGAAGGTTATGGTGCTGAGGCTAATCGGCCATCGATGCAGCTAGTATCGAATAACAATACCTGAAGTTGCCAACGGCAAAGCAGGCAAAGAAGGTGTGAGTCACCGAGTAGGAATTGAGCGAGCTGGAATTGAATAGGGATTGCAACACATGCTGCAGCACGTTCTGAGTGACCATTCAGTTATGCTCCATCTGAGTATTTCTTCTTTTGAGGGGGACATCGTGCATCTTGACTGGAATGGGCAACAGCACAACTACCAATACGCTGGGCATTGTGTGCTTCATCCGTGCGGCTGCGGATAGGTTGCCGATCGTCATATATATTGGCCATACATTCTTGTTGCCAGAGAAGTTTGTGAGGTGGGTGCCATCAGACATGAATATCTTTGGCACTAGCGTATCACTGATGGGTAGTGTTGTCTACACAATTGTAAGTATTGTAAAGGGTTTGTAAAGGGTATACTAAGAAGGAAGTTTACCTGCTTGTCCCATCACCAGTCTCCAGTATTCATTTCATTGTAAACATGGTGCACAGCATCATTGAAGCAACGTATCGGTGTGTATGTAAGATGTTCCACGTATGCTGGCTTCCTGAGTAGCCATTTTGTACAGTCTATAAGGTAACAGTCCCAAACCTCAATTGCATCCAGATGCTATGCATTCCATGCCATCTGCAATATAGCTTTCTTCCCGGAGTCATGTCCCAGTCTGTCCTCTATCGCGTCGATTTTCTGGCGGAGGTTGTAATTAGATTAAAGAAAATCACGTATGGACTCTATAAGGCCGCAGTTGCCCTTCAGGTTGTCATTGATGATGTTGGCGGGAAGACCTTTCGATATGACCAGCTCTGCGAAATTGTACTCCTTCTCACTATCGAACGGATGGAAGGGGTCGGGTAACCACTGCTCAGAATTGTACTCAGAATTGTACTCATCTTCGATCGGAATGTATGCGATGGGGGCTCCAGCATCGGGATATGAGAAGCTTTTCGTATTTGAGTCAAATTCGGATTCAAATGGTTCTGGAGAAGGTGATGTGTGCAACGGAGGAAACACATCAGGATCGTCAATATGGTCATGGTTGGCATGATAACTACTGTGCGAATCGTCGACGCAATGCTGAGAGTTTTTTCGAACGTGTTCAGGGGGCTCGGTGGAGTCTGTCTTTGCCTCAAGAAGTTGGACGCGATATCGAGGATGGTCGCTGTCGATGTGTTTGTAGAGCCACAGGTCAGACTTGTAAGGTTCCAAGCAAATAGGGCAGAAACAATTCAGTGTTCGTATGGGAGGCATGGTGCACGTCATGTAGTCAATGCTGAGGGCTGTATATGCAGTTGGCAGAATGCTATGAGTTTTGCCAAGCAGGAGTAATGTAATTGAGCCACATGGCATACAAAACTCACAGGGCCGTATATAAAATGCCAAGATCCTGGATTATCTTGCAGACAGAGTTTGTCACAATGTAGCCACACTCAGAGTCTATTTGACCCTAATTGACAGGCACATATTAGAACAAATCCATGGACTTCCTTGTGTGTTTACTTGTTTGATATTTGACCAGGTAGATGATATGAAAAATAGACGAAAACATGTCATATCACTCGTTTCATGTGCTAAGACACAAGTTCTGAGTTCATGACAACACTGCACAGATTCAATTCGTTGTGACTGGAGAGGTCTATACACTGCAAGAGATGCCGGTGACACTTCTCGAACTGCATATGGCAGTTTCCGAATGTTTGTGACACCACACTGCATCATTATGTTGGAACTTGATGTCACTGCCATATGATAGAAACTCAAACTGACAGACTTCAACGCTTTGACCTACGATTCGCATGACGAGTGTATCTCACACTCCAGAAGAAGTTCAAACAACTCTCAGAGTCGTACAAAATATGAGGTGCATCTTTCAGGCTGAAAGCAATGTACCGATAATGGCTCACACACAGGAAAGCTCCTTTTCAAGTATGATGTTTAATATTACCAACGGTTTCAACACTTCTACGAGCTGCTCCACACAATTCCAAGCACATTGATAGCCCATTCTGCACTGTATATATACTCCCGTACACTCTCTCAATTTCAATTCTGCTTCATCATCTCTATCTACTGCATCATTACCTATTTACCACTCTCATCGTCGTTTTCAGACACATTAACCCTAACTCTAACCGACCCCTCATACACCTTATTTACAGCTCAGAACGTTGCAATGCCACCCATAAAGATCCCATCCACCCCCTCCAAAACTGATGCAATTAAGGACAATCTCCACCTCGATGGTTTGGCAAAGCAGTTCATGGCCGAACACATTCGGGGTCTTATTCGGATGTATGCCATTCACAGTGTGAAGGATGATGGCGCGATTGACTTGATATATGATATCCTTTTTTTGGACCCAGTAACTACAAGGTAGATTGCACAGTTTCAGGGGATGTGGAAGTATCGGGCATCGACTCAACCACGATACATGGAATGGTGGAGTGGGTTCCAGGCGTTTCCCTGAGACTGTTTCGATAAAACTCAGGTGCAGATGAATCGATATCACAAAGAAAACCCACCTTTACCAACCGACCCCGACTCCAATGACTCCGACAACGCTGACAACTGCAATAACTCCAAACGTCACAAAGGCGATACCAAGAAAGATTCCTGTTATTCCGGAACACCGAAGCTGCAGCCACCCTCCCACAAACGTGCAATGCCACCAACAATCATAGTTTCTGCCCTGCAGAAGAAGCCGAAACTCGATGACATCTCTACTAATACCGTTCCTACCGGCCTAAGGCTTATATACTCCTTCAGGGTTTGCATTTTTGACACTGAAAGCTACCGTCCAGAAAGCTACGACCGTTGGGACAACATCTTCTTTCACCACATCTCTAATAGATGGTATCACTCACGAGTCGAGAAGCTCACTGCAAAGGCTGTACACCGTGCTGTGAGTCACCTATATCCTGCCAGAGATGTCAGTTATATTCTTGGGTGTCTAGTCATATCTGACGTAACCACTCTGCAGCTATGGAATGCGATTCGACTCGATGGCAATGACTCTGTGGCCACCTTCTTTTCGTTACAGCTTACAACCCTCTCATCGTTGTTGCTGTTCTGAAGGCAATTGCAGTTGCGCTTCCAAGGATTGCAAGAGCTACTCTTCCACCACCACCACCATCACAACCACAACCCTCTCCCCCGGGAATACCTGGTACCTCCAAACCGGCAGAGAGCCCGATACCTGCTCCCAGATTCGTTGCAAAAAACCACTCGGCAATGACACAACCGGAGGTGACTGCTACTCACCACATCGAGTGTGCCACTCTACAAGATATGTTGTCATCTGTGCTAGAGAAGTCAATGAGTGCCAGAGTCGCATGAATGGTGGAGACAGCACAAAGTGTTGAGGCGATATTGCGAGTGGTGGTGGAGTTACAGCAACAGCAGGAGGTGAGATCGCAAATGGCAGATGTTTTGGTGGAGGAAGAGACAATGTGTGATGAGTCATCGGAGTCGGTGGCAATTGGTACGCACCAAGATGTTTATGCCGGTATGAGCTTCACACAGCTCGAGACATCACGTTTGACTCCAATATGAGTGGGTCAGCAATTTGAGTGATGGTTTTCGGTACGTCCAACAGTACTGCAAATGACAAGCATACTGACACACGTATTAGGTTCGCATTTGTAGGTTGGGTCTTTGGATCAGGTGGAGTCATTTTTGCACACGTAGGTTCGTATTTGGGGGTTGGATTAGATAGGGTTTTTGCATATTCACTTTGGGTCAGGTGAGGTTGTTTTTGCATTTTACAGAGTTGTTTTTAGTCTTCTTTGGATTTTCTTGGCATTAGTGATATTTGACTGACTAATCGTCTGCGATACTTTCATGACAACCTAATACGAAATCCTGTAAATCTGCCTCTTTATGAGAAAACCTTTCAGGTGCAATGCTCAGTGACATATCAATCCTTTTTCATACTGTATTACCCTTCGTCTACATCGCAACTGCTCTCTTTTTCTGCCTTTCTGACATTCCTGCCTTTCTTACATTCCTGCCTTCTGAAAATGACCCGAACAACAAGGCCACTGTACAACGCCACATCCTCAATTCCAAACGTAGCACTGGCCACTCATACAGTTGTCTCTCCAATACCACGTACAGCAAACGGTCATAAGAGGAAACTCACTTTGCAGGGTAACAAGCAG
The DNA here is from genome assembly GCA_014904905.1 of Wilcoxina mikolae CBS 423.85. Classification (NCBI taxonomy): domain Eukaryota; kingdom Fungi; phylum Ascomycota; class Pezizomycetes; order Pezizales; family Pyronemataceae; genus Wilcoxina; species Wilcoxina mikolae. The sequence goes on from MU122137.1 coordinate 591,314, forward strand.
AACCGACAGCGGATGAAGGCTATAGCCTCATGTATCGAAGGTTCGATTTCAACTACCCAGGTCTCCTCAGCATCTACACCCATTGTATCAGCACCAAATCCAGCCCTGACACAGTCTCTGCCCCTGCCGAATCAAGCCTCGATGTCGCCAGCACACAGTGTCATTTCCAATATCGCAATTCGTTCAGCAATGAACCTTAGTCACCTCTGGAATCCACACCCATCATCATCGGCCTCATGACTCATCCCATCGTCTCTGCCGAGGATACCGTCATCGGTCAGCAGTAAACGATATGGCAGTCAAAGTTTCCTTGCACCAGGTGACCTTCGAGTTACTGCTGTACTGGAGACAATGCGTCGTATGATAGAGAAGTAACTGCTGAGGGAGACACCATTTCCAACTGAAGCTGAGTTTCTGCTGGTAGCTTATACAATTTCAAGAGTGGTAAATACCGACAAACATATCCAACACAAAGTCTGTAGAGCATTCCTGGCCGAAGGCATGAAGGCAGGAAGGAGTTAATATTAGCTTCCAGGAATGTTAGAAGGAGTATCTCAAGATAGTTAGGTATCTTCCAGAAGTGTATTCTCACTGACTAACATATTCATGTCGCCGAAATGTTTCCAGTTCACGTGATTTCTAGGGTTAGGGGTGCACCAATAAGAAAGCTGTGGAAATGTGCAGGAAACTTGGTCTAGATAATTTCCCCATAGTTCAAGACCTTAACTGAGGTCTACAGACACTTGGCAGACTTGTCGTAGTTGATATGCTGGTTTCGGGCTGAGAATTCAGCACCAATTTCCAGTGCACCCCTAACCCTGAAAATTATGTGAACCAGGAACTTTTCGGCAATATGAGTATGTCTGAGCAAAAACAATTGCAATGCAGTCAGATCACACATGATCAAGGAGGCTGGTGAGTGTGTAGGGAGACTAAACAACTTGCACCGTTTCGAAGATGATGAGCGCTACATACACATTGACCTAATTCTTTCAGAATTTGCATTCATTGTACACCAATATGATCGTACGAATGAACCTGATGTGAGTACTGTCTGCAACTTGTTACATCGTGAACACCACCAGGAATGAGCTAGCTACTTTCTTGCTGAGGAGATTCCACAATTTCTCTATATACATTTCTTCCAACGAATTCTCAAACGCGACAGGCATTCAGAGGACTTCCATAAATGTATTCGGAAACAGATACCCCCGGCACTGATTGTGTTAACATGTACTGCATTGTATCACACACTGACAGAGTGGCAAAGAAATGGACGATTAGATCCAACAAAGGTTGCAATCGATGACCTCGAAATCCAGCGCAACAGGTACGAGTGGGAGTACTACTTCAATCGAGATAATGATGGCGGTAAGTATGGCCTTCACAATGTATGCAATTGCTCTAACAATTCACAGAGACTTATACTGATCTCATGAATATTTGGAACAATCTTCCATCTCAATTGAGACAGAAGGTAATTGAGTCCATAAGGGTGGCTCTCAACAACCTCATTCTACATGAGAAAGGAGCCAATAACATGCCACCCATTACCAAGCCTCGTTGAGTGGTATTAAACAAGGCTGCGATGGAAGCTCTAATGATGGAGCTGGATATTGAGACTCAGGAAATTTCTGCGATTTGCATCCCCATTGCTAAAGATTTATCTTTCGATGCTGAGGATGGAATTGATGATGGCGACCATGATAGCAAGAACGAGCATGATGACATTCACAGTGCCAGGAATCGTGCTCAGCGATATCATGATCTCCAGCTGGATGATGATAATGTCGAGAATGAGGAGGATGAGAATGAGAATGAGAATGTGGATGAGAATGAGGACGAGTACAAGAGCGTAGAATTGAAGGTGGTGGATGACTGCAAAGGAGAGAGCAGTTTAGCGGATGTGCTTCAAGCTTGCTGCGACGTATAGCATGGCATTTGGAACAAGGAGAGAGTGGTTTCGAGGATGTACTTCATGCTGGCTACAACGTATAGCATGGCATTTGGAACGAGGAGAGAGTAGTTTAGAAGGCTGACTGCAATGTGTAGCATGGTATTTAGAACGGGAAACTGTATATATTAGTAAGGTCAATGCACTGTATCCGTCGCCGGAGATGTGAATGCAATTCTGAGCATCATATAAACGTCGTATGCAGTGAATATTGGGTTATGTGACAGTGTACATTGCACTCATGCGTTACATGAGAAGTATTGTGGATCAAAAGGTGAGTACACTGCATGGCTGTGACAGTAAGAATTATGTGCACTGTATAGCTGCGACAGTAAGGAATGCTGCGTCAGGAGGTACAAGTGCAATGCCAGGGGTTGTGTATACTCACGTACAGTATCACTTCACGACAAGGCTCAAAAGGTTTTGTCTGAAGCGTCTGATGTATTGTAAACATTCTGGCATCCAGAGCGCGACTTTGTTTATTTTCCGATGTACTTCAACATCAAATTCTAAGCCTTCAGAAATTCTTAAGATAGGTTCCACTCAAGCTATATATCGAAATATCAGTGGAAAGTATAAGGCGGTGCCACATACTACTTATCAGCAATCTAACTGACATTCCAAACATCTAATAGCAGGAAACTACAAATGCATTGCTTCATCAACCCAAAAGAAATGGCAGTAACTCCTTCAGCAACAAATATATCTGCTGCTAATATTAGGAACCTTCCCATCGTTAGTTCAAGAACTCTCTAGATACCTAACACTTCACCTGTACCTCTGATACAACAAAATGTATAAGCAGTACAGATATCTCAAATCTGTTAATTGTTAACGATAGAGGTGGTGTTCAGCCAATTATGCTGGGAAGCTGACCCACCAATAAATTGCTATACCAATGTGTAACATTGTTATAACCTTTGTGCAAAGTAATCATCCAGAATCCTGAAGTCTCCAAGACCTCTGGCAGCATAATGGCAATTACAGACATTAGCTACCAGTCAATACTCAAACATTCAATACGAATCATTGAGTATCTTATTCTGCAGTGGAAACTATTTCTGGCTGATAAAGAAATAGCCTTGATAATTGTCTTTATAACTCACACAATTGACAGTACTAAAAAATATCATTGCCTGAAAGTTAATGATTTATGGCAGGATGCCAAAAAGTTATATGGTTTCAATATATCATGGTATGAATATGAGAAGAAATTCAACACATACATATGTAACTTCAATTATCTGCATCACTGAGTAGACTCTACAAATAGATAGAATCTTGCCTCAACTCCATCTGATGTCAATAATTGGCAAAGCCAGGTTCATAGTCGGATTACTTTACAATCTCAACATTTATTCTTGCAACCCTGACTAAGTCTCGATTGTTGGACACATCATGAAACATATCCAGTTCATTTAGATAGTTGTGAGTTGTGAAAGGTTATATGATATATATTACCAGTATATTTGTTCTTTATCAATGTTGGAGATTTCCACAACAATTCAGAATATCGCTTTGACATTCCATGCTGAATAGATACCTCATTTACAGCATCTTTATTTTCTGAATGAATCCAGAAAGGTGGAGGATTGGCCTATAGCTAGTACAATTGAATTCGTGAGACTGTCACCCCAATTCTGATACTGATCACAGCAACTGCACTGCAATGAGTACTAGTAGAGTATATGAGGACTGTGGATAAGACTCCTAACAGATATATGAAGACTTCGCTGCTGCTTTCATTCTCTCAGGAGAATGATATTCATAAGTTCAAGTTGTACTATTTACTATGTACATTGTACTGACATCTCAAGTATATTTTATCAGGTATATGGAGTTCGGAAATGGGGTGGCAGGAAAGTATCTTGAACAAGTAAAGATTGGGATCAAGAATAAATCAAATCACCTGATTGTTGACAGGCCAACTCATCCCATTACTCCTCCACTGTCAGTACCAGCTTCAAACATTGTAGGCATTAACCATTTTCTCAAATATAATAGCGAGGTGGAGAGGAAGTCAATTACTAACATTGTTAAGAGATACCAATTACGAATAACGTTTGTGATACTGAAGGTGGTCTAGATAACAAACAGAATTGTCTGGATGATGAGCATGTTAGTGACAACTAATTCCAGGATAGCTATTGATTTGATCGAATTGGTAACTTCGATTTCCATGTCAAGTATCTTGAAATAGAATGGAAATCTCAGGTCAATTATGGGAGTCGGTCAGGAAATCGTCCAACAATACATGATTTGGCTGATAATGGTGAGCAGCTTTCAGATTAAGCATGACAGGTGAGAGAGCAGTCAGAGCTGAAAAAGAATGATGAGTAGGTAGAAGGGGTGGAGGAGGAGGTGGAGCATAGGGACGAGGAGACAGATGGTGTGAATAGCTATCAGCAGGAATGGTATTACAATGTAGACAATTGTTATGGCAACTCTTAACATTGTTATTTGGTATAGACAGTGCAATTGAACCATATATCATTTAGATCTGCTGTAATGAACATGACAATTGTGAAGAATACTATTGCAATTGGAAGCAAAGATATAAAGGTTGACATCAATCAGATACAGCCTGCATTATAAGTAATTGAGGTGAAGTGTAATATGTATTGAGGGACATACAGAGTTGTTATGTCAATTGCCAACCTTGTATGGTACCTGACATTAAGATGAGAAATAACAATGATGGCAGACTGTATATGGAGTGACATATGAAGTTGCACACTCAATCAAGCCAATTGGATAGTACGTTACATAGTGCAAAGGCGATATAATGCACTGTGACATTATCTGCTCAATATCAATTGATGATTGTCATCAATCTGAATCAGTTAAATCAGATTTCTGATGGCATATTGCTTCATGAGTCAGGTAATATGAGGAGTTGCCACTGCAATCGGGAGTGCAGTTGTAAGTGGAAATCCCATTATAGCCACCTGGATAAGAGTCCAGTTGCATTGGGAATAGTGGGAGTATTTGGTGCCTATCTAGGTACTGTATGCAACTCGAATCTTTTGCAGATGAGTAGCATTCCTGGTTGTGAACCACCATTAGTACTTCCTATCAAATCCAAACAATATACAGTATATACTAGATGACTCTGTGAGTTGTTTCAATGACCTCTGGAATATAACACTCTTTAATTGTACACTTACTTGGTTATAGTATTGAGGTTTATCTGGTTAGGGTTCTTCAATACGATTGTGATGTCAGGTTCCAATATCATTATGACATGTGATGGTGCAAACAGCTGAAACCAAGCATTATGAAGTGAAAGAAGTATCACCACAATCTTTAACAGTACAGAAGCCCCTTCAAGTACCATCATGTGACTCTGTATTGTGGTGTTATGAGCTCTCAACTCATATCTTGCAATTGAAATATGTGATATCCTATAATTTTCCCTATGTTTTGTATCATCTTCTTCATCAAATATCAAATAAAAAAGTCAAGGTTTGTTCCATATATTTCTTCCAATATTCATATTACATTAAGGTCCAGAAGGCTTTTCAGGTATGGCTATATTATCCTAGATTTATAGCTGTGTGTCAACCATATGTACAATAGTTCCTGGTATTGCATACTCCATTCTGAGAATTACATATACCATGCAAATACTACAACTTAATTACAATTGTTGAAAGTAGACATCCAATTCAAGGGCAAGTAATAGCAGTTCCTTAGGGGTATTTTGATTACTGAAATAGTTATAGCTAGATAATATCCAACTTTTAATCGTCACCAAGTAAGATCTCATATCCACCATTGATATCCTGAATTAACTGAACTATATAATCAATCTCATTCTCAATTCTATATGTACAACTGTATTCATTGTTCTACATACATACAAGAATGTACGTCTTTATTGTGTACTTGGAGGTTAGGTTCACTGGAAGCCAAAAATACATTCAATTCCACTTTCAATACATGCACTTACTACTATATCTGTAATAAGTGGACCTGCAATTGTACCATCTATACCTGCCATCCAGATATACTTGTGAGGTATAAATACTTGCAAACTCACTTTGAATTGCAAGTATATATGTAATAAGTTTAATCTGAATATGAACATAGAAATGTACCTGTCTGAAGAGCCTCCTTGCAATACTAAACTCGATTCTACTATCTATACATAGCTGCACTTGTGAAATTCAGCCAACTGCATATCCTGATGCCTCTGTTGTCTACACAATACGTATCATGAATGTTATATGAATAACAAATCATTTCTGTTCTGTCTGCATAAAACTTTACAATGTTGACCTCTGACTCATGAAATATAATGACTGTAACAACTCATGATATTGTATCCCACTTATTGTAATAGATCCATAATTCATTAGGAGAAACTTCCAACAATGCATCCATAATTCATAGCATACATTTTCTTTATCACGCACATTGTCTTGCCCAGAGACATCCGAATTACACTCAAATACAATTGCCATAACCATCTTATATTACAATGCCAGAGTCCCTGTTATATATGTTTTGACTTATGGTAAACATTATGCTGAATAGTATTTAAACAACCTTTTTTATTCAATCAACAGTAAGGAGGAATACTATTTGAAAAAGCTTATCAAACCAAATGATCTTCTGAAACAATAGAATCAATGATTTGTTAAGGGGCAACAATGATTTCAGAAAGTCTCTGTGCAATATCCTAAAATTGAAATACCAACTCTAACAGAATATTGATGTGATGGCAAATTATCTAAGCCATAGTTTATTACACAAAGTAAGGTTGCTGATGGTATACAATCTGCAGCATCCACATCCAATATTAGTTGTGATATCATATCCTTCTACTGTATGCAAAATGTTCTCTCTGACAGTAAGCATATGAGTATCATCTATTATACACTGTGAAATATTAGTTCAATAATTCTAGGCACTGTGTTTACAATGATATAAATAGGGGTGAATGATGGTAGGATAAACAGGAGAGCTTAAAGTTATATAAATGTTACAGTACTTACAATTGGATAGACAATACTACCAATTTGAAACCTGCCAATATTTATGAGGTTCATTTCTGATGGTATCTATCTTTGATATCTCTCTGATGACAAAAAGGTATGGCTGATATATACAATGATTGGCAACATATTTGTAGCTGTACCAATTAAGAATACAATTTACTGCATATTGATGATTGTTCCCATACTCATATCTATTAAGATATGTAATAATCTACTTACAACAACAAATACTCAGAGGAAATACAATAGGATAGTCTCACAAAATATATAATAACATATCATACAGCCTATATTTAATACTGATAGTTGCAACATCTATGCCTACTGTGTCAATTACAAATTGATTTTTTCTCTACACCATATTCACAAAATTGAATGCTGACTAATCCTAGCATCATAGTATTTCTAACCATAAGAGTGTTATAAACTACTAATATAAATACTTCTAGTAAGAAATGAAAATTCTTATATACCAATATAAGTAATATCTTTCTTTAATCATAATGTATATTGTACACTCTCCAATAGAAATACACCGCAAAGTATGTCAAATCTCTATTGCGATGATGCCAATGTCAGATGTAATATCATGTAGTATTCCAATTGCTTCACAAGAAATAATCGCAATTGTAATTTTCTTCAAATAATACATATAGGAATATTAAAGCACATCATGATATGAATTAACGATTTTCTCTAGTGACAAATGTGATTTGACAAGTTTATCAAAATATGGCTCTCAGTGACTATATATCTTGATATAGTCAAGTTATGATATACATATGAGCAGGTTTCGTGTTGGAATAGAAAAGAAATTAAGATGATGATAGGATTCCTTATGAGTATCATATGTAGTGGTCTATAGTACAGAAGCTCCTTTCAGCATAGTATTTTCCATCAAAAAGTCTTATACTCTCCTTTATATAATAAGTTCTATTTTATTTGATAGTATGATCTGTACAATGACAAAGTATATGACCATATGGGCAATAGTCTATATCACTTGAACAATTCTAATGATATGTTTCAACAGTTCATAACTAGCAGATGACCTGTCACAAAGGTCAACTTAAGATATCGAAATTTGTGTGCTAACTGAAATTCTCTGCTGAATTTGAAGGAAAATAAGTTAAGAATTGCGGAGTTTCCACAACATATTCATATTACCAGTACTTGTATTGTACATTCAGAATTGACAGAATTCAATGAAGATAGTAGTGATATCAACTTTCTCAAAATCAAGTCCAAGCTGCACTTCCAATTGCAGGTACAATGGTATGAATCACCTAAATTGTAGTTGACTGAAATCAGAGAATATTCTCAACAGAAGCAAATCCAGATCATATCTAATACCTCCAATAAAATAGGTAATTACTCTACTCTGATGATAAACTAGTTGCTTTGGAGTAGTATATTTACAGTCATAAATACTAATTGTGAAATGTTGAATTGTAAACGGGTGATCCTGAGAGAAACCACAGAATTAATGATGAAAGTAATAATCTAAGTTACAATGAAAGCGACATCTGAATTATTTCTATTAAAGTTTATTTCTATATAGCAGTACAATGAAAAAAAGCATTTATGTACTTTCAAGGCCACTTGAAAATGACCAATGATGATGACATCTGAAATTGTTTATCCAATGCTATCTGATATACCTTATATTCTGCGACCTTAATATAAATCTACAATATATCGTAAGCAGTGCTACTGCAATTCGGCAAGGGTTGGAGATTAGATCCTATGATATATATAGTGAGTATATTATTCCAAAGCAAAGATATACTTGAGATTCATAATAGTATGTTTCTGGACACCTCTATGAGTAGGTATGAGTTCAGATATTGCAGTCTGAAGAGGAATATTAGCTGTCTCACAAGATACTTCAGAGCCATATATTGTATTGAGTGTTTCATCTATTCAAAATGCATATTGTCAATTTGGATGGCAACAGTATATTATGGTTAGTATATATTGATATGACAAAGCCTGCAAATGGCTGAATAATGAAAAATATACCACCGCTAGTTGGGACAGTCTTCTGAAGGTGAATATACAGTAATTAGTAGTGGCAATATTATTGGTACCACTTACAATCTTCCAGAGTAGTTTATTTCTGACAAGTTGCACATTGAAAGTAGATATTCAATAGTCATATACCCTGGCAATCTGATCCTATGTTAATTATATACTGGAGGATAGGTTGAATACAGTAGAAATAAAAAGGATAAATGATATTGAGAGTAGTAAATAAACTTGATAGACTTTAATTTGTGATTGTAATACCATATAGTAATATGTACAGTTCTCAGTATCTTCATTATATTGTACAGAGCAGTATTGCCACTGAGCACCATATACTATGTAATTACAATTGCCAGATAAACAATTCAATATATCAACTATTTCAAAGTACAGAACAGAGTGATATGCAACTGTATAGATATTGTTTCATCACCAAATTAGATATTACCCTTCCTATAGAAATTTCAGGTATACCAGATATTTAATTCACATCTGGATACAGCAAATATATTCTGGCAGAGGAATTCTTTGATGACAGATCTGCAATATAAAGTAAGCACAGTATCATCAGTATCCCTAAAAGTGCAGATGTCACGGCAGGTACCATTAATTGACTCTGAACAGTAGTGTCAGGAACATCTCACTTGTATCTTGACATACGAAGAAAGTGATATATCCTGGTTTCTTACATGTTTCCTATCCTCTACTCAGTCAAACATCAAATAAAAAGTTCAATATTTCTTTCATATATTCTCTTCACTATTGACATGACATTATGGTTCAGCAAGCTGTTTATATACAGCTATATCGTAATACATTTGTATCTCCATTCCAGACATACATATTAATAGTCTAGGCATTCTTACATAATTCCGAAAATTGTGCACCCCAAACTGTTTCTATCATGTTTACTTAAATCTCATAACTTTGACTTCTGATGCAACAAATATATAGACTGTATCTATTTACGATATTGGAATATAGTCACTATAAAGAAATACCTCAAGCTTGTCAGTACAGCCTCTAGATATATTGGAATGAACACGCAAAAATACATTTACAACTCTCAAAATGGTTATTATACCAATTACAATGATATTGATAATTCTGATAAATATTATTCATAGTACACATCTTCTTTACCAGAACAATACAAATTGGACTCAAACAGAATTTCACAAACCATCTCAAATCCAGATCACAGATCTTCTATTATAACCATTCCAACAAACATTTAACATCTCGCTGAGCAGTACTTTGACATCCACTTTTTTTCATTGGATAGTTAAGAGGAGTATATTTGTGCAGAATATCGTATGTTGAAAGCTCAACATGTCAATATTATTAATGAATTATTGAATGGCAACTGCAGCATCAAAGAGAATAAATACATTTGTCTAAAATAGGATCACTACATCCCACTAAAGATCAATGCAATTGAGCACAGACTTGGCTATGATTCTGGAAAGAAAGCTAAATCATCAATAGCATGGAATGAATAGCATTTAGATCCAATTAGGTTTTAGTACTGTGTTTTTATTAGGTGTATAAAATGGCTTCTGTTGCAGCCAGCATACAAGGAAAATCTAATATGTACCTCCAAGTATTGCTACAATGATGCAAAATACCATATTTTCAATGATATATATACTGGAGTTTGGTGGTGGAATAAGCAGATAAGAAAGATTTAACTCATATGACCTTTACTGTATCCCCATTTGTACAGACACTATGTTACGGGGATACTTATGACTTAAGCACCGTCGTAAGTATGGCCACCTACTTTTCAGAAGTCGTAGGTGTCCTGAAAATCCTCCTCGTCGTGCAAGAGGCTGGAAAAAGACTCTTCCTCGTCCTCAAGTGAATGGATATA
>MU122138.1:0-100708 GCA_014904905.1 Wilcoxina mikolae CBS 423.85
CAATGATATCCACCCCATCTGTCTACCATCACACTCAACACACATTCTTCAACCATTAGATGTTGGCCTCTTTGGTCCCTTGCAGCGTGCATATAGTACAGAGTTGGATAGTTGGATGAGAAGAGGTGGTAACGCGATCAAGAAAGGCCAATTTCATGAGTTAGTATCCAAGTCTGATTCTGCTGTATTTACTAATACTGCTCTGGTCAATGCAGGTTAGTAACACGCGCCAGGGAAAAGACCTATACCCCCAAGAATGTGCGAAGTTCGTTTGAAGCTACTGGCATATGGCCATTGAACTCACGAAAAGTTTTCGAGCAGCAATCACGAAATATCACTCGTCCAGGCGGACCGCCAGATGCCCCAGTTGGGCTTACTCCCCAGCATGGTAGATCAACCAACCATATACACCGAGCAGCTCTGCTTATGTGTCAAGGAGACTCACCCTCCTCTGCTCGCTTGAGAAATCTAATAGGTCTTCTAGGTAGGGCAGCAGAGGGTGCATTTGCAGATAAGGATTTGGGAGTAGAAATTATTAGAGATCTTCGCTCTCAGGCTAAAGATATACCTGCAGTTGCCCCCAAGGACCGCCGCCACCTCACTAAGGCCAGCGTAATTACCCAGGAGGATGTGGTCCGCCTTAGAGGGGAGAAAATGAGAATAGAGAACGAAAGGGCTGTCAAAGCAAAAAAGCGCCAGGAGGCTGTTGCATCCAAGGCAGCAGCCCCCAGCTCTTCCAAACGCACAGGAAAGAAGGGAAAGGCTGAAGGAAAGGTGCCTGTAATTGTGTTAAGTGATGGAGAGGATGAGGAAGAAGATATATGGGTATCTGGGAGTAAAAATGAGGAGGAAGAAGTGGAATTTGCGGACCCCCTTGTACAAATAGATGATAACTTGGATGTAGATGGCACTGTAGAGGGTGGAGAGAGCAGCACAGGAGTTGTCCATTCTCCTGTGGTCACTAGGTCAGGAAGGGTGGTAAAGACGGGTCATTTGGATCAATAAATTGCACCCTCCACGGGCAGTCGGTTTCCGTGTCATGATAAGTCACCCGGTAAAATACGTTATTCCTGCTCATCGCCATTCACACCATCTGTCTCCTCACCCCCGTCCTCCGCCTCCTCCGCCTCCTCCACCTCCTCTACCTCCTCCTCCGCCTCATCGCTCTTCTCCACTTCTAACTGCTCTCTCACCTGACATTCTTCATCTGGAAGCTGCTCACCATCGTCATCCGAGTCATCTACTATTGGACGATTGCGCGCCCGACTCCCACGATCGCCCTGAGATTCCCCTGCTATTTCACGATACTCGATATCAAAATCTGAGTCACAAATTTGATCAGATAGATAGCCATCTTGGAATTGGTTGTCACCATTACACTCATCGTCGAGCCAATGTTCCTCGTTATCCAGACCATCTTCAATATAGCAAAAGTCATTCGCAACTGGTATGTCAGGAAGATGTTGGTAAATTGGCTCCTCCTCCACCTCGCAGTCATCCTCGAGAAAACGGTTAATGGCTGCAAGGTTGGGGGCAGGAACTGGCAGTGGAGGAACAACCGGCAGAGTTTGCTTGCCAACGATCAGGCAGATTAACTGATTCTTGATCCCAATCTTGACTCGGTCACGATACTTTCCGGTCCAGCCATTCCAGCGCTCCATATGCCTGACGTATAATGCTTGAGTTGTCAGTACAACGTACATAGTAGACGGAACAACTTAAACTTGCGAATGACGTTCTCCTGGGAGAATGGAAGTTGCGGGGATGGCTTCATGTGTCTGTTAGGAATCTTGCCCTCGCACCTTACATTCTCTTCTAGTGCCCACTGCAGTGCAGTTGCTGAGAGCACTATGAGAGTTGGCGTGACGGTCTCACGAATCCAATTGTACTGGCCCCGGGCCAACGCTCCCCTTTTCCGGGTTCGTTCAAGAAAACGAAGATGAAGGAAATGAGGTATCTCTTCGGGACGGAATGCCGAAGCAACGTCCTGAATTGTTGTGTCAATTTCGAAAATTGATAGAGAGGAAACATACCGGTAACGGATATCATATGACTTCTCACCATTCTCAAGTATCCAAATGAATCGGTCATCCTTCAGAAGTTGCCGAACAATCGAGAGTTTGTCAGCGTCGCAGGAACAACTGTCGAGGTTGTAAAGCGATCCGACTATGGCCCTGGCTTTGCCAATTATTGACGATCGGACGCAGTTGAAGCACGATTTTATCTATTTTATAAAGTCGAGTCAGCGACGCAGAAAATTGTTGAAGTCACATACATATGTGGTGGCCTTCTTCTCGTGTTCATACCATGAAACCTTGAAACCGTATACCTCTTCTGAATCCTGCCATGAATCATTAACTTCCTGGCAATGATTTTTTTTAGTACTGGCAATTCTCTGAGTTGTAAAGGCAATTACGAAGGCTATTTCTTCATCGGTCAGGAATGGTTTCCCATGCAGAATACGAGACTCAATGGTTCGTGTAGAATGTTTGAGTATTGCCCGGTACTTATTATTAGTAATTGCCATTACCCTGCGAGAGGTTTTGGGGACTTCAGGATTCTCAATGATTGCCTTGCGCGAAGGAGATGACAATGTTGCACGTTGGCGTGGCAATTTGTCTAGTTTGTCAGCTCTCTGGCGTAATGGGCTGGACACTATCTCCATCATTGACGACGATCGGATTTGAGATATCGGCACTGCTGATGAGCGGTGTTGTGTCGGTGCCACTGGTAATGGATTAGGTTGCTGGAGAGTTCTTGAACCATGGATCGGAAGGCCCTTAATATTGGCGGCAGGTATGTCGGTTGCTGAAGGAGTTACTGCAATGTTTTTTGGGTTGCTCGAGCAATTCAGGCCGTTGTTTCCTACTTTTGGCTGTTTGGAATGTCGATTAGATTGCTGATCAGTAGTATGTGGCACCGCCTTGCGCTTCCCACTGATATTTCGACTTTTAGATTTAGTGGAACCTACCTTAAGGATTTCTGGAGCGTTAGTATTCGATGTTGTAGCTACTTTGCGGGAGGATGGTCTGGTGGTAGACATCATGAGTATGGGCTAGGGTTATTTCTCCTACAAGTGAAGATATTGGTCAATGTCAATGAATTGAGATGGTGCAACAATTTCAGCAGTCATTCAAACAATGATATCTTATGTCGAGTGGAGTGCCGTCTCCGACGGTGTCTAACTATCGCGATATACAATTTCCGTGAACATTTACAACTGGATTATTTGGTTAGACCACTTGAAATATTGTCAGAGCAACGTTGCGGGTTGTCAGCCTAATAGAGTTCGTTTGAGTGCTCTCGGAGTTTGAGCCTATAAGATTGCATTCCAGTAACATACTAGCAACAAAAACAAAACCTAACAACGTTCAAAATGGTCTTGCTAACTACTAGCGCGGCCCGAACCTTCCCACTCTCATATTACTCATAGCTGAACGAAACAAGCTGCGACGCAAAAAGAAAACAAACTCTCAATCGAGGAAACCCAAACAAAGACCAAACGAGACAAGAACCAAAAACAGAACCAAAAACAAGACCAAAAACAAAAAAACCTGTGCCAATTCCCAAAGTTGTCCTGCCAACGGGTTCAATTTCCCTCCCTATTATCTCCATTCTCAGGCTCCTCATTGTGAGACTCCTGAACCTGCTCCACTTCTCTTCCCATGCCCGTATCTTGAGCCTGCTGGTGGGCATCATCAAAGTCCTCAGCATTCGAGGGACCGGATGTTGGAAGCTTGTCCGCAATTGCCCTGCGCAGAGGATTGTCAGGGGTTTCTGAGTGCTGAGGTTTACCGAATATAAGACTTCCAGAGTTGTCGTAACCACATTCGGGGTCGTCGTCCTTGTGTTCGTCCAATTCCGGAGTGTCTACCCGCTCCATATATTCACCATCCTCCCAAATATATTGGCGAAAGGATTGGTTACTCGATACCGATTTTATGAGTTGTTGGAGCGACCCAGCCGAATGTACAGTGCTTTCTCCCGAACATGCTGCTCAGGTGTCATTCGGTGGCGATAACACGATGCGTGCGGAAAACAGACGATGTTCCCAATCCTTGCATTCTTATCCGCAGATTGACCAGGCCGTCGTGCATTTGCCTTTGATTCGAGTCGCCTCGATACCCTCTGAAGTCGCCTGACCGCTAGGTAGGTTTTGTCAACCCGATCAATGAAGCCTTGTATCGTGGCGGGAACTGTGAACTTTGGAGGCTCCTTGTCATCATTATTCGCACCATCTGAAAGGTAATCGGGAACATCTTCCATTGTTTCCCCAAGCGCGAATTGGGAGGCATCGATATAATCAAAGCCGTCTGTGACGGGCGTGTCGATTCCTGAAGTTGCCGTGCCACTTACGGAAATAGTCGGGCGACGAAGAATCACAAGCACTGCCGGTGTAGAATATGTCTCTGTTTCCAGCCAGGCTGCGACCGCTGCATCATCTTGTAGTCTGGCGATATGGGCCGATGGGAGATGCTTAAAGTTGTGCGAACGACGAACAGAGTTGTTGTTGGCCCGAGTTGCCGAGTTGGACCCTGTTGCCCTCGTGCCTGCCATGATTTCCGAGAATCCGGCGATAGTTACATCAGAGCCTCGGGTGCTAGGACGTTCGATTTCTTCAAAAGGATTCCCAAGGGCCCCATAGAACGACCGTGGTGGACGAGATGGATTGCTCGGGCAACTTGGCAGAACGGCACGCCATAGGCCATTCAATGTCCTGTCAGTAAGTTGCGTGACTCCCCATCTCACTCCCTGATGCCAATCGAAGTTGTCGTACAAATGCTGATGCTCAACCCCAACTCCACCTACGCCGACGTCGATTGGGACCCCACATTCGCCAGAATGAGGCCCCGCTCAGGGAGGAGAATCCCGAAACGAATGCTGGTGGGACCGTGCGCAGGAGGTTTATGAGCAACTCGTGAGGTTATTGGGACATTGCCAGTAGTTGAAGCCTCGGTGTCGTTGTCGGGAATCCCCATACCCGACGGGATTTGTCGGGGTTCGTTGTGTCCGCCCGGCAAGTTCCCGGTGCCGGCAGCAAGCCACGACAGGCCGGCTGAATTCTTGAATGTTCTTAATTCATCACTGATATCCCCCCAGAAGGTCCTCCAAGCTAGCCACCAACGACGTCCCTCCGGTGTTGTTTCACGTTGTCCAAACCACTGAGAAAATTGTTTGAAATATTTCGACGTCTAGGCATCCGAATGGATAATCTCCCGCTGGAGCCCGAGCCAAGTTTCGCGGCTTTCGAGTTCGGCATCATACTGCATAGTCAGGAATGCAATGCGGGCATGTAGGTTCCATATAGCCCGAGAGCTTAGTTTGTTCAGCTTCAGTGTTGCCTTGTAGCTATCCATGGACGGTTTCTGCTTGTGTGCCATTAAGATAACAACTTGAGGGGTTGGTCTGACTATGATTAGTGATTGATTAATTTTTATGAATGGGCAAGGGAGGGATTGACTTACGTAATAGATAAGTAGGGTTGGCGAAAGATCTTTAAGAATTGATCTGACAATAATTAGCGATGGATTGATTATACCTTATAACGACGTGCATGAAAAGGATAGTACCTGATGTTGGCCAAACAACCTTTGATGTTGTTGAGTCGATGTGCTAAAGTTATAATTAGTTTATGTGGGGGTAGTCACGTGATGTAATTCGCACTCGGAGATGGTAGATATCGCCAGGGAGATGAGGAGTTAATGTTATGGAAGATGAAGGAAATTGTGCGAGCACCCGGGGACGGTGCTCTTATATATCAATAGTGTTTCGGAGAAGCAAGTTGTCATTCTAGTGGTACGATGTTTGATCATGTTAAACCGTAGGTTTATATCCAACCCATCATCACATAAATTTGAAGTTAGACCGAATGAAAAGGTCGCATTGTGTTTAAAACGCTCCAAGTAGTTCACTACAACCATCCAAGTTGTTAGGACAACTTTTTACATTGTCAAGAGTGAATGAGTGTCTAAGTACGAGGTTGATGTCAAATGATGGTTGGATAACTTCCTTCGTCAAACCAAGCATAACAAATGACACTAAACTCACTGTTTCACAACCCACCATACTCCAAAGACGTCGCAATGAGCAGGATGTAAATTTTGATCCATTTATATTGTTGTAACTACTCTAAGAATTGTTTTACTACTCGGAAGGCCTTCTGATTTGGCTGCAAACACAAAATCTCACTCATACGGTTATATCATTATGTAAGACTTGGCACCAACTTGCAGGGTTGCTGCGATACCTTGAAGCACTGCCACATAGACTTTGTATTAAGTATATTACCGAACCTTATGCCGAAATCAAAAAATGAAATGCGCTTGCTCCAAGAACTCCACCCAGAAATTAAGAATAGCGCTGCCAACTCCAGAAAATGCTAGACCAGTCAGTAGGGTCTACTAAGCCGGCTATATGATCTCGAATACATACAAATGCCAAAGAAAACCACGACTCTGACTAATGCTTGCGACGAAAAGGCAACCTGGAAAATTGTTAGTACCACTTCGACACACCTGCATGAGTACTCCTCACCTATACACGCTCCGAAGACCTCTGCGGGCGAATACAGATGCATTTCGACACCAGCTTGATTGGCTTTCACACGTTGACATCTAGTGCAGTTGCTGCAAACTTCTTATACGTAGTCTGTATTTTGCCTGTTGCCATATCGTGGTCGGAGCCTTTTCGTTTGAGGCTGTGAGCGGTCATGATGATGGAGATGTCTAGAGTACGTACCCCTTTTTCGTTTCAATCACTGAAAGGACTTCAGTTGCCAGGTCAACAATCAACGACTCTTAGAAACTCAGGCGCGTTTTTTCGTACTCATCGACTCATTGATTGACTGTTCGAGAACAGCCATCCATCCATCGATCTTGGAGTTTTCAATAAACGCGATATTCCACAATCGATTATAAGGTATTCACTATTATCTACTTACAAAATCGTATCAACAACGTCTAAAGTTGCCAATGCCATCAACCAAGAAGCGAAATGTCGGAATGTTCATTTGCAAGGTCTGTGGCAAGCGTTTCAACTCTGATACCTGGAGGACTAAGCATATTGAGAACCATCATCCCCAAGAGCACGATGCAATGATGCGAGCGGCTTTAATCTTTACCTCAAGATCACATCCAAGTATAGCTATCAATGATAAAATGCGGAAGCGGAACGTTCAGAGTTGCCCAAGCAATGAGGATAATCGACACCCGCCCCATTTCTTTTGGAACCATGATCCCGTGCCAGATACACTCGATTACCTACAAACACTATCACCAGAGCCTTAGGCACCTGCAGAATTCGTTCCACTAACACATGCATTCCGAAATGCAGGTCGGCCACTGCACTACGTTCCCACCAAGACCGAAGACACTCCACACATGGTCATGCCAACCCTTGGCATCCGGTTTCCGATGCTACTGGGTTTCGCCTTGCGGAGATATTGATTGTGCACGGAGCGACATTGAGTGTAATTGATGGTTTGTTAATGGGAGACGCGGGGCTCCCACAGTCGGTCAAACAATCTCTAAAGTCGACACACATACTCCATCAGATGATTGACCTAATGTCTGATGGCCTTGGCCATTCATCATGGATGAAGCATACAACACACTTCATATAGAATGAAAGCCACCCTAAGCCGATCGAGTTTTACTCCCGGAATATCATATTATGCGCCAAATGGCTTTTGCGTCAAAAGGCATACGAGAAGGATCTAGTGTATGCTCCTGAGCGTCGTTTCATCAACGATGGGCGTCGTCTATTCAATGAGATGCACACAGCAGACTGGTGGTGGGAAACCCAGGTATGTCAATTGCCTGGAGAATTAAGAAAATTGTTCTGACAACGTTTAGCATTGTCTCCCAGAAGGCGAAACTGTTGTTGCCCTGATCTTCCTCTCCAATTCGACACATCTCACAAATTTCTCCGGCGATAAGAAAGCATGGCCCTTATACATAACCATTGGCAACCTCTCCAGCACCGTACGGATGAAACCAACAACTCACAGCGTTGTCCTGGTAGTACTTCTGCCACAGCCATTGACATTACGCGATATCCCCGCTCCACAAAAGGCCCGCCAACGAGCCCATGATCGACTTGTCATGTAGAGTGTTCTCGACTACTTGCTGCGGCCTCTGACCAACGCGCAAAATTGTCAGTTCACCGCATACTGTCCCGACGGTCATTACCGGCAATGCCATATGTTTCTGTCTGGATGGGTTGCCAACTATCCAGAGCATGCGGTACTGCAAAATCATGAGTATGGATTATGTCCTTGGTGTGAAGTTGAAAAGAAGGAATTGGGCAGGTATATCGACATACCGGTGGCACACCGCGATCATAACGTTTATCAAGCATTGTACAAAGTTGCCCGATCAACCTTACACGATGCGGAAGATGCTCTAGCAAACTTGCAGAATCCCGATGATACTAGAGTTCACCAACTTGCGGAAATCTCCAGCGTTATCGATTCCTCAACCCTGCCAGTTCTCGAGCCAATTACTTACGACCCCCTTGAGGCTGCCTCCATTCTTAGAGAGCGTGGCATCAATCTTGGTGACAATATATTATGGCACACCGGTTCAATTGTCAGCGATCTTCCAAAACCAGACCTCCTTCACACAATGCAGTTGGGCATGTTAAAACATGTTCTGGGGTGGCTCCAACAACTCATGAAGAAGTTCAAACGACTCCCAAAATACAACAAGCTGTGGTTATCCGTACCGGCATACTTGACAATGACTAAACCCAAGACATCATATGAGGAGGTCAGCCAGTGGACTGGAAAGGAACTTACAACAATGAGCCGCTATCTGCTTGCAGTCGTCAGCAACGCTCTACGTTGTCCGAACGCCTCTGAAAAACGAAGAATTTGATGATGCAATCCAATGCACCCAGGCACTCCTTGAGTTGTACCACTACTGCCGATACCCGTCCCATGATGAAGATACCTTGAATCTGATGGATGATGCTCTGCATCGCTTTCGCAACTTCAAACATGTCTTCCTGCAATATCGGTCGCACAAGAAAACAACCGAACAATCAAAAGAGTTGCAGAAAGAGCTCAATAAGGAACGAGATGCAGATATGGGCAATTACTGAAATTGCTCTGCCAATGAACGCAAACGTCAACTCGATGACTGGAACGATTGGATAAAGTCGGAAGTGGTTGATAACCTTGAGGAGGAGTCATTATTTAACTTTCCAAAACATCATCTAATGACACACTTCCGGCGATGTATCGAGCGATTCGGGGGGTTGCAGCAGTGGTCTACTGAGGTTGGCGAAGTGGCTCACCAAACTCAAATCAAAGACGGGTATCGGGCCTCCAATAAGACCAGTGATGTCTATCGGCAGATCGTCAATTATTATCTCCGCCGAGATTCGTTTGCAGTACGGCGAATGAACCTCAATGCAAATGCTTTCAGCAACATTACGAGTAGGCCACCGGACCTGAATGAGAGATATCAGACTGCTGCCACCGGCGGAAGCAGTGCCAGGGGTTCCGAAGTCAAGCGACAGGTGTTGTTTGGCTCGATACAGAAGGGAGGAACTACATTCGGAGATATTTGCAATTCATATAGCCATGACAACATTCTCCAGAGTTGTCTGGTCATCTCGACGTTAGCATATTTGAACGCCTCAAACATATACATCGACATTGATAACCTGCGAACGTGCCAGGCCGCCTTATTCCATACTATTGAGAGCCCTATCGAAGAATTCAATGGCCAATTGACATATGAGAAAATTCGGGCTACTGGAGAAAAGGAATGGTATACGGGACCACTGAGAAACGATTGGGTATGGGTGAGGATGGCCCGACAACGTCAGAAATTTCCTGAACCTGCTCATAAACCATTGCAAGGGCGCTTGCAATACCAATTACTTCGTGTTTTCAAACTCCAAATTGCCGGTCATGTGTTATATTTAGCATTTGTGCTGGTGACGAAACCATTCCATGGAGGATTGCCAAATGCCATGTCTTCGATGGTCAGAGTTGTTCCAGCATCGGGAGAGAATGCCTACAAGGTGCTGGCTGCAGGCCACATCAGCGGCGCTGCTCATCTTATACCCGAGATTCCATCCACTTCAAAGGAGACTAACTCTGGCTGGATTGTCAATAGTCATATTGATTTGAAAACATGGAATACGATTTATTATGTAATGGAGGAGGAGTTGAACGAGGCGCTCGCTGGTGGGGGAAAAAGGCTTCGGCAACGCAAATAGCTATTTAGCCAATTTCACAAGTTGTACATGTGTTTGCCAAATAGATATTAGTCATTGTTTCCATGTGCCATTCATAGACTTCACCCGGAGTTGCCAAAGCGGCAACTCTTGAGATAAGTCAATTCACGATGTAAGTTACACTACGTATAAGGATAGTGATGGTAGATTGACTACCAATGTAAATAGTTGTCGTAACAACCTTGCAAGGTGCATGGGCAATGGTATATAACTTGCCGACGAAATACATCGATTGAATTTCCATAACCTAGTGCTAGAGCGACCGTGAGTTGTCTAAACGAAGTGAATGGATGCGTAATTTTGATACGGTGTTGCGAGCAACTCTGGGTGAGTTATGAGATAAGTAAATTAACAATGTAAATTCCACTACATATAAGGATAGCGATGGTAGATTGACTACCAATGCACATAGTTGTCGTAACAACCTTTCAAGGTGCATGCGCAATGGTATATAACTTGCCGACGAAATATATCGATAGAATTTCCATGACCTAGGGCTTGAGCGACCGCGAGTTGTCCATTGACGAAGTGAATGGATGCGTAATTATTATACGGTGTTGCAAATAGGGCTGACCTCGCTTACGGTTGCACTAACAACTCCAAGTGTTGCTACGAATACAACTATCAGCGTGGTTGCCACTTACGTACGCTCGTAACGCATGCACTGGAAAAGTCTCTTACGTACGCTAGTATGGTGCCTGTGTAGGAGGAAATTTTTTCCTGATGCTTCAGATCATCTGCCTGGGCCCTCTGCCTGTCAATTCGGCTAGCTTCCTTGCATGCGAGGATAGGATGGCGGTTCAGGAATCGTGACATCCAATGCTTGCCTGGCTGTCTTCGCTTTTCTTTGTCCTGCATATAGCAGGCAAGACCGCTAACATAAGCAAGCTTTAGAGGTAGGCCCCAGCTATCAAACATCAGACACAGCTGCACAATAGCCTCCTCCTGCTCTGGTGTCAGGAGAGCACTCTCAGGGTGTGCTTCATTTGATGGCTTTGTGCCTCTTAGCCTTCTGGAAAGGGTGGTGAAGTCCACCTTGTGGTGTGCTGCCGCTTTTCTGATGCTTGGAAATTTGCCACCCCTGTAGTCCCTTATAGTCATCTGCATAGTATCCTCCTTTGTCTGTACCTTCCTTGCTTTAACTCTGGGCATTGGGGTTGTGGGTGGAGGTTATGGTTGTGGTTGCTGCAAAGCTTTTACTCTGAAGATGGGGTGTCGTCACGGTGTTGCATTGCCTGGGCGTGTTGCAT
This sequence comes from Wilcoxina mikolae CBS 423.85, assembly GCA_014904905.1. Lineage (NCBI taxonomy): Eukaryota > Fungi > Ascomycota > Pezizomycetes > Pezizales > Pyronemataceae > Wilcoxina > Wilcoxina mikolae. The sequence goes on from MU122138.1 coordinate 11,499, forward strand.
GTCATGGTAACCTACGTCAATACATCGTAAATAACCGGAATCCCCCAAGCCCATGTCACTGAACCCAAATCACTGAATCTAACCCAACTGTTGAAGCATACATCTTTTCAATTGCACCTCTTTGTGCAAGGATACTTCCAGCCCCCTGCATGCAAGCTATCGCTTTCGGTAATCACGAAACTCAAGGTTTGATTGCACCTATGTGGGCTTTGGCTTCTGCTATCAATTATTTGTATTTAATTTCTCTCATTGAATACATTGAATGGATTTTGGGGTGCCCATTGTGTCCAGTAACAAATCATTGATAAGGCATTTGAGTTGTCTCAGACGAGTCGGCTGCCCTCAATTCACTTCAATGGTTATACTCATCTTGAATATTGCTACTAAATAACAGTTCATGCTTCCGAGGCTTGTTCCTTCAACCATGTTATTTGAATACAGTTCCAACAGTGGCTAACTGGTGAAACGGTCAGGTCTTAAACCGCAATTCCGGACATCATAAATCGACCAGCATTCGAACACACTTGTTGGAGTTCTGGTATCTAACTCACAGATATGGCATATGGTCGTACTTACAAGATAATCAAATATTCTTCCACTTCAATTGCACTATCGTAGCCATGCTCCCAATTACAATACTTATTGACTACTAACTCAATAAAGATAGTGGGATTTCATTCTGTATACTTGTTCAAGCCTAGATATACGATTTATATGCTAATGCTGTCATTATACAGCAAATCAGCACCCTCTTAGACAATATTAATCAATTTTCTTCTTGGGTTCGTTTCGTAATCACAGGAATAAGGCCTGTTGCCGAGAAAAATCGTTCATTGAGATTTCTAATTAGTAATTATCTAGTTCAATATGATTGATGACATATGGTTCAGAGCAATTATGTTCTTTATAACCACAAGATGCCCAACTTTCAGCAGCCTTGCCACGCTGACCTGGAGGGAACGCTCACATCTGATGCCAAAGTTTCTAAAATCATAGGATAACATATGAAGATTATAATTATAACGTTGATGTCCTGTATCACAAACGCACTTTGATATTGTGTGTGCTGTTTTCAGCTTTAATAGCAGGTTCATGAGTCTAATATAAATCCTCTGCTCGCATCATCTTACTCCAAGATATTTCTGCTGCCATTCTACCACAGTCCTTGGGTTCTGGTGTATTTTCGCAGGATTGTTCATGTATCTTCTGAGCTCGTAGGGTTTCATTTCTCACCTCAGGCTGAGTGCAATGGTATCATTGATTTCTCAGATAGAATTTGAACTCTAGATGGAAATATTGATTCACTCGTTGTCTTTCTGTATCCCGTTCAAATGAGCTTTGTTTATTATTCATATTCTGTTGGCTTTGAAAATAACTCTAAATTAGATTCCAGGATAACTCAATTGCCTGAGATTTCTGTGCATCAGCAGAATGTTTGTCCGTTTGGACGGAATGGCCCCTTCAGAGTGGATGAGCACCGTCAGAGCCTTCAGAGACAAAGCACTGGTGGCTTACTCTGTGCCCGGGGTCAATACCGCTCTGATCACAGTTTCTCCGTTTCTTCTAAATCTGTTGGTGTCCTATTTTAAATTAACACTCTGCTATTGTGGCCAACTGTGACCATACGTCGGAATGAGTCCAGCAGTTATCCAGTCCGGCTCAATACCGTCCTGACAGCCGAGACTCAGTATAATAGTGGTACCCGGAGCACTAGACTTGTAAGTGCACTTTGCTTCGCAAGTGCACTTGGCTCGCACTTGGCTCCCTAAGTGCACTTGGCCTCGTATGTGCACTTGGCAGCCAAGGCCCTTCATATATAGTCTGAACATTTTCCACCCCCTTACTGTCAACCGTATTTGCACTCTTAGTTCTCAGTTCCAAATTCTAAAGTCAACTCTATGATACTTCCCTCTCAGTCTCACAGTAACCCTCTTTATATGCAATGCTAAGAGATGTACAAACCATTTTAACCAAGGTAATCAGCCGGACCATATCGATCATCTCCTGCCCGCCAAAAGCCAGCCCCGCTCCACTTCCAAGCGCACCTGATGGAAATGCTATTATTTTGATCCAGATGTGCTTGGCATATACAGCGAGCTCAGAGCCAGCGAGGCTTGATCACGACCTGCTGGCCCAGAGCCAGCACAGCTCTATCATCTCCAGCTAGTGGTGAGCCAGCCAAATCTCAATCAGCTAATGCCAGCTGAGCCAGACTAGCTCAACAGTTCGCACCCAGCCTGTACCGATCTTCTACGTGCTCCAAGTGCTAGACCAAGTGCATCCAAGATTTACCCCGCGATTCTGCATATAGATGGCAACGCATTTTTGAATCAAGTGTGAATTTGAGTAATACTGCCCTGGTAAATAAAGGTAGTGACCGGGAAACAAGGCTTCAACCGTACAGTGTGCGGCCTGTGGAAATAAATGCTATGAGGTTTCGGCTGCCACGGGGTGATATACAACACAACATATCGCAACAATAGGAAACATGGTATAATAGCCGCCGCAGGGTAAATATGTAAGGCGACAAGTCATCTGGGCGACAGGAAGGGTGTAATTATCAGTCAGAGGGTACAAGGTTCCGTCAGGGCCATCAGAGCCGTCAGGAAGACCTGGGTGTCCTGGATGGAAAATAAAGTTGTTGCTGATGTGGTCTTATAGACATCTGAACTGTATGTTGGATGCACAATCAGTAGGGTTGGCCTCCATGATTGGTTATCACCATTTTGATTGTTGATCACTGAGATGTATAAAACCATAATGGTCCTTCATACCAGCGATATCTCTACACTCATAGTTTCCACTTGGGGTGGTGTCAGGACTTCTGAAAGAATTTTCACCCTAATTCTGGTCATAGCTGTTTCTACGACATTATAATCAGGTTATGCATTCCTGTATTCATTATTGTGTTAATATGCATAACTTTAATTTGTCTTGTGGTTTGCTAAGTAAGAATCTCTCAATTGCAGCCTGGATGTTGAGATCAATCATTTGATCAGTATGTACTAAATGTTGACACTTTCTTTACTTCACTCATTTTCTACTCTTGTAGATTGTGATTTAACAAGAAGTTTTCTCAAACCAGGGAAGAACTTCAAATGTAACCTCAAACTATTGATACATTAATATAATTCCAACTATAATCATTCCTGTCCTGCTATTCCTTCGAAAATGTGCAAAAATGTACTATTATCGAGCATATTATCTGGCTTTACTTAAATTTCTGTAAGCTCAATATGATCATGGATACTGACTTCCATGTACTTATTATTTGCTTAGACATGACCATCCTCTTCTTATGCAATGTAACAAAGATAGCTATTCATGTCATCATTTGTAACATGTTCACTGACACAAGGTTCATCAAAAGGCAAGCCCCACTTATCAATTCGTACATATTTCATTGGATTTCATGTCGATATCGAGAAATGTACTGTTGAACACCTTACCATATTCATTGGTATTTGGGGAACACCACTCTGTTCCATAACATGGCGGAACATCTGCCCCCAAATCATGTTTCGCCAGTGCCTTATAAATCCATATACACTGCATTGGAATACCAATAGGTTTGTTTTTGGCTTTGCACTTTGAAGCCAGTATGTTTATGGACGAATAGTCATTTAACATGGTTGGGGTGTTTTAGCAACCATTAATTGGATTATCATTTAATTGATTCAGATGAACTTCGTTGCAGACTTGTGAAGGCTCTGCTGGAATATAAGTGAATTCAGCATACGGACAACTATTTGGACATATCAAATGGAAATACGATTTTGCAGAACAAATTGGAACTTCTGTCTTTCACCCATATGGGTTTGAATGGTTCTGTAACCATTCCATTTCTATTTACCATTAATGAGTACATACAATCACGCGGAAGATGTTGCGGCATCCAGAAGGCCATAATATTACCTCATAACCCATTGCCAAAGCCAAGGCCGTCAGTCCATTCAATTCATTCTAGACTGGGCAAGCCGGTTGCAGTCATTTAAAGTAAGAATTGTTGGTACTCACTTCTGCCACAACTCCTGCCGGTAGTCTGTGCATGAACATCCATCCCCTCAATCTAATAACAACTCCTTCAGCAATGTCTGGAATGGCTGCGCCCAGCAGCTATATCCCAACTGCTATTCTTAAGAAGAATATCCATTGATGACATACCCCTGACCAATATAATTTCTAATACCATAGCACCAAGTATTTGTATAATTATATTTTGAATACAGCCTGCTTTGGAACATGTCTCCTACCAAGAGATAGTTTCTGGCATATTCCCATGGTATCCCTAATAGTCTACACGGTTCTCTACCACTTTCCCCAATTTCTCTGGGTTTCAGAGAGCCAAAAGCTAACCTGGTTGACAATTGATGTCATGTTTCCTGGCGGTAAGCAAAGGCGAACCTGACATCAGATTACACAGCGCGTCCACTGCACCTGGATTCTTTTGCATACATTTTCCCATTCAGCGAATCACATACTTGTCTTACTAGATTGGCAATGTCTGACAACCAAATATGGTTCATCCTCACTTGTGGATACAACAAGTAAGGATTAAACCTCGAACTATATTTACATATGTAATCTGCAAGTGTCCGAAGCGGCCCGGAAGGTTCATTCAACCTCCAGGAGTTTGTAGTCTGTAATCCATAGCCGGTCAATGCTGAGATTCCTGACTACAATTATAATGATTTGTATCGTACTACCAGGGATTGGCTTCCCAATATCATCCTATTGACCAATTTTGGTATTGACTCTTTTGGCTATATATTTTTCTTAACTTCATGGTCAAGATTAAATAGAATCAGGACTGATTGCTTTCTGTCCTTTCAATAGTCCATTTGGATTATCCAATTATCTGCTAATTTTAACAATTGGTAATGTAATATTCAATTGTTGCTGTTGACTACTCTAGGGCCATTGGTGATTGTAGTTCGTTTTGTGTTGTACCAAAATATCTAATTTCTTCTCCATTATCTCAAATCTTGTGTGTCAATACACAAATAATGATTATCATAACTCCCTATCAGATTTGTTTGTTGTCAAAACTATACTGCTGTGACTTCTGTTTACATCAGTAGCTCATTCAAATCCTTTGCAAGCATAGAATCTCGTAACACCGTGAAAGACATCACATCACTATCGAAATAACAATCATAAACTGACAATAGAATATGTACCACAGATAGTTGGAAGAAGTTTCAAAGAAGAGTAAGTCTGATACACTCGCCATTGGTGACATCTATTGATTGTTGGATAATCTTGTACTTTTAACAACTGTTAAAGAATTTGTTCAGGTGGTATTAGCTTCTTCCCAACTACATTCCACTAGGAAGGATATTAGTGTAGCTGAACTTGGTTATGAAATTGTAGCCTAATTAACTTCGTGTTGAACTTGATTTTCAATGACTAATATATTCAGGGGTGTTCTCATTTGAGGCGTAGCAACCAGTATATGTTTGATTAACTGCCGCCAATAATGCCAAACCTGACCCAATAGATTGCATATGATTCTGCTTATCGAACAAGATTTGAAGAAATCTCAGAACATGGGTAGAATTGGGTATTGTCAGTTACGTTACTCTCAGGGTAATTGATGCCTCAGAATAGTTTCTGAAATTATCTATTGATCCAGGCAGATATTAACTTATTTAATGTTGTTGCTGTGGGAATTTGTATCCTGTTTGTCAAATTGTAATCGACCTATAAAAATATGTGTGCTCATGCCGCTCTTGCGAAATGGTCCCAAAATCAACCAAAAATCATCTTTTCCACTATTAACATGAATAGAATATTACTTATGAAGACTCTTATCATATACAATCAGTAGATATCAAATTTAAATCATTGCTTGTTGAAATTTGGCACAAAACTCCGAAATTGGTTAATTAGTCAAATCGTATCAGCGAATGGTATGTAATTAGTAAAGAGGACTAACTATAAAATGGCATATCACTATGAATGGAGACGTATTCAAGTATAACAATAGATGCAGGTGCATAATAACCAACAGCGATTATTCTCGTGTATAAGAATATGTATTCTATGCAACATTATTTTATGGGGGGATCAAATATGAAGTACAACATTCCTGACCTCAACTGCATAGTTCTCGAGATAACAATTGCACTTACCTAGCGAAAAGTGGTCACAAGGCAAGTTCACCTGTGAGCCAGGTTGACCTATTTGGTCAGGTATGCTTACCTGCCATGTGAACCTTGCTCTGCTATTATATTATCTAGGACTTCACTGTATCCGATATGCAAATTGTTATTGTACACCACTTAAAAATCAACTATGCAATGAGATCAGTATTTACAACATCATTACAAAGATTGAATTAAATATTATGTATCATCTTCCAATTATTTGATTTGTCTGATAGCTGAAGACTAATCCGGAAACAACCCAAGTGCCGCCCAGGCCGTTCGTTGATCTAGGGCGCATCAGGCACTGCAATCGAAAACTCTTGAACTTCGTTGTATGCTGGCACTACCCTGGCACTACAGACGCAGGTTTTGCACAGCATTTGCGTCCAAACACACTTACAGGCAGAGCATTTATTGCCAAACCCAGCACACTGTACGGTTCCTGCCTGAATATTCCAGGGCAGTCAATTGATGACTTAAAGTCACACTTCATTCCCACATTTATTGCTAACTATGTACACAAAATAATGCCATGCTGACTACACGAGATCAAGCCGTGCTGGCTTTGGGCTGGATGAGCACGATCGAGCCGTGCTGGATTACCGCTGACAGGAGATGATTGAGCTGGGTTGGCTCTCGGCTGGCTTCTTGTGATTGAGTAGGTCTGGTTCATCGCTGGCTGGAGATGATTGAGCCGGGCTGGCTTTCCACTGGCGGGAGATGATCGAGCTAGTCTGGCGGGATGCGATCAAGCAGGGCTGTCTCACCACTGGCGGGAGATAATCAAGATGGGAGACAGTATAATAAGTGTGCCAAGGTGTTGTGCAGAGTGATATGCGACTGTGTGAATACCTTGCACCAAGAGTTGTTATTACCGTGTCTCACATTGAACTGACGCAGACAAATATGTTATCCAGCCTACCTACGTTTCAGATGCACAGGGCGTACAACCCATGTCAGGGTGTGACTATTACGTCCGGGGGCACAGATTGTTCCCCGATGCTGTAATTTATATACGACAAGGACATTATGAATACATACATATTCCAGTTGGATTAAGACAAATGACAGCGAAATTACAAGAAATAATAAACACGATCTTGAGAGATTAAATCAATCATGCAGTGGTGTTGTATATTGATGATATCCTTGTTAATACCAAAGAAGAATATGAGTACTACCAAATTTCAAATAAGGTCCTTTACAAACTATAGGAACACCAATTACCTATAGCACTTAATGTGAACATATATCATGTGAAACAAGTTGAATCATATGTGTTTATTATATCAAAATAAGGTATTAGTAAGGTTGAACAGATGGTTCTCATTATTCTAACATTACACACCCCAAATTTAGTAAATTATTTTTATTCATTTCCTGGATATACCACTATTGATCTATATACCATTGAGCTTTGATCATAACATTTCATAAAACATATCAATTGTAACCAATCATGAGGCAAATAATTCAATCTGGCAACCAATAGTTACCATTTCCCATGACTTGGTATTCTATGGAAATTGAATGTTAAGGCACAAAGCTGAGGTTATTTAGAGTGTTAATACAATATTGTGCTGAGTGTGATGCTTGTAAAGTTTTAATTAACAGACATCTTTCATGTATTATTGTTTCACGAATTTGCTCTGTTCTTTATTTTTCTTGATCATTTGTATTTGGCAAAATCAATTATAACATTCTCAATAATGAATAGTTAGCAATAATATGTATATTTAAAAAAATCAAAAATCAAAAATTCACTATATTCAAAATGGAAAAACCAAAGCAAAAGGGAATGTTCCGGTGAAATGAAGTTCAGAAAACAGCTTTGAACTTATAAGGAAAAACAATAATAATAACTTCTGCAAAAATAATATCTATTTATATATTATGTTTCATCTCTAGCTGTTGAAATTGGTAGCTAATTTACAAATGAACAATATTTCATACCAGAAGGAGTATGTCAAACCTATTAGACAGTCCTAGCTCTGTCCTCGCCTTCAAGGCATTAACAATGAAGCAAAATACTACAAGGGCAGAGTGAACATTCCGGAAAAAAAGGACAGTTACCACTACTAATCTGGAAACAGTACATACTATGAAAATCCCTGAACATGAACCACAGTATACGACTACAAAATGTGTCCAAGTGGACATTATTTTGCCTGAGTTAGAGCAATGCATTGCAGACTATGTGTCATAAGGTTATCAATATTGAAGAAACAAAACATTTGTCATACCTCAAACCGGACGTTAAGATCCACTGAGTTAGAATACGATTGATCAGATTTAATCCCTATGTAGTTCCTTATTCAGTTTTTTCAATTATATAATTGTGAAACATTTTTGATTAGGATTAATAGATATTAAAGAATAGTACATTTCATTCCACAGGAGGACGGTGTTATACAAATACAAGACCATCTATTTCTCATCCTGAGGGAAGTTTAAACAATCAATTTTGTACTATGGAGCAGAATGTTTGAAAAACATAATTACAGTTCAGTTATCTGATCATAATTCATTGAATTATTAGTTTTTGGTAGGAACATGTATTAGATATAATTATACACAGGCAGGTCAGAAAATGGATTAAGTGAACCAAATAGAGCATTGGTACTTGCAGAATGAGCTCAACTTTGAACAAGATAATTTGTCAATTATTGCCAATAATAGAATAGACACCCAACAATTCCCTTACAACCACAACTTGTATATTATTTTTCATTGAATTTGTTGGATTATAACTGAGAATGAATTGACTTACTAAATTGCAAGCCAACAATATAATATGAAGAAAATCATATATATTGGAAAATGAGTATATACAATAATTGCTATAAAGACTTTGAAATGTGATTAGAACTCATAAGAATGTATCATGATTGAGGTTCTGAGGAACCACCAAAGATTTGATTGAACATTTGGTTATATTACATGAAATGAACTTCAAAACTAATGAGCCATCTGGGAGACTGAATGTCAACCTACATGGTTCTTTTAAATTCGCGCAGGTACACCTACCTTCAGCTAAAAAGGTTGAGTTTTCTAAGTGTTGGTATATGCACAATAACTTTCATATTTCTTCCATTTAACCATATAGGGTTATCAATTTTCAAAACAAGTATGTTGCAGAATTATTGATGAGAAGTGCTTGCATCAAGATTGATTGTAATGTAAACCCCTATCAATGCGAAACAAGATCTCAAGTGGATTATTTTATATGCAGACAAAACAACTGGATCAGAAGAAGGAATTATGTTTGCTAAGTGGAGAGTGAATTCATGCAGATGGATTGATCAAATAGAGGTCATCATGATTTCAAGGAGAAGTAGTTATTGAATGAATTCTACAAGTGAAAACCTCAAACAGCTAATCATCAAAAGTTAAGCTAATGACATGTCTCTACAATTGGTTTTTAATAACAAACAACAAATATTGATTTTGTTTTTGAATTATGGATTCAAGGTGTCATATTTTTACCGGAACAGAAATTAAAACCATGTCATTCTTTTTGGACATAAGGTAACATTTTCACCAAAACAATTAAAAGCAGAATAATATACTACTAATTATACACAAACCAACACTTTTAGAAAAAAGAAAGTGTTCGATTTCAATAATATATATTACTCACAATCCTCTATACAGTATCATATACAATAACTTATACCAACTGGTATTATCAACATGGAACATTTCCAATTTGACTCGATTATATTTCTGTTGAAATTGTTTCAAATAGTTGTTGGTCTGATTAACCATATTAAGTTAGATGCAATAATATAGTCTAATGAACAAAACTACTATACACTTACACCATTGAAGATATATCTAGTGTCGAGTACAAGCACCTATAATGGTGATTGAAGTTAAACACACTAGGAAACATGGTTCTGCTGCACAAGAAAGCAGTTGTGTATTATAAGGAGATTATGAAACAGCGTGTTATCTGACTGAAAGGATATCATTAGTCTAGAAGACCAAAGGCCACTGCGTAATTGTTATCAAGAACACTACCAGTCTGAGCATAGTCTACCAACGGTTATTACACAAAGAAACAAAACAATGTATATCCATTGTAATAGTACTGAAAAGATAATTAGTTCCAACAGTAGTTGAGTAGATGAAGTGTAATGGCAAGAATAGTTAGAAGTATTGAATCCCAAAAAGAATAAACTAGCTAAAAGTCAAAACTAGAACTGTCCAGATTCTGAAGCGGTACTCTACCACAATGCGACCTCCCCTTCATGTGTGTGGATTATTCTTGCAATACTCCCCATCATGCAACCATCCACTCAGGGGCTATATAATATACACCTAAGATTGTAAGTTTTCAACACCAGAGTATTGCTACAAGGTCAAACCTTGAGATGAATTCACGAGCAAGGAGTACAACCTAGTTCATCACAGATTGTAGCTATGTTCACTATCCCTGTCGAGCCAGTGTTTAATGAGAGTTAATTTATATTTCCACATGAAGTAATTATTGGAGCCTGAAGCAGGAGATATAAAGACATAGGAAATCTTCAATTAGTAGAAACAACATAAATTCTATATACTGTTTAAAAAGGAATCAATTTCAATGTGAATCATCAAGTAACTTTTATATTCTAAGACAATCTTCATAATTATCATTCCAAACAAGTTCTGATGTAACTCAGCATGCTATTTTGACTTGTAACATTGAAATAATATTTTTGTGTTATATGGATCATATTGGCCTGACATTTCATATTATCCATAAGCAAATTCATTCAAGGAAGTATAAGCCAGACCCCAAGAACAATAAGATTCTATCTATTTTGTAGTCCAATTATATTTTGACAATTATATTCAAAATTTCAGTAACAGCTTTCAATCATTTGAAAGCAAATGACTGTCTTTAACATTTAAGTAATTGTTAGCACTACTGGTATAAACGGGAGCAGAGACTCCAGTCTCTAGTTGTACCAAAGATTTATACGTTACATATTTCAAAATGATAAGACCTGCGTCCTGCAGAGTATGTCGAAATAGGATTTGAAATATAAATAGGTAATAAGGTCTTATATTTGTTATGAAGTAAAATCTTGGCTGGATTGAAATTGCACTAGTCCGATGAGATTATCTACTCGATGATTTACCCCCCGCACTTACAACATACCAAAAATTCCAGTTGTTATTATCATCCTTGCTAATTATTAAACCACCAGTTATCTATTTTTGTTCTTATATTATCTTATAACTCTGGCAGATATAAATATAAATATTCCGTATTTATTTAAATGATCTGGCTGAAAGACATACGGCAATTTCCCATGCCACTAAATTAATAATTTCTCAGATATGAAATTCAGTCCTGGAATTGTTATACAGGAATGGTTAACAGCAAAATTGAGAAAATATCCATTACAATATTAACATCTTTGGTGAACAATGAATTCAAGGTTCAACTTTATCATGTATTCCGTCAGGTATTTTGAGCAGTATGTTATTGTTCATCACATTGATTATTTGGAAGAACTCAATCTTGGAAAAGATTACATTGATTTTAAATATTCATTTTAAATATTTATATTCAGTGTGACCAGTATTTAGTAGTTTTGTACACCTCAGTATCGAAATATGCTTGGCCAGAATAGTATCAATAGATACAAAGTGATTATTAAAAGCCATTTTCCCAAAATCCTTTGACTCAATTCCCTCAATTAGTTGCAAATAAATTTGCAATGTGGTATGGATTGATCAATATGAAGCATGTAGGTTTTGGTATTTCATGGTTTAAATAATTCACACCATTCCATTGTTGAGGGATGAGGACAACATCGTCATATTGAGTTTTAATATATACATATTAGAAACATATTGTATTGGCAGTACCAGGTGCACATGGCCTTTCTAAGTGAACTTGGCCACGTAAGTGTACTTGGCTCGCAAGCGAATTTGGCCTCTCCAGTGCACTTGGCTTCTGATGCCGAGTAAGGGCCCTTTATATATAATCACCTCACAAAGTGATTTTGGCTTGCTAGTGATTATTTTACCTACATGCCGTACAATTGATATCTTTATTACTTATTCTTATTTGCATCCGTATCTATAAGTATCTATCCACATGAGGATATATGTCATTACACTATAATCATTCTTCAGTCACCATATACGTTTCGTTCAATGGGTTTCGTGATTTGTTTGCTTTTTCGACACATCATGACACAGTACACAAACAGACGATTTGTCGATTTAATCCAATTACAGCTCTGATTCCCTCAAAGAAGTCATGTTGAACTCAATTCTGCGTCACTGACACTTGCGACAGCAAGGATTTCTTGCAGGCAGGAACCACCACATCTGAGAACCAAACACATCAAATCACCATCGCCCGGTCCGCACTGACGGCCTTCTCAGAGGTCACAATCAACGACAACATGGACGATTAAGTGGACAATGACGTGGATGATGAACATGGCACGACGAAGACTAAGATCACGGCAACGATCGTGACGGCACCTTCAGATCCATGATCAAAGACCTGGATCTTAGCGAAATGTCAGACTAAAACAAGATGTTAAAAACAATGTTCGAACAGTAGGCCGTATAGTTAAGGGCCGATCAAGAACAATAGGCTTCCAAACGAGAGAAATGGGCCACCTAATGCGTCAAACAACATGCCATACCGCAGGACAAAAACCGCAATCATTGCCATGGTGAATGGAGTCCGATACTGCGGCAGAGCCAAGGAGTTAGACACGTTCACCGACGTGTTAAGCTCCAGTTTTGACTTACACCAACACTTGTTGCCAAACCGCGGACGCGATTAAGTCTAATTCACAGTCTCACTCCTCGACTGTGGAAGGACGCATGTCCTCGTATGGATTGATATGCGTAGATACGGTTGCAGACGGGAATAAGTGATAAAGATATCAATTGTACAGTATGTAGGTAAGATAATCGCTAGCGTGACAAAAGCACTTCGCAAGGTGATTATATATGAAGGGCGGTTACCCGGCCTCGGCAGCCAAGTACACTTGGAAAGGCTAAGTGCGCTTGAGAGCCAAGTGCGCTTGGGAGCCAAGTGCACCTGGCACCGCCATTACAGACTATTGGAGTAACCACCCGGATCCAATGCAGAGTCAGACGGCAATGATGGACCCTTCCAAATAGGCCAGCGATCTATGCTCGCATTCTGACCCCTGTTTGGAGGACAATGCCATTTTCGAACGTGAGACCACCCGGTTATATAGAGACAAGAATCGCCGTGGGAAAGCGGTGATGAGCGCGATGGATGAATACATACAACTGCCTAATGTGTCAAGTAGAGTCTATACGAACCATGTGAAAGCTAATTGGGGACAGGCCGGATGGTCCATAGAAAAGAGTGAGCAGATGCTCTGCGACATGCCCTGGGCAGGTCTCCGACACTCACTCAAAATACAGTCCGGGCCGATGATCCCGGCTTGTGGAAGGTTGAAGACATTGTAGCACCTTTTCGGCAACGGCGCAGTTTCAGAGGTCATACATACCGATAACGGGGCAGGCAAATATCAGCACCAGCATCAGCAGCATCAGAAGCAGCAGCAGCAGCAACAACATCAAAGGCAGCTGGAATGGTCCCACAAAGGTGGGACGCGAGGTGACCAGCCATGTATCTCAGAACTGACGCCCGGGAGGTCAACCAATGACAAGTTCAGGTGCACCGGTACCAAATTGATCGCAGATCTGTAGGTTTTGAGGAAGGTCAACGGCAACAGAAGGGCTAATGGGCTGTGCACACGATACGGCAGCAAAGAGCATAAGGCTTTCCACTGCCTGAAGTTCAACAGTGCCAATTCCACGGAGAGAACTCCAAACCCTGGCGGGTACGGAAACGGAAACGGAAACAGGCATCATCGAGTGAAGTGAGAAAGGACATTCGACACCGAACAGTTGAAAAACTCACTTACCTCTCCCAGCACCTAGTCCGGCATAAGACGCTGGACAAACAGGAAATAAGGCTGGAGAGGTTGTGAATGAGATCGTTGTTGGAAGCGATAGTTGTGATACAGCTCCAATAAATTGCTTTCATATCGAGAGTTATCCTTTACCCCCCCAAGGCTTTCTTTTAATGTCAATACTTATGTGGTACAGAGAAGCCGGATTGGTCCGACATTGATCACAAAGTACTTGCACCAGATCGACAGGTTGAGATGCAGCGAATTTGGGCTCTAATCAACTGCGGGGCGACGAGCATCTTTATGTACCAAAGGCTGATCAGGTGACTCGGGCTACAACATCAACCAGCTTTCACTACTACGCAGGGTCTCAACAGCCAATTGAAGATGTCTGTGAAGGAGTGTCGAAAAGCAAACATCTGGGTTCAGTCTCTTGAGCACTTGGTTCCAGTTGAAGAACCGGTGGTGCTTGTCGTGCCTATGCCTTACGACCTGGTTCTAGGAATGCTTAGGTTCAAAACTAGGAACCATGAGGTTGACTTGGTGCCCGGTCGACTTCTTGCCCTGCAGACCCCTATCGGGGAAAACAGGTTACAGGCCGCGGACTTGAATGTGCCCGTGGGATAGGGGGCCACTCAGATGCCGTCGGAGACTACACCAGCGGAAGGCGGATTTCCAGACATATATCTGTGTGGAGCAATTGCATTCCAGGATCCCATAGCTAGCAACGTGATTCTCGAGGCATTTGCTATACGACTTGGCGATCCGACAGAGTTGTTGGGAGCTTCTAAAGAAGGTGTCACCACCAAAGGTGCGAAGGTGCCTGGAACTGGACGGGCGAGCAGGAGAAGCGGCGGTAGTTGCGGCAGAAGAGTTACCTGTTTTTACTTGAATGACAGCTACCGGCTTGCCGAGTCACAAAGGGAGTATCAGACTCCGCGGGGAGTCCCATCTAGGATAACTCGTTATGACAAGGGTTTCTAGATTCCCCAACCTTCGCTTCAATTCTATTATAGGAACCTTGTAGTAACAGGAATAGATGCAGCTGTACCTGACATGGTGCCTACAGACGACACTGGCCATATCCCTGGCAAACATCAAGAATTCCTGAAGGTCTTTAGTAAGGTCAAGGCAGAGACGGTGCCACCACACCGGTCAAATGACAATGTAATCCACCTGGTACCCGGGAAAGAGCTGCCCTATGGGCGTATCTATAACCTATCTGAGGTTAAGTTAAGAACACAAAGGCCTACATCGAGACAAACCTCTCCAATAGCTTCATCCAGTGGTTCACCAGCGGTGGCGCCAATATTATTTGTTAAGAAGAAGAACAGTGGCTTGAGACTTTGAATGGATTACTGCGCTCTCAACGAGGGTACAATCAAGAACCTGTATTCCCTTCCATTGATCTCGGAGATACTTGACCGTGTGGGCAGTGCGACGTCATTTGTACAACAAGTCCTCTACGGAGCCTATCACATTGTGCACTTTAAGGAAGGTTACAAATACAAGAACGTATTCCGAACCCGATATGGCCAGTTCCAGTGCAAGGTCATGCCATTCGGGCAGACAAACCCACCGGCTTCTGGTCAGTCTTTCATCAACCCTTGCCTGCGGCCTTACATCAAAGACATCAATTTTTGGTACGTCGACAGCATCATGATCTACTCGACCAATGAGGAGGAGCATGACGAGGATATACGAAAAGGTATGCAATGGCTGTAGCAGTTCGGCCTCTATAGCAAAGCAGAGACGTGTCAATTTGAAGTTACGAAGGACGGATTCCTCGGTTTCATTATCTCTGCCGATTTTGTCAGTATGGAAATGGATCGGATTGTGACAATCGAGGATTGGGCAACCCCCAAGTCGGTTAGTAATGTCCAGGCTATCCTCGGCTTCACAAAGCTCTATCAGAGGTTCATCCGGAAATATGACAAGGTGACGGCACCCATATTGTACTTGCTAAAGAAGCCTCCAGGGAAGCCCAAATGGGAGTGACTGAGGGATACAGAACTCGTCTTCCGGAAACTGAACAAGGTGTATTCTGAAGGACCGATTTTGCAGCAGTTCGACACAGCCAGGCCGATCATCCTCCAGACGAATACGAACGGCTTGGGGATTCCAGGCATCCTGATTCCTGAACCAATACGATGGCTTCAGAACCCTTCAGCAAGTCAATTTCTACTTTCGGCAATGGTCCCCAGATGATCCCAATTACCACCCGTACGATTGGGAACCCCTCACCATTGTCGAGACCTTCAAGCAATGGCGGCACTATCTGGATGGTACCCGTCACAAAGATCTGGTGCATTGTGACCACAAGAACCTTGAGTATTTCTAAACACCCAATGTGCCCTTATGGCGACAAGATTGGTGGTCAGAAATTCTCTCGGCATACGACTTCAGTATCAAACATTTGGAAGGCGCCACAAAATCCGCCTACCCCCATCAAGATGGCCGGACAATGAGATGGCCCACAATGATCATGTCGGACGGCTCTTGTCGACCCTGACAGTTGAATCCTACGATGACCTGCTACCGGCAATTAAGAAGGCCCAGCCTACTGACCTATTGAAGGTCAACGTCTTGGGTAAGCTGGTCGATAACCTAATGACCATAGCTGAAGCTGACGATAACCAAAGCACATTCATCGCTGGAGCGCTTGCCGACGATGAGAGCATATTGGTCACTGCGGATGATGTTCTCCATGTCCAAGTGATATGTCTCTTTCATGACATCCCTGACTCCGGTAACTTCGCAGCTCTTAAAATTGCTGAGTTAGTCTCTAGGGATTCTTTTTGGCCATCGATGGACGCCTATATAAGGAAGTTCGTCAGTGGCTGTGAAGTATGTCACCTAATCACAGCCCCATGGCAGTCCCCCTACAGAGTCAATATGGCTCTGCAACCACCGTCACGACCCTGGGCAGGCGCCTCCATAGACTCCGTCACAATGTTTCCAGAATGGACTGCGTCCAGATACATGGTGATCCTAGTCATCCTTTATCGACAATCAAAGATGGCAACCTACCTGCCCGCAGAATGGATATCCAGTCACGAGAGCTGACCAGACTTTTTTCAAGCATGTCATCGGGGAACATGTCGTCCCGGACAACCTTATCACCGATCAGGACACTCCGTTCACAACCCCAATCTGGGCGAGGGTCAGCAGTCACATGAGTATTGATCACTGACTGTCGACCACAATTCATCCGCAGACTGACCGCCAGGCAGTGTCAAAACTACATGATGGAGCAGTATCTCCAAGCCTTCTGCAACGTTGAGCACGATAACAGGGCGGAGGCCCTACCATTGGCCGAATTAGAGTACATGAACGCTCTACATGCTTCGACAAGGATAACTACCATCTGGGCCAACTACAACTACCACCCAACGACGCAGTTCAAGGTACCCAGTAACTTAGATCAAGCCCGCTTGAAGCCGGAAGACCAAGCTGACTCCACCGCTACCCCCCACGAGGAGACACACCGTACCCTCAAGGTGAACTTATTGGAATCCCAAGCGCGCAAGAGGAAGTGGGCTGGTGGCAAACAAATGACATTCGAGGTTGATGATAAGGTCTGGCTCACAATTCAGAACATCCAGACGGTGAGGGGGTCAAAGAACTTAGATTACAAACACGTGGGACCATACAGGGTTCGTACAGTGATCAACAAGAATGCTTACAAATTAGACATGCCAAAGCTGATGAGTATTTACAACGTGTTTTACAACTCCCTGGTTGATAAGTACTTGCTGCCTGCCATCGGCATTCCGCCTTCGGATCTGCAACTGACAATTGTCAACAATACGGATCTGCACAAGGTCGATCGGATTCTTGAATCCAAGCCACGGAACCGGAATGGCCACTACCTCGTCCAGTCGGTCGGTTACAACTACCTACGCACGAGTTGGAAGCCGGGAGAGAATCCTGAGATTGTTAAAGAACTAGTCGAGGAGTTCCATTGGAATCACCCAAGGATGCCACGGCCATAATTGATGTCATCGCCAGAGTACAGTTCAGAGGTGGACATCGGTTGACGGTGGGCTTGGCGGATCTATAGTCAATTAAACGTTTCCATATCTTCATTTCCTGTAGATGTCGTCACTGTATACATGGTGTCAGCACAGGCTTAACCATAGCCACTGCAGGTGGAGTTTCCCCATGCAATAGATCTGCTGTAAGGCCGCTGTGATGTCACCTATCGGTTGTGGGGCTTATGCAGACATATGAAGGTATGAGCACCTGATGTTGTTCTTCTTGATGTAAATATATATGATTCTCCAGGAACTCTGCGGATAAAGAGGGGAAGGATTAAATGGCGGTCCCAGGTGCACATGGCATTGGTAAGTACACTTGGCCTCGTAATTGCACTTGGCCTTTGTAAGAGCACTTGGGCTTCCCATGTTCACTTGGCTGTCGAGGCCTGGTAAGCGCCATTTATACATAATCACCTTGTGAAGTGCTTTTGGCACGCTATCAATTATCTTACCTACATGCTGGACAATTGATATCTTTATTACTTATTCCCATTTGCAACCATATCTATAAGCATGTATCCATACGGGGACATACATCCTTGAACATATTGTTTATCACTAGCAATTTCAGTACATACTCAATTCAGCAGACAGCTTTAGTTTAATCCAACCACCCGGTACATTCATCAACAGGAAGTGAAATATCCAACTATGTTGTTTATACCAGAAATATTAATTGTATTTTGGATTTAGGGGGGGCAGTTGTATCTGGACAATTCTGCATATCTTCACACCAGAGACAGTTTCAATCGGATGTTTTTTCCATTGCTATGTGGACACTCAATCGGCGCTGCTCCAACCACTCATATGTTTCAACAAATACTGAGACTTCTTCACACTTCTAAATATATCTTTATTGGAGGTGGTTATTCTTCAGTTGTTCATTGTAAACACGGGTAAGTGTAGGGACAGTTGCACACGGAATAGTGTTGAAGAGAATGATATCAGTTGTACAGTATACAAGTAAGAGAGTCCTTGGCGTGCAAACACCCTTGATGTTGCCAACGAACCGCTCTAGTTCAAGGACATTGACAAACCGGTTAGATTCGCACCAATCGGGTCACGGTTACGGTTCGTCAATTCTAGTTCAAATCGATCTGAGGATCAGTCAAACAAAGCTGGTTTGAGGTTTGCTAAAAACCTTCATCAAATATGTGGGTTCGTGCGAACCGGCTCAGAAACCATACGTGCTATATCATAAAAGTTTTTACTTCCGTGTATGAGTTTTAACTTGCTAATACATGCAGCTCAGCATCAGCTCGATTGCATCCATCCAGTCCTGAGCCAGCCCAGCTCAACCAGCTCCAGCCAGCCCAGCTCAACCAGCTCCAGCCGGACCTGGCTGGATCACGTCAAGCCCATTTCCAGCCAGCCCAGCTCAACCGTCGGCAGCCAGCCCCAGCCCGAATGCGTCAAAGCAGTCGTGAGACAGCCCAGCTCGCCCGTCTCCAGGCAGCTCCGCCTCGATCGCGTCAAGTGAGTCAAAGTGGTACTAACGTGATGGGTTGCATTATACAAGCTTCTAAAAGCTTTCTCATGCTCAGACAAGGGTCTATGTGGTTTTATAGTTGCCATCATATCGCAGTAGTCAATTGATTATTTATACTCACGTACTTCAATCACAACTTTATTGATAATTATATACAAAACAATAAGATACATGTTGGATGCAGTTGGAACAGGACTTAGACGCGATCGAGCCGGGGCCGGGAATTGCTGGAGTCGGTCGTGCCAGCCTAGCTGCAGACTGACTGTACGCAATCTATTCGGAGCTGGCTGAGACGGTCGAGTTGGGATGACTCTCGCCTGGCTTCATGGATCGAGCTAGGGGTGGCTGGAGACGGTCGTGCTGGGCTGGCCCACAACGAGCTTGAAGCGATCGAGCTGGGGCCGTCCGTAGACGGTTGAGCTGGGCTGGCTGGAGTCTGGCTTGAAGCGATAGAGCTGGGTCAAGCTGGAGACGGTCTAGTTGTGCTGGCTGGACACCGGCTTGACGTGATTGAGCCGGAGCTGGCTGGAGAAGGTCGAGCTGGACTGGCTGATAACTAGCTTGTCGGGGCTCACAGAAGACTGCGAGTTAATGGCATCCATGAAGCACCCAAAGTAAACAGAAACACCTATAGAAGTACATACCAGCTCATGTGAGTCAGAACGAGACCCATCTGAACTTCACCCCGGATCCCTCACCAATCGCTCACGAACAGTTTACAATCCGACAAGGAGCATAGTTTGATTCGTGACCAGGGAAATTGAACCATTGGTGGCTAGGGTTTATTCGAATCGAACCCTCTACAAACTCAACTTTGGTTTGATCCGATTCAGATCAATCCGCTTCATTGGCAACACTAAACACACTTCCCGATGTTACTATATCTTCAGTGCACCTCAGCAGCCAAGTGAACCTTGGTAGTCAAGTGCATATACAAGGGCCAAGTGCACTTAGTAAGGCCAAGTGCACTTACGACACCAAGCGCACTTGTCTCCGCCATTTCATTCATGAATATTTGTATATCATTTGATTGTTACAGAGTGTTCACTCCCACATGGCCAGTTCATCAATCCTCACCATGCATCCATATATGGGCCCAGTATCTAGATTAGTAAACAGGAAGGATCTTGTACATTGAGTATGCTTCTTTGCCGTTATCTGAAAATCCATCCCCGTTGAAAACTGTATCAGAGCCAGATCATAGGCTTCACAATCCCGCACATGTTCACAGCAATTAAATGATTCACTACAAGGCGATAGACTCAGTTCTGATCAGGTTACAATACTGGATATTATGAAGATTCAACACAAAACCAGAGGGATAGTTTCAATTCACGAAAAATAGCCAAAGAGGAGATATTGCAAGTTGAAAATAAGAACACATAGATAGGTGAACAGTGTAGTTTGTGGCAGAGACAAACAATTACCAGGGCAGTGATTTTGAAAGGAAATGATTGACTCTGCATCTATTGAAGACTAAAGAACATTATATATATGATTTCCATACCAACTTGTTCATCATCATATATTCAAAGACATGCCAATACAGCTCTTATATATTCTCTTTTCATACAAGGCACCGCTATCACACTAATACCCCTGGGCTAAGGGATTTGTTCACGATGAAGAATGGAGTTAAACTGTTGTATACTGTACATAATTGTTGGTATTGCTAGTTGTTGAACCTTGTATCTTGACAAATTAATGTTGCATGTATACCAGGTGTACCTGTCTGAGTCTGGTATTAACATACTGTATGAGCCAGGTGCACTTGGCTTGCGGGGCCGCGTAAGCGCCCTTAATATATAATCACCTCGCAAACTGCTTTTGGCACGCTAGCGATTATCTCGCCTACATACTGTACAATTGATATCTTTATCCCTTATTCCCGTTTGCAACCGTATCTACGCATATCCATCCATACGGAGATGTACGTCCTTACACTATAATCGCTTTTCAGTCATCAAATACGTTTCACTCATGGGATTTCGTGATTCCCTTACTTTTCAAACCGTCACGACACGCCGTAAGCTCCGCGTCCGAGAACTATCGTTATATTGTCGATACAAGATAAGTAATCACCCAATTGAGTTGATTGACGGTAGTAGGGACGATTCCGAGATGATTTAGATGTCAATAAGTCCTGAGAGACGCGTCACCTGCCATCATAGGCACCCTGAGAACTCGAAATGTCTCTATTCACGATCTACACCGAGTATCATCACTAGATCAATGAATCACGATAGGTATTCCTATATCGGGTCAATTGACAACTGCAGTGTCTATTCCGAGGCGATTCGGAGGTCAATCGTTCACGAAGAGTCCATCACCGACCGCGATCGTTACACGTTCACACACATACTCTCATGACCTACAAGTGTCGAAGCTTGATAAGTACACCTAAATCAAGTTATTTGACGGTAGCAGAGACGTTTCGGAGGCCAATCGATCACGAGAGACTCGTCACTGGCAATGCTGAAACCGGCCGTACTCCAGAGATTCCCTCGAACTTCGTCCGACGAGCGCAATCGCATGCGAACTATCGACACAAGCCAAATACTATCGACGGCAGTCAATCCATCATGAAGTGTTGGCGAAGCCGTAATCGACGATACCCCTGAACGTGTTAATTGGTCGACAATCATACCAAACGCGAAGTCGATAAGGCTACAATTGCACGAAGCAGAAACGAGCATATTCGTCGAACGAATTGCGTCTATGGATGATCAGTTTTTCTCCAGCGCATTTACACACGGTTGAGGCCTACACAGCCGAGAAGGCCGAATGCTACGAGAATCACCTCATTTACGGAAGATCGAAGCACGAGATCGCCGAACGATCGATCAATGCCATCAATGGCAATTACGATCATGATTACCCATCTTCGAGACTCAATTGAGTTATGTACGTTATGGATACTATTAGGAACTTTCAGTTGCAGTTACAGAAGTCATATGAGGTCGTAATGGCCTTATGAGGTTACGCGATTACATACGATTGGAACTAGTCACAGAGACATTCAGATGCTATGGAGTTTAAGATAGTGGAGCAGCGATCGCAGATCGCACTACAACTGCGAATGGGAAGTATACCAAACCCCAAATATTATAAAGTGGCAAACAGGTACGATTAGTGATTACCAATATCAATTGTCACGATTCGAACCTGATTGGACGACCGAATTGGATCATTGTGAGGAGAGGAAGCCATCGGTGCCAACTCTATTCAATTTGGTCCTACAAGTCAACGACACCTTATCGCCAAACGAGCGAGTACGGTATTTTATAACCGGATGTGCCCATACGATGGGAAACGAAGCGGATTCCTAGGAAAACGATGGAAATTATTTGGTTTAATTGTAGTCGGGACTCTGAGGATCCACGTGGCTACTGGAGGATGGACCGTCTGGGCACTCTTCGGAGACCAGCAGATCCCGTATGTATATACAGTTTGAGGTTCGATTGATACTTGTCGTATCTCCAAGTGGGAAAGGACGTTATTTGGTTGTCAGACAGTCCCAATTGGGTGTGACAAGTACATGATTCGCTAAGTCAGCTTATTTCGTACAAATGGTGGGAGCCGCGGTGGACGCACTGTGTGATCTGGTGATGGGGTGGTCTTGGCTGAAGTCCAGGAATACTGACGTCGATTGCCAACACGGTCGACCTTTTGGCTCTGCAAACCCAGGGGTGAACGGAAGTGGTGGCAGTGGACCGGGCAGACCAACCAGAATGCCTTGGGAATGCACCAGGATCTACGGATAGGGAGGAGACGTGTTCCGAAGGTCGCTGTACTCCAGATATTCTAATACTTGGAGCTACTGCCTTCAACGATCTATTGGCCACAGGAGAAGTTGTCGATGGATGTTCTTCCTAAGAGTGGGAGTTCGTACAGGGCTGCTGGGAGCGACCATGGAAGGCGTCACTGATGGTCAGTGAGATAGGCCCCAGGCGCTGGATGGGCAAGCAGGGAGCAGCGGCGGTAGTTGCGGCAGAAGAGTTACCAACAATGCGGGGCTTGAATGACTACTACCGGCTCGCCGAGTCAAGAAGGCAGTTCACCAGCTGCGGTGCCTTGGTTCCATCGTGGACAGCCGTTAGACCCGTGGCTCCTGGATTCCGCAACATCTACCGCTCCATCTGTTGCACATACAATTGGCTAACACACATATGGAGCCGTTACGGGGTCATACGAGCCCGTACAGGCGTTACAGACGATATCTACCTATGATTAGAGGGCATATCAGAACGCGAAGTCATGTCAAAACATGATGGATACCTGCGGAAAGGTTGAAAAGGCACTCGGAACGCTACACACACCGATTGTGCCTCGGACGCTTTACGAGCCACATACGGCTTACCGAATACTTTACCACAAGGCGAGACTGCAAAGTCACCACGGCACACAGAGGCATTCCCATTTGGTGGTTACGATCGTACGAGCCTAATGCTCTGCAACGATTTGTGGGCAGAAGTGCTGCCATATGGAATGTAGAAATAGGGTGGAATAAGGTCCCGTGCTCAAGAGCCAGATCCTGGATTTAGACTTAAGATCCCATGCCATATGGACGGATCGATGAGTGGGTATTTTCTTACGATGGATGATATGTGACTGGATGGATTACAGAAGTACAATATCAAGGACTATCTTCCTCAGGTTTGATGAGATGACGGTCGTGCGGAAGCCGATCTTAAGTACACGGAGGTCAGTAAAGATGGCCTTTATAAAGCTTGCAGAGCCACAGGTGAAGCCACGGAATGTGGAATGTACGAGTGCAAATATGCACGCCCCCGAAATGGATGGCCAATTACGTTTGGCCGGAGATGGATGACGTTGAGTCAATTTATTTATAAGGCGAGGTTACGTTTGGAACTTTCCCATTTCTTAAGAAAGTCATATTTTAGATGACAAGCTACGAGACTAGCAATTGAGTGCAGATGCGCACATATGCAAATTCAGGACGTACCGACGAAATGATCGGGATCAAGATCCCGGATACAATTCACAGATATTTACTTATTGAACCACGATGGGAATTGGAGGTATTAGGATCGGCATGAGAATCGATACGGGAATCAGCATCGTAATTGGAGAGTCGTTCACGGAGATCCGACCAAAAGAGGGGGATAACCGTACTGGGAATTCAGAACCGGCCCCTACTGCAAATGATGACCGCACCGGAAGTGCTGGCATCAAGCACCATCACGGTTATGTACACCAGAGAAGTCAACGGTTATGGTGCCGAGTAATTATCATGGAAGCGAAGCCTACCGATGGGGCTACCGACATACAGTCGAGATGGCTACCAGGTCAGAGATGTTATACGACATTGAGCTCAATCGAATAAGAAATCTATGACACCATGGAAGCCGGCCTAAAGGAGATGCACAGAACTCTCCGAAGAAAACCTGCTGGAGGCCGAAACCTGTCAGACGAAATACGCCAGCGGCAAAGAGATGTTTCAGGTCGGAATATGGATCATTAAGCAGCACGGAATGTGCACCTTATCTGAATTACTCCTTATCGGAATGTGCGGCATAATGGAAGCACACCTACATTGGATTAAGAGGACGGGAGCTGAAGCTCCTGGTTAGATGTATGAAGCTGCGACGCGGGCTTCCGGGAGTTTCCAAGAGCGTAATCGCTCTGAATCAAATGGTAACTATGACCTTGAATGGGATGCTTACGAACTAGATATATCAACGAACGAATATGCTCTGCAATTGGCCTTTATCTCTGGGAGCACCAAACGAAGCCATGACCGTAATAGATTGACGTAGCCGCAGATAGTGGTGATTTAACTGTTTTGGGCTAGAATTCGGGTGTGTCCCCTACAACAAGGCTCGGGAGGGCTTAGCGTGTGAAAACCCACTACTTTCGTGAATTCGGAAGCCAAAGGCATGGAAATCGCAGAAGGGCTGCCTTGATCCACCTGGAGCGGAAGCATCCTTGGTTACTATGTGAGTACGACCTTATGGCACACTTATGAGTTAGATACCGCAACTCGAATGAGCATGTACAAATGCATGTCGACATATGATGACTGCAATCAAGCGTCGAGTGAGGCCGACACAAGTCAATCACCACTGGATCTTGGAACAAATCTGTGTGACACATATGGTCAATGCCGAGAGCGGAGGCTATCACCGATGAAGCCTACCGTGTGCTTGGATATACGAAACCACAGAGACATGGAATTGGAGAAATCATACGAACTCGAGAAGCTCTCAAGAGCAGCAGCTATGACCAAGATCAGTACATTAAACTTGAGGAATTACAGTGGCTAATTTCAAAAGTAGCTGTAGTTAATAGCCGACGATAAAGTATCATCATCAATATACCTACAGGAATACAATATAGGACTACAACATGCAATTCGCAAAACAAAAAACTACCTGAAAAGTCTTGGCGAAAACAGAAACGGCGAAATAAGTCAACATCCACGATAGTAATTGACAAACGGACATCGGCAATCGACCTTTAGCATCGAATTGACCCCTCAGCAGCACTCCCAGCACCTCTGGACTGGCAGAGGAGGTTGGAAACTGACTGCAGCAGAGCGCGCACGCGACAGACGCGACGTGACGACAGAAGACCCAACGACCATGGCAACCATGAGAGGAGAGAGCCCTACTGGAGGCACAATCGAGAATCTAGCGAGTGTGGAAGTTAGGGATATGAAGATGGGAGAAGTAGGGCAGACGAACGGTTCAGTGGGCAACACGTCGGGAGAGGCACGCGTCATCACAGAAGGCATGACCCAGAACGAGCCTCCGATGCGAAACGAGAACAGGAAACGGTTGAGAAGTGAGACTCCGGAGTCTCCGAGTGCGCCGGGGGTCTGGAGAAGCCGGATTGAGAGAACGATCAGGCAGCAGGCACGTGAGGTAGCGCAGCTGCACCGAACGCTCGAGAACATGATAAGAGCACTGGAAGCACACGCAGCGCGCGAGGAGGTGCAATGGATCGGTATGAAAGCGTGGTTAGAAGAGAGAGAGAGCAAGTGGGATGCCTGCCATGAGGACGACGTACTGTGGGGGACAGGCATCACAAACATGGTCACGAAGGTTCTGGCGGAAACGGCACCAGGCCAGAAGAACCGAGAGGCCGACAACGGACTGAAGGACTCGAAACACACAGATACACACATGATAGCCCAACAAGAGCGAGAGACGAAGCAGTGACAAGATGAACTGCAACCGAAGCCGCAGCAGCAGCCGACCACGCCGACCCCAACCTTGGCCTCAACCTCGACTCCGACTCCGACCCCAACCACGCCGCCGGAACCAACAGCGAAGCCAACACCGACGAGACAGTGGGAGACAGTCCCACCGCGGAACGAGCGGAAAGCTGCGACAGCCAAGGCCGTCACGTCTGAGAGAGCGATCACGAGCAGGCCAGCCCCAGCCCCAGCCCCTACAAATGGTTCGAGCATGGCAGACAGGCGCCTGATCCTAAGAAGAGACGAGAGCGTCCCCCTGCCCAACAAGATGGACGAAGAAGTCACATCCGCAATCAACAGGGCGCTGTTCCGGCAGCAAGCCCCAGCACACATCCGAATCATGAACGAACGAAGAAATGCCAAGGGTGCAATAACCGTGATCACGCACCGGAACTCCATAGCGGAAATGGCACTCTTGTACCGAGAGGTCATTATCAACGCAGCAAGATCGGTCGACAAAGCGATCATTGATGTGGAGGGGAACGAATCGTGGGAGAGACTGAAGATCCACGCTGTCCCGCTGGTAATATACATGGGCAGAGCCACCGAAGGCCTACAAAAGATGAGAGAAGAAATCCAGGCAGAAAACAAAGGAGTCACGGTCCCTGCACAAGTAAGATGGCCATCTAACCCTCGCTCGAACAGGCAGAGACAGCAAAATGGAGAGATAAAGGCATCATCGGTGGTGTTTATTGTGAAGGGGACGAAAGTAGCCAAGAGACTAGTTGAGAAAGGGGTCATTGCTGCGGGAGTAAGATACAAGGACGAACCGTACAGGTGCGCGAGCCCGGACAGCATGTGCGAGCTTTGCGGGGGGTGAGGCCATATCGAGAGCAAGTGCGGCGGCAGTCAGCTTAGGTGTGGCTACTGCTCAGGGCTGCACCGGACAAGTGAGCATCAGTGCAACGTTGTGGGATCCATGTCGCAGAAAGGTGCACTGTGCAGTCACACCCAAGAGAAATGCCCGAACTGCAAAGGGACCCATATTGCATTCAGTGGAAGGTGTGCATACAAGACCGAAGCTATCAAAGCGGCCCGAGACACTGGCAGAAGACAATCGGCCGAGTATCGAATGGGAGGAGCCACAGGGGCAAATACAGTGGCACTTGGCACCAGGCAGACAACGAATACCGGAGGCCAAGAAGGGGAGCCTCCGGTCGAGGAGGTGGAAAGACCCAGGGAGAAGAAGGTGGAGGAGGGGGAAAGGGAGGTGACCATGGCTGAGACCGCAGTAGAGGTCGAAATGGGATCCGCCGCTTCCAATAATTAGAGCAATTCAGCACAACTGCGCCAGGTCGCATGTGTGGACCATGGCTGCGCTAGAGACAGGAGTTGAACGGAAAGCAGATGTGATATATTTGCAAGAACCGCCGGACGCAAGAAGAGGAGGAATCGGAATCAACCACCCGACATACGAAATCAGAAAAAGAAAGAGAGTTTGGCCGGCCGTGCGCAAGGGGAGCCGCCTTGCAACTGACGAATGGACAGACTTGAGCAGGGGTGCGAACAACGATGTGACTGTGATTGACGTCAAAAGTAGAGGGGAGAAGATGACGAGAATCGTAAACGTCTACGACCAAAAAGACATCCAGACTGGAGAGAGGTCAGCGAGAAAGCTAAACTGGTAGACTATCATTCGACTGGGGGGCAGCACAGTGCTTGCAGGCGACTTTAACACACACAGTCAGCGCTGGGACCCGAGATGCACAGAACGGAGGGACGCCACGTACTGTGAGGACATCATAGATGCACATGAGATGGAGATCGGGAATGGCAGCTGGCCCACTCTCTACTGGGTGAGGAACGGCAGTGATGGCACGAACGTCATAAACTTAACCCTGGCCAATCGACCAATTGCGAAATGGACGATCTTGGAGGAGGAGAGTCATGCCACAGGTTCCGACCAGGGGGTGATAGAATGTGAGGTGGACGTGGGGAAGCAGGAAGAAGTGTGTGGAACACAAGTCATAGGGTGGAATCTCGCTGCTATGTCGGAGGAGGATGAGAAGGCGGCGGAGAAAGCGTGGAAGGAACTCGAGAAGGAGAGAGCCCCCCTAGACGAGGGTTGCACTCGGGAAGAGGTCGAGCGGGAGGCGGAATGGTGCCAAGAGGCGTTGAGCAAAGTGCTGGACGCCACGGCGAAGAAAATAAGGATTTGCGCTCGATCTATGAGATGGTGGAACAGTGAGATTAAGGAGAAGAGAAGCGCACTCGGGAGAGAGAAGAGAAGGGGACGAAGGTCAGAGGCGGCCGCACGGGGGCAAGCAGATCTGCAAAAGTCGATTCGGCAGTCTAAGAGCCGGATGTGGAACGACTAACAGAAACTAAGAGGTGGTGAGGTCTGGAGGGCGGCCTAGTTTGTCAGCCCTCGTGCGGGGGCAACCGTGGATGCTTTGTCTGATAGAGAGGCAAAGCATGCAAGCTGTAACACCGGGAGCGTTACTCCAAGTTTACCAATACAAGTAGTATCCTTACTGCTTTCAGGACTTGCTTGCGATGGAAGTTATGAAGATTCACTCAGGATGTGCAAGTCACTAAGAATAAAGATTCAAGACAAAGATGTTTGGCTTTCCAATGCGTATATTGTTAAGGCTTGTTCTCCTCGTCAAGAAGCTTGCCCCTTCTACCCTCGAAGATTCTAGAGGTCT
The DNA here is from genome assembly GCA_014904905.1 of Wilcoxina mikolae CBS 423.85. Lineage (NCBI taxonomy): Eukaryota > Fungi > Ascomycota > Pezizomycetes > Pezizales > Pyronemataceae > Wilcoxina > Wilcoxina mikolae. Next base: position 40,960 of record MU122138.1, read on the forward strand.
TTTATACCTCTATCCTCTCGCTCTAACAATTACTTCTATCTACGCTTTTCTCATGAGCTCCCCTACCTAGCCTTTCCTTTGCTCCAATGCCCTTCCTGTCCTTCAGCGCTCGTTCGGACCTTCCGCATCTTTCCGCTCAGATCTCTAACTCAGACGAATTGATTCCCTACTGACATCAGTCCTTCGGACTTCTGAGGTTCGGACCTATCAAATCCTTTCGATATCTTTGCTTCCAGGCGAATGGTATCCTTTCGATCGTGAGGGACATAGAGGCTTCATTTGCTATGCTGCAAACACAGGTGTTTTCATATCTATAGCCTCTCAGCTGTCTTCGCACTATCGATGGCATGTGCTGGCAGGACATCGTCCCATTAACCACCTTTAACTCCTTATCAGTGGTGTGGTTGACTGCATGACAGCTCATCTGATTTCGTTGGGTGCGAGTGATATCTTGTGTAGTTTTGATGACGTCCAGGGATGACGCTTGTACTATCCTGATGCGGCTATCGTCGAGTGATCGTTGGTGTCCCCGCTCCGATGACCTTTGGTGATGTACCACTTGTGAGGTGTAACACTACCTCATCTCTTACAGAGTTCGTCTCTGAACGATCATACTAATCTGCTCTTCGTTGCCTTTGGTAAAAATGACCTCTTGTGCCCAAAACCCAAAGTTCCTCCTTTCCTCCTTGGTAAAAATATGACCCCTTGTTCCCAAAAACCAATTCCTTTTCCTAGGTATCTTGCTAGCCATTAAAAACCCTTCGTGGGGAAAAGGTACTAGCGCAACCTCTTATCCTGAGCTGCCTGGGGGTACCGCTTATGATAATCCTTCAATATCCCCTTGTCATCGAAGTTCTCATAAGGTTCCTCAGTCCAATCTGCTTCGTCTGGGTACCGTTTCCACTTGACCAGGTATAGCACCTTCTTTCGTTCTTTGCTATACTGGCTGCCCATGATCTCTTCAACCTCATAGCCTGTTTCGTACTCATAGCCCTGTACAACATAACCCAATTCGTTTCCTTCGCTGGTGGCGAGTTCTGGTGCAGGTCTGATAGGAACAGTGGCCGTTCGATAGGGTTCAATGGGAGAGACATGGAAAGCATTATGAATTCGCCAGCGTGTAGGCAATTCAAGTTTTAATGCGGTTGGTGAGAGTACTTCTAGCACCTTGAAGGGACCATGTAGCTTCGCATCTAGCTTTCTAGATGGACGTCTGGTCTTAAGGTTCTTTCCATTTACCATTACTAGATCCCCAACCGAATTCTTCGGAGGTTCTTTAGCACACTTGTCATGGTACCTCCCCATTGTCTCTTGCGCCTTTTCTAAGCCTTTTCGACACAGGCCATGCACACTTGTCATCCAATGAACATAGTTCCTTGATGCTGGATTCTGTGCTTCTGCTTCAACAGGCCAATTCGTTCGAGGATCGAACCCATAATTCGCAAAGAAAGGTGACATGCCAGTCGCAGTGGTGAGTGAGTTGTTGTAGGCATATTCTGCCATTGGCAACATCTGAGACCAGTTATCCTGTTCGTAATTGCAGTAGTTCCTCAGGTAACATTCTAGCGTCTGGTTTAGTCTTTCCGTTTGGCCATCAGTCTGTGGATGAAATGTTGAAGACATCTTCAACTGAATATCGAGAGCTTCAACCAAGGAGGACCAGAACGCAGATGTAAACCTGGAATCTCTGTCTGTTACAATGTTCGATGGCAGACCATGGAATCTCCATACTTCTTTCAGGAAGATCTTGACCAGGTCTGTGGCTTTCTTTTCGCCATCCTTCAGTGGTATGAAGTGAGCCATCTTTGTGAACCTGTCAACGATAACCCAGACCGATGAACAACCATCAGATACAGGTAAATCGATGATGAAATCCATACAGATTGAATCCCATGGACGGTATGCTAATTCGAGAGGTTGTAGAAGTCCATAGCGAGTGTGACGAGCTGCCTTGTTCTTCTGACATTCAGGGCATGAGCGGACATAGTCTTCGATGAATTTCTCCATTTCTGGCCAAAAGAAGTTCCTTCGAACCAGCTCAATTGCCCTGTCCTGTCCCATATGTCCTGCTACCTTCGAATCATGCTCTGCTTGGAGTATTTGCTTTTGTAACTGTAGATCGTCTGGGATCCACAGCCTGCCTTTATAATAGAGGGCTTCGTTCTCGAAAGGGATATCAGGGCTTGGGCTTCCTTCCATTGCCCTAACGTACTCTTCCTGCCATGCAGCGTCGTTATTTGCAGCGCCTACCACTGCTTCCAATAACCAAGAATTGAACTTGACTACTGGGATTGACCTCAACTTAGCAGAAGAAATCATGATCTGTTCACCTCGTAGCTTCGCTGCTGTCACCTGCACTATTTCCCCTTCAGATGTTACCAACTGATCAGGTCTTAAAACGCGGTGTATTGGTTGATTTTCATTTTCTTCAATACTACCTCCCCCTTTTTTAGCGCGGTACTCCGAACGCCTAGATAATGCATCAGGTTTCCCATTTGCACTGCCTGGTCGGTAGAATATCTTGAAATTGTAACCAGCTATTTCCTGTGCCCAGCGGGCTTGCCTCCGATTCAATATCTTAGTAGTGGTGAAGTACTCAAGATTCTTGTGATCGGTAAACACACTGATTTGATGGGCTCCACCTTCGAGATAACGTCTCCATTCCTTAAAGGCAGATACTATTGCTAGCATCTCCTTATCATGGATCTCATAGTTAATCTCTGCCTTATCCATCTTTCGAGAGTGGTAGGCCACAGGGTGTAATCGTCCATCAATCACTTGGGAAAGGACAGCGCCGATAGCGAAGTCGTTAGCGTCAGTCTCAATAACCACAGGATGTTCAGGTTCAAAGTGACGAAGGATTGGTGCCTCAGTGAAACATTTCTTTAACAAATCGAAAGCCTCTTGACAGCGTGGGTTTGCCTTCCAATCGAACCGTTCACCAGTTTGTTTGGTTAGGTCTGTCAATGGCCTGCAGATTCTCGAAAAGTCCTTTATGAAGCGTCGATAGAAATTGGCAAATCCTAAGAATTACTGGACGTCCGTTACTGAGGCTGGCGTTTCCCATTTCAGGATAGTATCAACCTTGTCTTCTGCCATGCTGAGACCTTCTCCCGATATGATATAACCAAGGAATTCAACTTGTTTCTGTTGCCATGCGCACTTATCTGGTGCTATAGCCAAGTTGTTTTCCTGTAACCTACGAAGGACTTCTCTTGACAATCGTACATGCTCTTCTTCATCTTTGGTATAGATGAGGATATCATCTATATAAACCACCACTCCATGATCGATTAGATCTCTCAGGATCTCGTTCATCATATCTTGAAATGAGGCTGGCGCATTTGCCAATCCAAAGGGAATAACCAAATATTCATAGTGTCCATATCTCATACGAAATGCTGTTTTCCATTCGTCACCAGGTTTTATTCGAATAAGATTATAACCAGCCTTCAGGTCAATCTTCGTAACAAGCTTTGTGGCAGTAACTCTGTCCCTAAGTTCGTTCATAAGTGGCAAAGGATACCGATTCATAATCGTGACGCGGTTGAGTCCTCTGTAATTCACACACAACCTTAAACCCCTTCCATGAGACTTTGGGACGACGAGTATTCGTGCTCCAGCTGGCGACTTGCTTGGACGAATCTTGCCAAAATCGAGCATTTCTTTTAGATACTCCTTAAGGACTGAAAGTTCTTTTTCAGAACGAGCATAGATGGGACCCCATGGAGGCTGCTCCCCATCTTTTAAGTCTATTGCATGGTCAAATGATCGATGTGGTGGTAGAGCGTTGGCAGTTTCCCCATTATAAACTGACTGAAAGTCTCGAGACTGCCATGGAATTCGCTCGACCTTATCGATATCCACTTCACCTGCTGCATTGATATGCATAGACCCAATTACTCCGATCCATCGTGGATCAGTACCAAACTTGAGGATGCTATCGTCATATTCGATCGAGAAGGAGCTAACTGCTGCCTTTGTACAATGCTGATGGCAATGCTTGGATGTGAATTGGAGCTTATCACCTTCCTCAGTGATTCCTCTGAGTGCTCCATGCTTGACGATCCACCAGTAAGGTAACATGATATCAGTTGCTGATTCCATAGGTCCGATTTCGAAGGTTTCTTTGGTATAATGGTTCTCGTACCGGAGAGTAACTGGGCAGGTGTACTGCCATCCAGCTCCTTCTACAATCTCGCTATTGAAGTTCTCGACTGACTTTGGTTCTTTTCGAGTAACCAATGGAACACCATTAGTTTCGGCCCACTGCTTTGACATCATCGGTGTATCACACCCTGTATCCAAAAGGACCCTAACCAGGACATTCTTCTTGTCCTTGAATGATGCAAACATACGTATTGTGGGTCTTGAACCAGTCTTTGGTTCTGGAGGTAACAGCTTCGCTTATTTGAGTTGAGGTTGAGGTGCTTCGGCCAAGGCCTTGCGCTTTCTGTCTTTTCGTGTAGAAACCATGATGAACTGCCGTTCGACACAGCTCCAGCCGCAACTGGTTGTGGTTCTAGTGGTAGTTATAGCGTAGGGATGTTTTGATTGATTCGATAATGTGGTAATCATATGTTTGCACTTGGGTACTATATGTCCAGCATATTTCGAGTACTGAACTCATCCTCAGGCACCCTTTTATATAGAACGAAATCGTTTCTCATTAAAACTAAACTCAAGATATGCCAGTCTGTGGGTACCTATACCCGAAAGGAAAGTTCGCAATCCTAAACCTAAGAAAAGACATAAGAAACCCAGCGTCTCTCAATCGTCAATTTCCATACCATCAGAATCTACCTCATACAACGTCCTCGAAGGTGCGTGAGTTGCAGATGCTGTGATCCTGTCAGCCAAGCTCCTTGGTCTGACCTTCGAACTGGAGGCTGTAGTCTCCTGCTTCGGAGCTTCCTCCTTATCCTTGGGCTTCTTGTTCTTTTTGCTAGACGAAGCCTTGATGGGATTATTACAGAAGAACCATCGATCATATTCAGAGGATCCACAACGCTTGCACTGATTGCGTTTGGCTCTTCCTTCTAGCAAACTTTCAGGAATACCCTTAAGGGCTTCGGCCTTATCAGAGTGGATAGGCTTCGGTCTCTTCTTCTCTGTTCGAGGTTTCTTGGGGTCAGAACCTTTGTCCTTCTCTGGCTTCATTTCTGGGTTCTTATCTTGCCCCTGGTGCTCATCTCTCTTTCGTTTGTTTCCCTTCTTCCCTTGGGAGTGGTCACGATTCTGATGAGACCTATTCTTGTCTGCATCCCGATCTTGGTATGATACACTCACTCGCCTCATTGATTCGATGAAGGCTGTGTCATCTTTGGGTGGTACCTCTGCAGTTGACATTCGATCCAGTAATTCCTCGTTCATTCCTTGCTTAAGGGAATGGATATAAGAGGTTCCGCTCAGACATACTCGAAAGTTGAGGGTTTCCATCTTCGTCAGGTAGTCCTCGATATCTCCAGTATACTTCAGATCATTTATCTTTCGCAGGGACTTCTCTTCCTCTTGCTTATCGATGAATCTCTCTTCCATCGTACTGTTGAAAGACTTCCAGTTATCAACCTGGAAGAACTTCTTCATGTCTTCTTCGCGGTTATCGTACCAGGCTAGAGCCTTGTATTCCAATAGGCCTCCAACCCATATGATTTTGTCAATATCGTCGTGGAATTCGTCGCGGAAGTACTGTAGATAACGTTCCACTGATCGAATCCACCTTCGATAGATTTCCTTGGGATCTTTCTTATCCCCTTTGAAGACTGGAGGCATTTTCATTTTGCCTTTCTTGGAGGATCTGGCTGGTAGGCCAGGATTGGGGGGTGGCGTACTATACTGTGTGCTGCCGGAAGGAGGTAGGGGTATTTGACTTGGATGCAAACTTCCTGCACCACTTCCTCCACTTCCTCCTCCACCTCCTCCACCTCCACCTCCGCCTCCGCCTCCGCCTCCACCTCCGCTTCCACCACTTCCTCCGCTTCCACCGCCACCACCATCTCCATCCTCCTCCTCAGATCCAGAGAGGCCGGATTCCGAACCAGAACCTCCTGGTGGTGGTGGGGCTCCCTCAGGGTCCGTAGTAATGGCTTCTTTAACCCAATATCCTTCTCCTTTGGTACCTACACAGTAACGAAGGCGGAAGCCCTCATCACTTGGTTTGATATCTCCTTCTTGATGTCCAAGGACAGACCTTGCTAAGGACTTGATAGATTTCTTGGTGGATTCGTCTGATAGCTTGGTCATAAGGGTCCTTGTAAATTCCCGAAACTTTTTTTCCATGTCCCTTCGAGTCTTCCTTATATCACTCTCTCTCTGATTCTTCTCAGCGTCAGCCTTTTTCTTGAGTTCTGTGACCCTCTTAGCTTCTTCGTTGGCCTTCCGCTTGACACTGGTAAGTTCTTCTGACTGTGTATGTACTTGGAGAGCGAGCCTCTCCTGAGCTCTGTCCCTCTTTTCCACTATGCCAGAGAGAGACATCCATGCTGCTGATGAGGACTGTATTTGCATCCCAAGAGCCAGGCGTAGCTCCTCATATGCTTCGGAAGACTGTGCTTTGGCAATGGCAATTGCAGCGCTAACATTGGCCTCGAATACCTGGGACTGGGCAACAATGTCTGAGTAATATTCCAGTTGTGCCCTCTGTAGGTTATCGACTCCTAAGGCCACAGCATCATAGATCTCGTTTTGCCTAGACACTAGGGCTTCGTATGCTCTGACCAACTCAGGCAATGCTTCTCTAATCTTGATGTTGCTTCCTTGAGTCTGGGTGATCAATACATCCATTCGGTTTAGTTCACCTTCGATGCTGTTTTTCAAGGAGACCAACCAATCAGTAATATCGTTTCGTACAATGGGTTCATAACGAACTACTTCCTTCCCCTTATCGCCTGCCACTACCAACGTACTTTCCCTTCGTGTCAACGTCACTGCCTCCCCCATCATCGTATCAGACCCAGCGTCTGTCATTGCTCAGAGTATGACCCAAACTTGTCCTTGAAAGAACCTGCTGTAAAAGCTCCAAGTTCCGAAGAAGGGAGTTAAATCGAGATCCCAATCAACGAGGAACCTAGCACCAGCTTCTTGTTGTAACTGTAACGAAGGTTCGTGGTCTGGTGAACGGGGCATTCACAGGTCTGGGAGGTCAATGGTTCCAATCAGGGCTAACAAGATGACTAACTTAAGGTATGCGAGGGATTGCTGCTTTTAGAGGTGTTCGCGGTATAATGCTTCGGTTTTCGATCGATGGATGGTGACAGTTAAAGCTAACTGGATGTAGTCCTCCTCTCGAACTAGATCACAATGATAGCTTCCCTTTGGGAGAGACATCTTTTCCCAGCTGCAAATGAGATCGAAATCAGACTCGTGATACCAGCACTCTCCCTGCGAGATGTGGCAGCCAATATCTGGGATATAAGAGCATAAGCGTCAAGAACCTTTGATCGCTTGGAGGGTAGAAAGATAGCTTCAACAGAAGTGTTTCTTTGCTAACAATATAATGTAACACCGGGAGCGTTACTCCAAGTTTACCAATACAAGTAGTATCCTTACTGCTTTCAGGACTTGCTTGTGATGGAAGTTATGAAGATTCACTCAGGATGTGAAAGTCACTAAGAATAAAGATTCAAGACAAAGATGTTTGGCTTTCCAATGCATATATTGTTAAGGCTTGTTGAAGCTTGCCCCTTCTACCCTCGAAGATTCTAGAGGTCTTTTATACCTCTATCCTCTCGCTCTAACAATTACTTCTATCTACGCTTTTCTCATGAGCTCCTCTACCTAACCTTTCCTTTGCTCAAATGCCCTTCCTGTCCTTCAGTGCTCTTTCGGACATTCCGCATCATTGCACTCAGATCTCTAACTCAGACGAATAGATCCCCTACTGATATCAGTCCTTCGGACTTCTGTGGTCCGGACCTATCGAATCCTTTCCATCTCTTTGCTTCCAGGCGAATGGTATCCTTTCGATCGTGAGGGACATAGAGGCTTCGTTTGCTATGCTGCAAACACAGGTGCTTTCGTATCTACAGCCTCTCAGCTGTCATCGCACTATCGATGGCATGTGCTGGCAGGACATCGTCCCAATAACCACCTTTAACTCCTTATCAGTGGTGTGGTTGACTGCATGGCAGCTCATCTGATTTCGTTGGGTGGGAGTGATATCTTGTGTAGTTTCGATGACGTGCAGGGATGACGCTTGTACTATCCCGATGCGGCTATCGTCGAGTGATCGTGGGTGTCCCCGCTCCGATGGCCTGTGGTGATGTACCACTTGTGAGGTGTAACACAAGCTCTAGCATGGAAAAGGAGGAGATGCTCAGACGGGAGTCCTTTCCCCCGAACGACGACGATCAGTACTACAAACTACCCCCTGCAGGATGAGGACACGAACAGGTTCAGAGCAAGCAGTCCAACAAGCCCTCTTCTTGCAGTCGGTCAAGAACGCCCCACGCCCAGGGAAGCTGTCTTTCAGGGCCATCCGGCTTCTCTGGAGGTGGAACAGAGCGAGAGTCGTTGGATTTACCAGAGCGGCACTACGGACTGGTCGGCACCCAGCCGTGTGGAAGCGGGCAAGCGTGGTCGTTTTCCGAAAGCCAGGAAAGGATGACTACAGTAAGCTCAAGTCGTACCGTATGATCTCCCTGCTCAGCTGCATGGGCAAAGTTGTTGAAAAAGTGGTTGCTGAACTGTTGTCAGATGAGGCAGAAAGAAGTCCATTACTAAGCGTGGGTCAGTTCGGTAATAGAAAGAAATGGTCAGCCATCGACGCTGCAGCCATCATGGTCAATAGGGGGCACACGGCATGGACAGAAGGTGACATCACGGGCGTCCTCCTGATGGATATTAAAGCAGGATTCCCAAGGGTAGCAAAAGGGAGGCTGATTCACGCAATGAAGGCCAAGCGGATAGATGGAGTCCTTATACGATGGACTGAAAGTTTTCTTTCTGAAAGAACGGTGCAGATGGTGATCGAAGACAACGTCATGCAGAGCCATCCGGTGGAAGCAGGGGTCCCGCAAGGCTCTCCTGTGTTGCCAATTCTCGTCGCAATTTACACCACCGGGCTGATAGAGTGGGTCGAAGAGTGAGTCCAAGGATTCGAAGGCCTCTCTTTCGTAGATGACCTCGGGTGGGTGGCAACTGGGAGTAATGGGAATCAGGTGGTCAAGAAACTCGAAGCCTGCGCGACGGAGAGCATTGAATGGGCCGCTAGACGGGATCTCCAATTCGACACTGCTAAGACGGAAGCAGCAGCTCTTCACACGCAAGCGAGGACACAAGAAGCACCTGTGGCCGAAACTCACAGCCAAAATCAAGGTAGTAAATGGCCTCATTCGGTTCAACAAAGAAGCGACAAGGTGGCTCAGGGTCTGGATGGATGCGCACCTGACGTTCAGAGAACACCACAACCGATGCCACAGAAGGCCAGAGCTGCCGAAACGAGACTCCGCACGCTCACGAGAATGAACGGAATCGTCCCAGAGCGGGTTAGAGCCGTCCACATAGCTTGAGTTCAAGCTGTTGCACTGTATGGAAGCGAACTCTGGTGGGACCCGAAAGAAGGGGGCCGACGAGACGACCTCCAGCTGCTCCTAAATAGACAAGCCAGGTCCACCCTGGACGCGATGCCAACGACACCAATAGGCCCGCTCATGATGGACTCGGGGCTCACTCCTGCATCGGTAGCCCTCGACGCTAGACAACAACGGTTCTTATCAAGACTAGCAAATGCGTGCGAGGGTTCTAAATCGAGGGAACTCTATGACTACCCCACGTCTGGGGCACCAATTTGCAGGGTGGCTGAAGCAGAGCACAAGCATGGCAGGAGAGCAGAGACGATGTGCTGGCCCGACCCTGGAGAGGAGCCAGCGGTCAAGACCATCATACTGACCGACGACGCCGCGGCGAAGAAAGAATCGACACGCTGGGCGAGAGAGAATGTGGCCAAAGTAGGTGCGGGGGTCTGGATGTGGTGGACGGACCGATCGCTAACTGACGATAGGAAAGTGGAAGCCGCAGCAGTGTGCAAGAACAGAGACGGCTGGAAGTCCCTCCGTAGCCACCTCGGCACCAGGCGAATGGAGGTCTACGATGCACAGCTGTGGGCAATCGGACTAGTGCTGCGTGAGTCAGTCAAGAAAAGTGACATACTACAGGCGAACGGCATGTCAAAGGTGGCAGTCTTCAACGACTCGCAGGCAGCCATCCGACGAACAGGTCATGTAGAGCCGGGACCAGGACAACCACTAGCCAGGTGGATTAACCGCAACGCAAGGACCCTTCGCGAGGGCGGTATCGAAACGGAGATCCACTAGGTTCTGGGACACACAGGCATCCCCGGAAACGAGGTAGCAGATTGCCAGGCGAACCTGGACCGGGTAGGCCGCAGAGCAGGCACCGTACGGGAACAGGTATACACCTCGGTTGCAAATAGAACCAGACGGATCACCGAGGCAAGATCGGCCGCAAAAACACAGTGGGAGGCCTACAACTGCAGCAAGCACTTCGGCTATAGACTCAAGGGCAGCGCGGGGAGAAAGAGATCCATCCCGATGACAAGTGTGATGTCGTTAGCTACAAGGTTCTATCGATTGAAGAGCGGGCATGCTCCTGTGGGCAAGTACTTAAAACGGTTCGGGCACCGAGACGACGACAAATGCTGGTGGTGCCAAGGAGGAAGCAGAGGCAGAGTAGTGCAAACGCGAGAGCATCTATTCCGCCACTGCAGCCGGTGCAAAGACCAGCAGAAAGCGCTCTGGAAAGAGGTTGGAAGGCGACAGGCTGGAAAGCGGGCATATAGCCAACAGGTGCAGGTCTCTGAGCTGTTTTCCATTGAGAAGTGTGACCAAGCGGTGATGGACTTCCTGGTGGCGACGGACGTTGGGAAGTTTCCGCCCAAATGAATTATTTTGAGAATCCACTAAGCTAGTGAGCCCGCACAGACCACCCTCTGGCCAGTGCTTTGTTTGTGTCCATGTCTTGGCTGCTTGGCTGGACGCAAGCAACTTGATTGGGCGAACCAATAGCCGGGTAACGAGCAGGTGGAGGAGTGTGATCACTGAGATTAGGTGGTTTGAGGGTCTTTCTTTCTGGTTCCTTTCTTTTGTACTTACCAATCTTTTTACTTTCCTTTGTCAGAAGGGGACGCCGGGTAGCTGGAGCGGAGCGTCGCCATCTAACTGGCTTGCCCGGAGGCGGCAGGGACTTGGGGTCTGTCATACTCTAAATAGAGCGAATACAGTATGATTAATACAAAACAAAAGGTAAGTACATTATGCAATTATGCTAGTTGACCGCTGCAAAGATGCGATACCGGCCGCGATGGCCTTGCCCCGCGGATGACGTTCACGAACGCGCTCAACGAAAGAAATCGTATATTATCGATCGATCAATTAATCCGAAGTCGGGACTTCGTCTGGCATATCACGTGTCAACTACGATAATCGATGCCGAATGACGCCCGCAAGTCTGCCGAGGGCATTTACCGATTCGAGCTGCACCGAGCTAGCACTACGGAGAATCAATTGCTCGGATTCGGAGAAACTGGAAGTCTACTTGGATATTCGGAACCATGGACTTGCAAGCCTGCGGGAGCGGCTTCGATTGGAAGGAGTGGGTTTGGAACGAGGCCTGCTGCTAGAGCACATTCGACTCGGGGGAGGACTTGGAGAAATCAGGGTCAATTGGAGGTTTCCTTCTCTTCTTCTTTTCTTCTTATGGATTTCGGCCCGGTACAAATGGCGTCGGCACGGGTTTTACAACCTACCACTGGAGGTGGATTTGCCCGTACACCGAATCAGCCGTGAGGTCGCTGCGATGGCACCGATCGGTGGCGGGACTTATGCAGACGTACGAAGGCGTACACACCTTATCTTGTCTTTCTTCATGTATATATGTTGCAGCCCAGGGGGTCTGCTGATAAAGAGGGGGATGATGTAATGGCGGTGCCAGGTGCACTTGGCCCTCCCAAGCGCACTTGGCTGCCGAGGCCGGGTAAGCGCCCTTCATATATCATCACCTCGCGAAGTGCTTTTGGCACGCTAGCGATGATCTTACCTACATACTGTACAATTGATATCTTTATCCCTTATTCCCGTTTGCAACCGTATCTACGCATATCCATCCATACGAGGACGTACGTCCTTACAATTAGTCACGTCTGGACGTCGGTGGTGCGCCAGCAGCGTTCGGGACGTCAGAGGGCAGGGTAACATGTACATCCACAACAATACACTGTGAGGCACTGCAAAAACAACCCCTAACGCTAGGTATTCACACGGTCGCATATCACTCTGCACAGTGACTTGGGACGCTGAATATACTATGTTCTTCATCTGGCCGTTCAAATTGCATGGTGACCAGCCAGCCTTGAGTCAGCCAGACGAGATGCAGCCCGACTCAATCGCGTCCAGCGAGCATAGAGCCAACCTAGCTCAATCATCTTCCGCAAGCGGTGAGCAAGCCAAGCTCGATCGCGTCCAGCCAGCCCGACTCAATCATCTTCCGCGAGCGGAAAGGAAGCCCGGCTATATCGCACCCAGCCAGCCGAGAGCCAGCCCAGCTCGATCATCTTCCGCCAGTGGTGAGCCAGCCCTGCTCAATTGCGTCCAGCCAGCCGAGAGCCAGCTCTGTTCGATCATCTCCCGCCAGTGGAGAGCAAGCCTGGCTCAATCGCGACCAGCCAGCCGAGTGCCAGCGCAGCGCGATGATCTCCATCCAGCCGTGAGCCAGCCAAGCTCGATCATCACCAGCCAGCTGAGAGCCAGCCCTGCTCGATTGCATCCAGCCAGCCGAAACTCAGTGTAATCGCGGTGCCAGGTGCACTTGGCTTGTAAGTGCATTTGGCCTTGTAAGTGCACTTGGCCCCGTAAGTGCACTTGGCCCCGTAAGTGCACTTGGCGGCCGAGGCTGGGTAAGGGCCGTTCATATATTATTTGACCCTTTTCCCCCCTTTCAATCATATTTGCACTCTAAGTTCTAAGTTCCATGTTCTAAGTTCTAAGTTCAACTCTATGATACTTCTCTCTCTCTCTCACACAGCCTCTCTCTGAATTTGCAATGCTAACAGATGTACAGACAATTGTAACCAAGGTAACCAGCCGGTCCATATCGATCATCGCCAGTCAGCCGAAAGCTGGCCCTTCTTGATCGCGTTGGGCCTGTCCAGCTCGATCATCGCCAGGCAGCCTTGAGCCAGCCACGCTTGATCATGTCCCGCCAGCAGAGAGCCAGCCCGACTCGATCACCACCCACCAGTGTTGATCCAGCCTAGATCGACATCCATGCGCACCTGATTGAAATGCTAAAGTTTCCGTCCAGACCAGCTCTAGGGATACACCCAGCCGAGAGCCAGCACGGCTAAATCACATGTAGCCGGCAGGGCTCGCTCGCATGTAGCCAGCATGGCATGATGTTTTGTATATAGTTTGCAATCAATTGGTGAATAAAGTGTGACTTTAAGTAATCAATTGACTGCCCTGGTAGATCAAGTCTGAGACCCGGAATCAAGGCTGCGAGTATGCTGCGTCTAGAAATAAATGCTCTGCCTGAAAGTGTGTTTTGAAGCACATTCTGTGTCTGTAAGTGCATCCGGACGCAAATGCTGTGCCTCTATTGCCCGGGTAGTGGCAGGGTACGATAAGGCTCAAGTGGTTTCAATTGAAAGGTCCGATGCGTCCTAGGCCTTCGCATGGCCTGGGTGCGACATTGTTCTTTTCCCGATATTACTTCAGTTCTCAAGACTCCATCTGTACAAAATCATTATCCTACAGTAACATACCAACCAACCGTTTCCTACTACTGGTATTGGCCGCGATATTTGCGTCACTGTCAGTCGTGACAGTGAGATTGCCTTGCAGGCCCTAATATCTGCGACCCATTACTGAACACATCCAATCGCCTCATCCAGGTTCCATCAGACAGCATTATCTGAGGCCAAAGTCGACGATGCGGAGGATGTTGGTGAAGTCGACCAAGAGACGGAAGACGATGAAAAGTCTACGACAGACACAAAGGGCACAGCAACGATCACGACGACGGGTTCAGATCAATGAGGACTGACATGGCTCTTTGGGAACTGTCTGTCCAATTTCAGATTTTCAATACAATGTTCGACCAGCAGGCTACATTGTTCAAGGCAGAGACACCACGATTGGCTTTTGAACAAGACAGATGGGGCGCCAATGCACCAAACGTGAAGCCATGACGGATGTGAAACCTGCAATCTTTGCCATAGTCGATCTCATAGGATACTGCAGCAGAGATTAGGAGTCAGACATGTTCATCGATGTGTTAAGGTCCAAATTGGAATCACATAAACATTTGTTTCCATGTGGCAGACACGATCAAGTCAAATACGCGGTTTCTCCCTTTGGCTTCTGGAGCATCAATGTAATGGCGGCCGGCCTATGGCAGGGTAACCGTCCATCCGCCCAGTATATAGTCAGCTCGTGCGAGTGCTCTTGCACGCCATCGATAACCTTACCTAAATGCTACTCTACTCTATTCACTTATCCTCGTTTGCAACCGTATCTACTTTATACTCTTATACGAGGCCGTACACGGACGTACGCCCTTACAATCAACCCGGATCCAACGCTGAGTCAGATGGCGATAATGGACCCTGCCGAATTGGCTATTGATCTTTGCCCAAACACCGGACCCAGATTGCACAAATTTGACCTCCTCACGCAATAGATTGTGTGGATATATAGAAACAAGGAACGCTGCTTGAGAGCAGTGATAAAGGCGATAGACGAATACATTCAATTGCACCATGAGTTGGTCAGGGTCTATTCGAACTGTGGGAAAGCTAATTGCAGACAGGCCGGATGGGCCAAATCGGGAAATTAATGAAGTCGCGCCACGGACGCCCAAACGGCTAGGTCGCATCGGGCGTTTTAGACGAAAACCTCAGAGCCTCATCATAAACTGGCACTTCCTTCGCACTACCGGGGAAGTATTTGCGTCCGGGAGCACTTACAGACACAGCATTTTTGTCCACACACAGTTACAGGCTGAGCATTTATTTCTAGACGCAGCATACTCGCAGCCTTGATTCCTGGTCTCAGCCTTGATTTATCAGGGCAGTCAATTGATTACTTATAGTTACACTTGATTCACTTATTTAGTGCTAACTATATACAAAACATCATGATAGATCTTGGATGCACTTGGGGCGGCACATGGAGCTACTGCACAGGTGGAGAAAGATGATTGCGATTGGCTGGCTCACCACTGGCTGGACGACATCGAGCAGTGCGGGCTAACCGCTGGCGGGAGATGATGGAGCCATGCTGGCTACACGCGATCGAGTTGTACTGGCATTCGGCTGGCTGTATGCGACAAGTAGATCTGGACGGAATCATTCACATCTCAATCAGGTGCGCTTGGAGGTCCAGTTGGGCTGGCTGTCGACTGACTTGACTAGACGTGATTGAGTGAGGCTGGGTCTCGGCTGGCCGGAGATGATTGATAAGGACTGGCCGGTTACCTCAGTTAACATTTTCTGTACATCTGTTAACATTGCAAATAAAGACAGTGACTGTGAGAGAGAGAGAGAGAGAAGTATCATAGAGTCGAACTTGGAACTTAGAACCTAGAACTTAGAGTGCAAATAAGATTGAAAGTAAAGGGGTGGAAAAGGTCAGACTATATATGAAGGGCGCTTACCCGGCCTCCTCTTCCAAGTGCACTTACAAGGCCAAGTGCACTTACAAGGCCAAGTGCACTCACGAGCGAAATGTACCTGGCACCAACAATAAACTGGGTCTCGGCTTGCTGGAAGGGATCGAGCCGCACTGATTCACTGCTGGCGGGAGATGATAGAGCCGGGCTGGGTAATGGCTGGCTAACAGCCGGCTGGTCACCATTCAATTGCACTGGGCAGACGAAGGACACGGTATATTAAGTGTTCCAAGGCGCTGTGCAGAGTGATATGTGGCAGTGTGAAAACCTAGCACCAGGAGATATTTTTGCAGTGCCTCACATGGTATTGTTGCGGACTTACATGTTACCCTGCCCACCGACATTCCAGGAGCTCCTAGCACTCCACCAACGACCGGACATGACTAATACATCCGGGCGCAGGGTTTATTTTTCGATGCATACAAAATCAAAGCATATTCTCTACCTCAAGGCCTGGGCAGACCTCCCACACGCACTCATAAGCAAGGTCGGGCCGATGACCGCAGCCTGAGCAAGGTTTGTGATATTTGCAGACCATTGTGACAATGTGGCAGCCTCAGAGTTCATAAGCACCAATCAAAGACCTGACAACCAACAGTATCATCATCAAAGGCTGCAGAAGTCGTCCCAAAATGGTGGCAGACAAAGTTTCCGGCCATCTATCCCTGAACCAACATCAGAGAAGTCAACCAAGAATCAGCCAAAGAGGCACCACAGGCACAATGGCACTAACGGCGAATAGACCGCAGCACCATAATTTTCAAATGTCGTTTTCGATAGCTGAAAGGCTAACAAGCTGTGCACACGGTGAAGAAGCAATATCTATAAGCATTTCCAGTGACCAATTTACTGCGTTGCTTATGCACCAGATTTGAGCTTCAACCATGCCGGAAGTCGCAGCGGCGGACATCACGATGTGAACCGCCAAAAGTTTTTCAATACTGAGCAGTTAAACAACTCGCCTTCATCTCCTGGTACCCTGCTCGGCGGCAGAGGCTCAATGAAGAGGAGCTGAAGGTTGAGATGTTGGAAATGAGATCATCGTTGCCGACGATAGATGAGATCCTGCCCCACTGAATCGCTATCAAATTGAGAGTCATCCTTGATGCCCCCAGGGCTCTCCTTTCAAGTCAATACTTATGTGATACAGACAAGCCGAATTCATCACACATTATTCACGAAGTTCGCGCACGAGATAGTTACGCCAAGATGCAGCACATTCAGGCACTAATTGACTGCAGTGTGATCAGTATCTTCATGTCCCCGAGGCTGCACAGGCGGCTCAGGCTACAACATGAACCGGGATACACAGCTATACAGGGACTCAATTGCCATGTGATGATGTTTGCAAAGGCCAGCCGAAAGACGAGAGTTTCAGTCCCATATTTCAAGCACATCGCTCCGGTTGACGAATTGGAGATGCAGGTCAGGCCGATGGCATATGACCTAATTCTAAGCAATCCTTGGTTCAAAGCTTGGAACTCTGAGATTGAATGAACTACTGGTCGAACTCTATCTCTGTGGAACCCAAGTGGTGATACAACTGAAGTGGTAGCCACCGCTCAGGGGAGGTCGAAACCTCCACAGGCATCAGACAAGCTTTCGCCACACGAGGGTGGTGAGGTATTAATATCTCCTGAGATAGACCTACACGGAAACACGGGTTTCGAGAGTCCCTTAGTTAGCGGCGAGGTTCTCGTGTCATTCGCCCTACCCATTGGCGATTGTACAGGGTTGCTGGGATCTGACATGGAAGCTCTCACAAAAAGGTTGAGGAGTGCCTAGAGCCTAACTAGCGAGACGGATCAGTGGAGAGAGTGGCAGCAGAAGAGTGACTTTAATCGTAGTGGAACGACTGCTACTGGCTCGCCGAATCACGGAAGAGAGTTCGCCGGCAGCGGTTCCTTGGTGCCGCTGTTGATGGCTGTTAGACCTGTGGCGCCTGGTTTCCACAACACTTCCGGTTCCTTTCTCATATATGAACATAGTTCTCACAAGTATAGATGGAGCTGCGGCTGAAATTGTGCCTCCAGAAGATGGTGGCCATATTCCTGCATAGTATCGGCAGTTTGTAGAGGTCTTTAGTAAGGTGCAAGGCAGATATGCGGCCACCGCACCAGTCAATTGACCATCATATAGACCTGGTACCCAAGCAAAATCTGCCGTAAGTGTGTATCTATAACCTCGCGGACATTGAGTTGAAGACTCTAAAGGCTTACATCATCAGAAACCTGGCCAAAGGTTTCATCCAGCGGTCATCATTACTAGCATCGGCACCAATACTTATTTCATAGAAGAAGCATGGCGGCTTGAGACTCTCTGTGCACTACGATGTTCTTAACGAGCGCACAATAAACAATTGGTTCCCTCATCCACTGATATCAGGGATGCTTGACCGTGTTGGAAATGCCAAGATATTTACGAAACTAGACCTTCCCGGAGCCTATCACCTTATTCACATTAAGAAAGGTGAAGAGTACAAAACCGCATTCTAAACACGATACGTTCAGTTCGAGTTCAAGGTCATGCGAATGAGCCTGACAAACATATAGGTTACATGTCTGTCTTACAACAATGATTGCCTGCGGTCTTATATCAAAAACTTTTCCGTGTACTACCTCAATGACATCAGGATCGGGTCTGCCGAAGAGAAGGAACACGACGAGTAAGTAGCGAAGGTAACACAACGACTGTAGGAGTTCGGCCTCTATTGCAAAGCAGAGATCTTGCAATTTGGTGTCTTGGAGGTTGGCTTCCTTGGCTTCGTCATCTCTCTCGACGGTGTCAGCATGGAATCTGATCGGATTGTGATGATCAAGGATTGGTTGAGCCATATGTCAGTAAGGGAGTTCCAAGACGTCCTTGCCTCACAAACTTCTACCGGAGGTTCATTGGGAAATACGTGAAGGTGACCCTGTCCCCTACTGGATTACTGAAGTCACGTGAGCCGAATGAACCCGGGAAAGAAAACACCGGAGGTTATTTGAAGTCATCTAAACAGTCAGTGACCACGTGGGATTTCACAAGAGAATCCGAGCTGGCTTTCCGGAAACACAAAAAGACCTTCACAGCAGCACCAATTCTGCAGTGCTTGGACCCTGTGAAGATAATTATCCTCCAGACGTACACGAGAGTCTTTGCGACAGGAACCATTCTGAACCAGTATAATGTCTTCAGGACTCTTCAGGCAGTCCATATCTACCCTCAAAATACCTCCTCGGCTGAGCAGAACAACGACAGGTACAATCGGGAACTAGTCACCATTGTCGAGACCTTCAAGCATTGCCGTCACTATGTGGAAGTGGCCAATTACAATGTCTTGGCGTGGTGTGACCGCAAGAACCTTCAGTATTTCCAAATTTCCAAAGTGCTCTCACAGCTACAGGTTAGGTGGTTAGGAATGTTCTTACATACGACATCTGCATTGAGTACATGGAGGGCGGCATAAATCCCGCTGATGTCCCACCCTGATGGCCGGAATACAAGCGACGCTACGAGAAGCCCATTCGCCAACTCGCGGCAACCCTGGCAGTAGGGGCCACTACACCTGTTGTTGAAACCTATGGTGACCTCCTACCAGCAATAAAGTCCGCCCAGACTACTGACGGATTGGTGATTGACGTCTCCGATAAGCTAGTAGAAAAACCAATGACCACATACAAATCTGAAGCCGAAGATGGGAACCAATGAAGTGTCGTCGCTGGAGGCCTGACGTACGAGGGGAGTATATATGTCCCTGCAGACGATGTTCTCCATGGTAAAATGTTATGTCTCTTTAATAACAGCACCGAGTCCGGTCACTTTGTAGCTCTTAAGACTGTTGAGCTAGTCTCTAAGAATTTCTTTTGGCCTGCAATGGACATGCATATAAGAAAGTTCATCAGTGGGTGCAAGGTATGTCAACGAACACAGGCCCTGTGGCATGCCCGCCACGCAATGAACATGCAAGTACCACCACCGTCACAGACCTTGGAAGGCATCACCATGGACATTGTCACTGACTCGCCAGAACTGACCGCGTCCGGATACAAGGGAATACTAGTTATTGTTGATCAACTAAGAACTATGGCGACCTACCTGCACTGCCGAATCGAAACCCACTCCCCAGGGCTGACCAGGCTTTTCTTAAGCACATGATCTGCAAACACGGCCTCCCTGGCAACATCGTCACCAATGACAGCCCCCATTCGACATGCTAATTCTGGGGGAGGGTCAGCAAGGTACATGAGTATGGCTCCCTGACTGTCGACCGCATGTCATCCGCAGACAGACAGCCAGACTCAGCGGCAGAACCAGATAATGGAACAGTATTTTCGAGCCTTCTACAAATATGAGCATGATCACGAGGTGGAGCTAATATCATTGGTAGAACTCTCTTAGAACAACTTGATACATGGTACAACAAGGATGACCCCTTTTTGGCCCAACCATAACTACCACCGGACAATGAAGTTCAAGGCACCCAAGGACATTGCCTGGTTGAAGTCAGAAGCTCAAACGGACCCCATGACAACTGACCTCGAGGAGACACACTGTACCCACCGGGAGACATTGTTGCAACCCCAAGCGCACCAGACGAAGTATGCCAGCGGCAACGAAATGATGTTCAAGGTCGGAGATAAGATCTGGCTCCCTACTGGGAATTTCAACATGGGGAAGGCATCAAAGGAGTAGGATTGCTAGCATGTGGGACCATACCAAGTGAGTAAGGTCATCAAGTGGAATGCTTACAAATTAGACTTCCCAAAGAAGATACGTAAACAAAAAGTGTTTCACATTTCCCTGCTTGATAAGAATCTGTTCGCCACAATCGGCCAGCTGCTATTGGAACCACAACTGAGGATTGTTAATGATGCAGATGAGTGGGATACCTATCGGGTTCTTAATTCCAAGCGACACTATCGGAAGAACCACTTTCTCGTTCAGTAGGCGGGTTACAACTACCTACCCACAAGCCGGAAGCCGGCACAAAACCTCGAGAATGCGCAAGAAGTGGTTGACGTGTTCCATTGCGAGCACCCAACGAAGTACTGGCCATGATTAATGTCATCACCGTGGACAGTTCAGAGGCAGAGGTTCCAGGGTCAATTGGACGTTTCCATCTTTTATGTTCTCCTTCTTCTGTTCCTTTCTTATAGATCTCGACCTATAATACATGACGTCAGTACACGGTATACAATTGCTACTGAATATGTAGTTTCGCCATGCGCCGGTTCCACCATGAGGCCACAGTCATGGTCCCAATCGGTTATAGGACTGATGCAGACGTTCAATGGAGTACGCACCTAATCTTGTTGTTCTTTATGTTGATATATGATGCAGCCCAGGAAATCTGTGGATAGAGAGAGGGATGATGTGATGGCAGTGCCAGGTGCACTTGGCCGCATAAGTGTACTTTCCTTGCAAACGCACTAAGCCTTGAAATTGCACTTGCCTCGCAGGCGAACTTGGCCTGATAAGTGCCCTTGGCTGCCGAATCAGGGAGAGCGCTCTTCATAATTAATCACAACACGAAGTGCTCATGGCATGCTAGCAATTATCTTACATACTTACCTTACAATTGATATATGTTTTATATTCTCAGTTGCAACTGTTTCTGCACATATATGTCCATACGAGAACGTATGTCCATACAGCTGAGCTATTGATATATGTTCACGATATGGTATAAGTCACTTGAAGACAATTTCACATGGACTCAATGTGGTTGATAAGTGGTCGTGTCTATTGATAGAAAGCATTGCCTCGTGTAGTGCCAGCCACCATTCAATTGATTCCATCTGTGTTATCCAGGTATGGATCGCTGACTTCAACACACCGTTGGCCTGCTCAATGAGGTCAATAGTTTACAGGGTTCAGGGCTTGCTATGAACAAGAGGTATACTATGTTGTTCCACAACACTATCAAAGGCTCCTTTGAACTAAGTTCTATTTTTGCATAGAACAATACCAGGCACATCAAACATTGCAACAAACTTTCCCTGAGGCAATGCAACACTTTCCCATTCTGTTGTTTCTGTTGGATAGGGGGCAGACGATTTGCTAAAGTGACCGCGAATATGCAGGCACGATTTGAATTTCTTACCCAGATGCAGTATATGTAACCATTTGATGCTCAATGGTTCAGGTGGGGATTTCAGATAATCTGCGCGGAGCTATATTGTTTTCGAGTTCAACATCAGATTAATTCAATTTTGAATAAATATAACTAGCTATCTTTGATTTCAAGTTGCTTGAATACAACTAAGCAGAATTCATTGTTGTACCAAGTTGAAGTTATGAGGCATAAAAAGGCAGCATGAGCTTCGCTACTGAATGGCTCATGGCAGGAGGTTGCTGGAATCGAAGCAGTAGCGGACCCGCCTGTAGATGTCGCAGTCAACTCAGAATCTGAATATGTGGACATAATAGTAGAGGGAGTGTTTCGACGTGCTGGATGAGCAATATGACATCGATGTAGATGTAGTTGTAATTGATGTGGATTCTGATATTCGTAGGTACTGACGAAGTGTAATAAAAGGCACAATTTATTCCTTATAACTAGTGAACCTGACAAGGAGAGAATAGACTGGCATCAAGGCAACCAGAGTGGTGAGGAGATATGTCTGTCGAAGGTATATGGATTTGGAATCATCTGGGTTGAATGTGCTCCGTTACATTGATTTCAGTGTATATGACTGCCCTTATATGCATGCAAATATATAAGTTCCAGGATTTCATGTACCCTCCACATGTAAGGTATTCCGTATACAAGTGGTTTGTGTAGATTCTGGAAACTGACTTGTCAGCTCGTAGAGTCGTTTTCCAGATAATTCTCTGTGAACCATATAGTGAGCCCATGGTGTGGGTATACGCAGTGACCAGACTAGTCACTCCACAGGGTGTTATTCTCTGTGAACTGACTACAACATTTATCAACGATTTTAGCCAAATAGGGCAAAACATAATAAAATTAAAAATAATGGAAGAGGTCTTTGAAAGGAATACAGAACAGAATAAAGGTTTTCATTAATTAAAGTTGGCATTTATTTGAGCCTGAATGTTCACTTATTTTGCACATTATAAACAAATTGTTCAAGTAACCAATATATCATGTTATGTGTCACCAGGTGTTTTTTTGCCTAACATACTTCAGAAATACTATATTGGGTCACATTCCTCACAAAGAAGCCTTGAGCAGCAAAAGACAATTGTGTAATATATTCAGCAATTGGGACCAATATTGAAATGGTTTTGGCCACGTACACCATAATATGATGAATCAAAATATGTGATAGAGATCTTAACCTAGCACAAGCATCATGAATTCTGAATAACATTACGATTGTTTCATTGGAATCTAACTAAAAGGTACAAATATATAACATCAATTAGGTTTTTTCATCATATAAGAAACGAGAAAATAATCACTAATATCCAATACAACTATGTTGAAAAAGGCAGACATTCCTTTAAGCAGTACAACAGAGATATTATGACTGCTAGTTATAGGATAGAACAATTTGGACCTCAAACTAAATGATCGGCATTAGTAGCATTAATAAGATTGTTGGATCCATCTGTTATTTACTTTTAATAGGATGATATCACTTAGGATTTATACGCTTTAGACAATACGTAGATGACTGAATATATGTTATTACAATATCTGCAAAATGCAACAGTATAATTAAACTTAAACAAATATTTTTGCAAGAAATGCACAATGCATAGCACTAAACATTGTGCTTTCATTCTTAATAAGCTAACGATTAAATTGAAGAAGAACAATCAGTTCCAATCACAAAGCATCTCATATCGGCAGACTCAGGAGTACTAGAGAGAGCAAATACTTCTGAATTGCTGTCAGAAGAATGCCAATGTAGCATGCATACATTAGCAGAAACAAGAGGTATTGTTATTCAAATTGGCAACAAAGTTAATGACTTGTTGGACACACACATTGCTAAAACCTTTGGATATCTATGCTCAACCATTAAAGGCTCTAGGTATAAATTTTGTGACACAACTACCCTTGTTTCAAGGTTTCAACAATATATGGGTAGTGTTAAATTGAGTTTCAAAAGTTTGACAACTGTTACTATACAGGCATTCGGCAAATTGGAAATCATTATCGTGGTTGTTAAGAAAGGAGATTTGATATTTGCAAACATGTTCGAATTCTGTGGTACCATATTGAGCTGTTCTGTTTGTATCTAAACTTGTTATATACATAACAAGATGATCAAGTAATGAAAACAAATATTGAACAGCATTTCATCCTCAAATGAAGACTCAGAATGTGTTGATTTAAATTATTTTAGAGCAATGTATAAAAGCATCTATTAAGCAGCAACTGGAAAACTGGTTACACTTATTACGAAGGTCAAATTTACACCCAATTCTGCCATATCGTACTTGGTAAAATATATACCATATTATTAAAATGATTGTTACAAGTCATGCATAATTATGTCATTAATATCTTCGACAAAATCCAAAAGATATTATCAAAATTAATGTACAGCCAATAGCTCAACTAATGATTAAAATATTTCATAATATAACCTTGAAGATAAAAAGGGCAATAAAATTACAATCTAAACATACAAAGAGGTATTCAAGAATGGTACAATGTCAAACGATCAAAGATCATATTTGAATAGATACCTGTAATATGCCAATAAATAACCGACATAATATATTTAAAAGGGAATATATAGATTCATATCACAACTTACCGGTTGTAAGCCATACTGTATGTTATTTGAAATTTCCTTCTGCATTTGATATGTATAACATTCAATCTGAGTTTGATTTGAAACTGGTATTTGATTGTAAAGGCATTTATTCTCATACAGATGGATATGTGTATATACAATGGCAAATATATATGGGAGATAGATATTGATTATTATGTTAAAGTTATTAATAGTGGGTAACTGCCCTTGCATAAAGTGATCAAATACTTAGTTGCCACTCAGCTATTATAATATCATTTACCTGCTAATCTGCCAACCTCGGGTGTTCAGCATTTATCTAGGGAAGAAAAACATCAGAGCCGTGCTTGTATGAGTTGATACAAATTGTCAAATTCTTCTACTAATTACTACTAGTGTTGGCAACGAAGCGGACTAGTCCGAGTCGGATCTAACCGAGGCTAGGTTCAAGGACGGTTCGATTCGAATGAACCCTAGCCACCAATGTTTCGAACCGCTCGGCCACGAATCAAACGTCGCAGCTTGGCGGTTGGTAAGCAGTTCGTGAGTAATCCCAGTTGAAGTTCGAGTTTTTCTGGCGGCCGGCATGGAAGAGCCAAGAAGGTTCGCGATCTCACATCTACTGTTATGCGCTTCTATCGACGTTGCTGTTCATTTCGTGTCGCTGATACTGCCAAAGCAGCAACGTGACCGTTTGGATCATACAAGCTCATACAAGCTTGCACATGCTCATACAAGGGTCTATGAGCTTTATTGTCGCCGAATGCGATGCGACGATGCAACAGTCACGAACTTGGTTCACAAATTTATTGATAACTATATACAAAACAACATGGTCGATCTTGGATGCACTTGGAACAGCACTTGAAGGTACACGTGGTACACAAGCAGGTGTATTTCGAGCCAGGGCACGGGCGGAGAAGATTGATACAGGCTGGGTGGAGACGGTTGCACTGGGCTGGCTCTCTGCGGGCTGGAGATGATTGAGCTGGGCTGGCTGGACGCGATCGAACCGACCTGGAGAGAAGCATCAGGATTTCGATCAGGGTTCACTTGGAAGGGCACTGAGAACTGCACTTGGAGCTGGGGTTGGCACGTTGCATGCAGGCTGGCTGGAAACGGTCGAGCTGGGCTGGCTCTCGACTGGCTGAACGCCATCGAGCCGGGCTGGCACTGAGATGATCGAGCTGGACTGGATCTCGGCTGGCTCTCGACTGGATGGACGCGATCGAGCGGGGCTGGCTCTCGGCTGGCTGGAAATAATCGAGCTGGAATGGATCTCGGCTGGCTAGACGTGATCGATCCGGGGCTGGCTGGAGACGGTCGAGCTGGGCTGGCTCTTGACTTGATGGACGCGATCGAGCAGGGCTGGCACTCCGCTGGCGGGAGATGATCGAGCTGGATTGGATCTAGGCTGGCTCTCGACTGGATGGACGCGATCGAGCGGGGCTGGCTGTCGGCTGGCTGGCTAGAGATAATCGAGCTGGAATGGATCTCGGCTGGCTGGACGCGATCGAGCTGGGGCTGGTTGGAGACGGTCGAGCTGTGCTGGCTCTCAACCGGATGGACGCGATCGATCCAGGCTGGCACTCGGCTGGCTGGAGATGATCGAGCTGGATTGGATCTCGGCTGGCTTTGAACTGGATGGATGCGATCGAGCGGGGCTGGCTCTCGGCTGGCTGGAGATAATCGAGCAGGAATGGATCTCGGCTGGCTGGACGTGTTCGATCCGGGGCTGGCTGGAGACGGTCGAGCTGGGCTGGCTCTTCACTGGATGGATGCGATCGAGCGGGGCTGGCTCTCGGCTGGCTGGAGATGATCCAGCTGGATTGGATCTCGGCTGGCTCTGAACTGGATGGATGCGATCGAGCCGGGCTGGATCTCGGCTGGCTGGACACGATCGAGCCGGGGCTGGCTGAACGCGATCTAGCTCTGCCTGTACGAGCAAGTTATAACTCATACAGGCAAGTAAAAGCTTCTATGAGCGATGACGATACTTAGTAAGGTTCGGGAACCGGTTTGCACGAACCCAGAAATTTGACGAAAGTTTGTGGCAAACCTCGAATCAGATTGGTTCGACTGTACATCTGTTCGATTCGTGCTAGAATTGATGAACCGTAACCCTGATCCGATTCGTTCGAATCAAACCGGTTTGTCAATTTTCACGAACTACAGCGGTTCGTTGCCAACACTAATTACTACTGTTCTGGTTTGACCTTTCTTTGAATTTTGCACACTGTTATGGTACATCTTGTGTGGTATGTGGAAAGAACATGCTGATGCATTGAGACATTGTCAGAATATATTAATAAGAAAGGAAAAGCAATTGTCCAATTACACCCCTTAACCTTCAGATATTAACATTGAAGCCCTTAAAAAATTCAATCTTCTACAATACTGGGCTGAACATGTGTATTTGTATCACAGTCATGATTTTCAGCCAAATTGCAGGTGTCCTCCTTCTTATTATAGGATACGCATCTATCAGATAATTTGCTATTTGATGATAATCCAATTTGTCTGAATATTAGTGGTGATTGGACTTGAAATGTAATAAAGTTTATGTGACCTCATTCAACTCTCTTGCTCTTGCAACTCAAACTGGTGGCAATTCATTTTGCAAATGTGATGATATGCAGTAGATTATCGAACATTCTGTGGCAATTCCATGGTGTACGTTTGTTCTAATGAGCTATTGTAATGTGTCTGCTCTACCATGGAATCATTAGATGCATCAATTCGGAATCATAGAAAAGGATATCATACCAACTGCCATAGATCAAGGTACAGTCATTTTCCCAATATTCTTTGATAATCTGTAGGGTCATATTTCTTATCATAATCAATCTTTTATGTATGTTATGCAAATAATTAGTCACATTGGTGAACATCAATTACATGGTATGTGCAATTGTAATCTTTGAATCCTGTAGCCCATTCCCTTTCTTCAGAATCCAGTTGTCCCCTTGGAGTCAGAGAGCTTATTCTCTAAGAATAGGATTGCTTAACCTTTGAGTTAGATAGTTGATCCTGTTGGAATCAGCTGCCCTCATGGAGTGCACTCAGATGGTCTATTCCCAGTTGGGTATAAATGTTTACAAAACTTGTAGAGTCCTGAAGGTGCCAATAGCACAAACTGCAGATGTTTATCTCTAATACAGAATCATTGAGCTCCAACTACATAATGGGTTAAGTGTTTTAGTCAATCATATTTGAACTTGTATTATTAGCACTAACACTGATCTCAAAACTATGTCATCTTATTTCAGACATATTCTTGCTCTTCAAAATTCAATGTTGTTATATCTATATTCTCTGGATATAAATTTGCATTTATTCATCTGATTTCTCGATTGTAAATCCCCTGTTAAAACCTGCCTGAATGTGGATATTGATAATATCCTGTTAGCAAATAGTATTTATTTGGTAATACTGTATTGGATTGAAATCGTGTACGTATCTGTACAGATGGATATGTGTATATATGATTGCAATCTTAGGTTCGCAAATGTGACATAATTATGTTGATAAGGAAATTGTAGGCGTTCAAGTACCATTGATTGAAGTCACTATGAAATTTTGAGTTACCCGCCAATAGATATGGCACCATTACCCTGATATTCTATTTCAGGAACCGAATTAGAACAAAACACATCAACCATTGCTGACGAAGATTTAGAATTGAATGGCCAGACAGTATGTGACTAATCTATTGTGCAACAAGAATTGAAGTCTTCATTTTAGTGGAAGGGTATTCAGAAAAGAACTTGACAGGTACAGTCAAAGAACACAGGGATTTTTGCCACAGGTCCAAGAGCACCTCGTCATAATTGTTGCTGTGAACACTTCCACTTGTTACTCCACCATCTTTGGCTGAAAGGTACTATGAAGAAATGTCCCTTATTGGGACAAGAATAATACCAGCAATTTGATGGCTTCCACACAATATTGTGATTGTTAATGCACTTATAGGCCACCTATCGTCAACGGTTTAAACCTTCCTGGCACGTGCCACAGAGTGCATGCATGGTTACAACATTCCTAGGCCTGGTATACCAGAAACACGTACAAAATACGAACGGAGGGCGATGTGGCAAATACTGACACATGATTGGGAGCTTACACGGCAAGAATTAGGCAACCTCTCCACCTCGGATTTATCTCTGCCATAAAGAACTTTACCTCTGTACGAATACCATTATGAGGTTGCTGGCCAAGAGTATTGGCGGTTCCAGTGGCCCTCGTAAGTGTACTTGGCACCCAAGCCCACTTGGCCTTCATAAGTTCACTAGGCTACCGAGGTCGGATAAGCGCCATTCATATGTAACCACCTTGCAAAGTGCTTTTGGCACACTCATAATCACCTTACTTACTTTACCTTGCCCTTGATATCTTTATCAAATACTCTAGTTTGCAACCATATTTACGCATATCAATCCATACAAGTACGTACGTCCTCACACTATAATCGCTTTTCAGTCACCAGACACATTTTGCTCACGCACTTTCGTGATTTGTTTATATTTTCAACGTATCACGACACCCACACAAACAGACAATTTGTCAATTTCATACAATTGCACCCCCAAAGCTCCGAAAGAAGTCATCTACAACTCAATTTTGCCTTACTGACAGTCGTGAGAGCGAGGATTTCTTGCAGGCCCTGACCTCCCTGTCAGATAACCAAACACGTCAAATGACCAGGTCCCACTCGGCACCGACCGTGTTAGCAGATAAGGAGATCAACGATATGGATGCCGAAGAAGTAAACAACTGTGAGGAATAGGTCGTCGATGAAGACAAAGGTCAGGGCGACATCTGCGATGATGGCCTCAGATCCATGATCACCGACGAGGATCTCAGCGAAATGTCGGCCAAAATCAAGCTGCTTAAGACGATGTTCGAACAGCAGGACCTATGGTTATGTGCCATGCGAGAACAATTGCCTTTTGAAAAAGAAAAATAGTTCGCCGATCCTGCCGAACGCGAAGCCTCGACGTGTGAGAAATCCGCAATCTTGACCATGGTTAAGCCTGTACAATACTGCAGCGGAGCCAAGGAGTTAGAAAGGTTAATAAACGCCTTATGCTTCAATTTCAACTCACACAAACACTTTTTCCCACATGGTGTACGCAATGAAGTCAAATACGCTGTCTCGCTCTTTGACTGCTGCAGTCACCACTCGGATCAAAGGCAGCATCAGAGGGCAATCACAGACCCTTTCCAATGGGGCAGCAACATACGGGCGGATTCTGAACTCAATTTGAAGGATTTCAACCATTTCGCACAAGAAATAACCTGGATATATGGAGACAAGGATCGCCACAGGAAAGTGGTCATGAAGGGGATGGATGAATACATAGAATTGTCCAATGAGCCGGTTTGAGCCTACGTGAACCGTGTCAAAGCTAATTGAAGGCATGCTGAATGGATCATACAAAGAGCGGGCAGATGTAAAACGACACCGCCTGGGTCGGTGTCTGACATGTACTCCAATACAAGGTCAGACCGATGACCCCTGCATGTGGAAGCTTGGAGAATATCGACCACCTTTTCGACAAGGCAGCAGCTTCAGAAGGCATACACACTGATAAGAGACCCAGCGGCCAGAAGCTGTAGCAACAGCAAAGGCACGCGGAATCGTCCTAAACAGGCGGGAAGCAAAGTTACCGGCCCACATTCTCAGAACCGGTGACCGTGTGGTCGACCAACAATAATTCATAGCGGCAAGACAGGCCCGACAGCACTCATGCCAATTTGAACGCAGCTTCGAGGGTTTTGAAGGAGGTATATATGAGCAGAAAGGCAAATGGGCAGTGTACACGATGTGGCAGCAAAGAGCATAAGATGCACCATTGCCAGAAGTACATCACGGCAGATTTCCCTGAGAGAACTCCAAATCCCGTCAGAAACAGAAACAGAAACGGCCATCACCAAGCGAAGCGCCAAAGGCTGTTCTACACCAAAGAGTCATAAAAACTCGAATACCTCTGTCGGCACCCAGCCCGGCGGGAGAGGCTGGAAGAAGAAGAGTTTTGGCTAGAGATGATGGGAATGAGGTCGTTGTTTGCAACGATAGATGAGAGACAGCGCCACCGAATCGCTCTCAAATCGACAGTTTTGCTTGAGCTCCCCTGCACTCTCATTTCATTTCAATACTCACGTGGGACAGAGCTGGCAGATTCATCACACATTGTTTACGATGTACTCATACGAGATTGAAACGGTGAGATGCAGCTCATCTGTGCTCCATTCGAGTGCGGTGGAATGAGCATTGTTATGTCCCCGATGTTGCTCAGGCGATTCGAGTTACAACATGAACCGGCCTTCACAACTACGCTGGGTGTCAACGGCCAATTGATGATGTCTGCGAAGGAGAGTCGAAAAGCAAACATCTTGGTTCAGTATTTTGAGCACATGGCTTCGGTTGATGAATCGGGGGTGCTGGTCGTGTCTATGGCTGACAACCTGGTTCTAGTCTTGCATTGGTTCAAGACTAGAAACCCAAAGGTTGACTGGACATCCGGTCAACTTCTAGCCCTGCGGATTCCTAGAGAGTAAACAGGATATAGACCGTGGACTCAAAAGAGCCCATGGCACCACTGGCGAACACCCAGGTGGCGACGGAGACCGGAGTTCCAGACATACATCTGCTTGGAGCGACCTCATGCGAGCATCTCATATCTAGCAAAGAGGTTCTTGAGGCATCTGCTATATGACTTGGCGATTGCCCTGGGTTAATGGGAGCTTCCATGAAAGGCATCCCCACAGCTGAGAGAAGCCTCTGGAGCTGGACGAGCGAGCAGGAGCAGCAGCGGTAGTTATGGATGAAGAGTTAACAACATTGCGGGTCTCGTATGACTGTGACCGGCTCGCCGATTCTCGAAGGCGAGATGCGCGCCATGGTCATGCTCCATTGTGACACGCTGGCTGGTACCGCTACACCCTGGAATTCCTACCGGCCATCAGACGATCGAAAACACACAGCTAATGACTATAGATGGAGCTGCACATGAGATGATGCTTTCAGATAATCGTGGCGATATCGCCGCCAAGTATCAGGAAGTTTAGGAAGGCCAATGCAGAAAGGCGGCCACCTTACCGGTCAATTGACCATGTGATCAACATGCAGCCCTGTTTTATGTTAACATACCAACGTATATATAACCTGTCACAGGATGAGTAAATAACTCACAATTCCAACTTCGAGACAAACCTGGCCAATGGCTTCTTCCAGCGGTCATCATCAACAACAGAACACCAAAACCTTTTGCCAAAAAGAAAAACGGAAGAGAAAAACTTTGTTTGTACTACCGGGCGGTCAATTAGGGACCAACTAAGAACCGGTACCCTCTCGCATTGATCTCATATGTGCTCGACCATGTTGGCAGTGCCAGAATCATTATGACAGTCGACCTTTGTGCAGCCTATCACTTTATTCGCAGTAAGGAAGGCAATGAGTGTAAGACGGCTTTCCGAACCCAATGGGGTCAATTCAAGTTCAAGGTCATGCCTTTCGATTTGACGAACGCACCAGCTACTATTCAGTCTTATATCGACAATTGCCTGCGGTCTTTAATCGACGACTTTGCCATTTGTTACCTCGATGATATCCTGATCTACTAGAAGGAGCAAGACAAGCACGTGTGGAAGGTACTTCAACGGCTACAGGAGGAGGGCCCCAATTGCCCAACAGCGATGTGCCAATGTGGTGTCTCGGTGGTCGGCTTCCTCCTCTTCGTCATTTCTGCCGATGGTGAAAGCATGGATACGAATCCCATCGCGACGATTGAGCATCAGACGAATACTTAGTCGGTTCGGAACATCCAAGTTCTCGTCGGCTTCACGAACTTCTACCTGAGGTTCATCTGAGAAAATGTTAAGGTGACCATCCCGCTCATTGAATTACTATAATATAATAGGCCCAGCAAGAGTGGTAAGCCCAAACCATCAAATCGATTGCGGACGATCAGGGTGAAAGGGGAGTGGACTCGAGAAGCCGATCTGATTTTGCGGAAATTCAAAAAGGTCTTCACTGCAGTACCGATACTGAAGCCTTTGAACCAAGCCAATCCGATAATCCTCCAGGTGGACGCGAGTGGCTTCTCGATTGCAGGCATTGTGTACCACGATGATGCCTTCGGAACCCATCGGGTAGTGAATTTCAACTATCGGTTTGGCTCTCCTACCCAACAGAACTACAACACATATGGTCGGGAACTCCTATCCATCGTCGACTCCATCAAGCAATGGTGGAATTTGTGAATGGCATCCATCACAAAGTTCTGGTCCGGTATGACTACAAGAACCTTGAGTATTTCCAAACATCCATAGTGCTCTCACAGTAACAAGCTAGAAGTCGGAAATTCTCTCAGCGTACAACTTCAGCATCAAACACTTGCATTAGCAAAAAGTGCAAATAGCATTCTGAGCATTCTGAATATTTTGGAGATTTTTGAAAGTTCAGTTCTCGTTTAGTCGATTATGTCGGGTCCAGTAATGGGAATGATGCTGAGTAATATTGTATTCAAAACTTGACAGGATTTCCAAACTTGGAATAGTGTTCTAAAATAGGTACAGCTTAATTGGATACATTTCTTAAATGCTAAAAGTCAGGTACTTTTATTTTTGAACAATGTAATGAACGTAGAATACTTTGCTGAGTCATAACATGAAACTTGACATTAGTATTTAGAAATGACAAATCCAAAACCATCTAAACAAAATAGGAAATATTATTAAAAATATACAGTTATTTGTTGATTATAGCTGGAGGTATTCCAAATATGGTTAGTTTAATTATGATTTGTCATGAAGATATATAAACTAAAAGTTTCATAATATTACTAGGCAAGCAATAGTATGTCTATTACGTATTTCACTTTTAAAAGTAGACTAACTTTCAACTATAAAACAATGTAACAGAATAATCTATACCCTTTTGGGAATACTATACCAAGTTTGAAAATCCCGCAAAGATATGAAAATAATTTTACGGAGTATAATTACAGCCAGAGTACACTTCATAATCGAGAAAAAGAGAACTTAAATTTCAAAATGCTCAGAATGCTCAGAATACCTTTTTCATTTTTTACTGATGGGAAAGGTGCCATTAATCCTGCCGACAGGCGGACTATAAGATCGGCTACTTGAAGCCTGTTGGACAGCTCTTAGCGACCAATACAACTGTTGTTGGACACTACGATGACCTCCTACCAGTGATTAACAAGGTCCAGAATACTGACCCATTGGCGGTCGACGTCTTGGGTAAGTTAGTCGATAACCCATAGGCCACAGTCAATTCTCTTTCCAAAGCCACAGCCAAAGCCAAAGCCAAAGCCATAGACAAGAACCAGTGGACTGTCGTCGATGGAGCTCTTACCTAGGGAGGGAGAAAATATGTCCCTGTGGACGATATTCTTCACGGTAAAGTGATAAGTCTCTTTCTTGAAAACCCTGAGTCCAGTCACTTTGGAGCTCACTAATACTGCTCAGCTAGTCTCTAGCGATTTATTGTGGCCCACAATGGACACACACAAAATGAAGTACATGAACGGCTGTGAAGTATGTCACCGAATCAAGGTCCGAACCATGCCTGATTTGGAATCAAGCTGCAACTGCCACAACCGGCACAACCCTCTCAAGGTGTCACCATGGACTTCGTAACAAACCTGCCAGAATAGACCGCCTCCGGATACAAGGGGATCCTAGTCTGCGTTGATTGACTGACAAAGATGGCGATCTACCTGCCCTGCAGAAAGTCTATCGACCCACCAGAGCTGTCCAGGCACTGCTTTGAACATGTAATCGGCAAATACGGCGTCCCTGAAAACATGATCACCAATCGACGCACCCAGTTCACAATCTGATTCTGGACCAGGGTGTGTGGTCACATGTGTATGTATTACCGACTGTCAACCACATTTCATGTGCAGACGGACGGCAACACACAGGAGCAGGACCAGACGATGGAACTGTACCCCCGAGCCTTCTGCAAATATGAGCAGGATCACTTGGTGGAGTTCCTACAATTGGCCGAATTCGTGTACAACAACGCCGTGAATGCTCCGAAAAGGACAACCCCATTCTGGTGCAACTATAACTACCACCCGACAATGCATTTCAAGGTACCCAGGGACTTAGTTCAAGCCCACTTGAAGTCGGAAGCCCATGCGGACCCCATAGCAGGCCCTTGAGGAGACACACCATACGCTCCGGGAGAACTGATTGAAAGCCCACACCCGGCATATGAATTAAGCCGGTGGCAAAAAGATGAAGTTCAAAGTCGGGTTTAAAGTCTGTCTCTCGACTGGGACAGTCCAGATGGCGAGGGTGTCAAAGAAGTAAT
The DNA here is from genome assembly GCA_014904905.1 of Wilcoxina mikolae CBS 423.85. NCBI lineage: Eukaryota > Fungi > Ascomycota > Pezizomycetes > Pezizales > Pyronemataceae > Wilcoxina > Wilcoxina mikolae. The sequence goes on from MU122138.1 coordinate 75,691, forward strand.
ATTACATGCGCATGGGACCATACACGGTGAGTAAAGTCATCAACAAGAATGATTACATATTAGACTTGCCAAAGACAATACGTCCGCACAACTCGTTTCAAGTCTCCCTGCTTGATAAGTACTGGCCGCCTGCCAACAGCCAGCCGCCATCGGAAGCACTTCCAACAATTATCGATGATAGAACGAGCCAGATGTCTATCGTATCCTCGACTCTAAGCTACTATACTGGATGATTCACTATCACGTTCAGTTGGCGGGTTAAAACTACATACTCACGATCTGGGAGAAATCTGAAAACCTCTAGAATTCTTAAGAAACAGTTCAAATATTCCATCAGAAGCATTGAACAAAGGCACACCCATAATCAATGTCATCGCCGCAGAAGGTTCACAGGTGGACTTCTAGGGTCTACGGTCAATTGGACCTGTCCTTCGCTTCTGTTCGTTTCTCATGGATCTCACCCCGATATAAATGGCGTCGGCACAGGTTTTACCATCGCCTCAGGAGGTGAAGTTTCCCCATACACCTGTTCCGCCTTTGAGGTCGCCATGATGGCACCGATCGGTCATAGGACTTATGTTAGATGTTCGAAGATGTACACACCTTATCTTGTCTTTCTTCATGCATATGTATGTGTTTCAGCCCAAGAGGTGTGATTACAAAGAGGGGGATGATGTAATGGCGGTGCCAGGTGCACTTGGCTTTCATAAGTACACCAGACTCCCAAGTACAATTGTCCCTCGTAAGTTCACTTGGCTGCCGAGGCCGGATCAGCGCCCTTTATATATAATCCCCTCCCGAAATGCTTTTCATACGCCAACGATTATGTTACTTACTTTACTATACAATTGATATCTTTATCACATATTCTCGTTTGCAATCGTATCTACGCATATCTATCCATACGAGAATGTACATACTTAAATCAAGAAATGATCCAAGTTGACTCCCTAATGTTCATACAGAGGACCCAAGTGGGTCCTGAAGTGAAAGAATAATGTAGCCGAAGAGTTTGAAGATGTGATTTGAAGGGATGATTATTGTGTGGAAATTTTTAATAACGCACGATAAGTAAGGGTATTCAGAATATACTACGAGAATTGGCACACTGAATGTATCGCACCCAAGATGCAGGCAATGGAGTCTCACTGATAGTTTAGGATTACCTATGGGGAACAAATTGTGGTACGTTCCGCCTACAGATTATAAAATCAGTGAATGTATATGTCTCTGTCAAGATCCTGCAGTACCTTGTGCTCAGAGTTATGCAACACATTCCGAACACTATTGGCGACCCACTATTCCAGCAATACAACAAATATGTGCATACAACGTGAATTGTAAATGAATGGCATGACCTGCCCAACATTCAAGTTGCAGAACACCCTCCCAATTCACCTGAAAACAACTCCATTGAACATGTGTGGGTAGTACTCAAGTAGCGACCCGAAAATAAATACCTCACAATTGCCAACATACCAGGTGGTCCTAATAATGTGAGAGTACGGATTATGGACATTCTACCTGAGATTAGGCACTCAATTCCAGAAGAACTGTTTGGAATTCTGTACAAAAGTATGACTGATAGGTTGGCAGCAGTTAATGAGGCAAAGAGATGGTACACCAGGTACTAGAGCATGTATTTCTCTTCAATTGTTTTTCTTTTCAAACAGGACTCATTATACGTATCTATACAAAATGTAGTTTTCATTAAAAGACTGTAGCGTGTTTGCATGTTGAGTTATAACGAGGTTTTAATGTGGAGACACTTTTCGCAAGGTGGTGAACAAACTAAATCAAGCACAACTTTGGTTAGATACTGTACATATTTACGAACATACTCTTGAAGCAATCAATTAAGTTTAGGAGATATGTTTAGGTAATTCAAATGAACCATATTTTGGAAACCAGCCATAATAGGTAGATTTCTGTTACTATCCGCCATGAGTGTTGAAATATTATTCTGTGAGAATTGGTGAATAGGTGATCATATGCGAAAGTTATATGATTGATATTATTGAAATATATTAAGGGAATAATTCTTGTCAGAAATGGACTGTAGAGAATATATGGTGTACACCTGATAAAGTTATGATCTTAGGATTGTATTATGAATATTAAGGTAATGTTGGAGATAATGTGACAATTGGTTTTTAGGTCATGGGAAGAACATAGTAGTTTCAACATATGTATAAAGTTTTGGGCAATGTATATTCTCTATTCTTGGCTCGTTCCCTAGTCTATGAAACAATACAATAGATGAAACATCAATAAGTTATAGGTTGATATATTTGGAACATGTCCATTATTATCTTTTCCATTTCTAATTTTAGTTTTTTTGTGCTTCATGCAAATTCAAATTCTAGTGTGGATTGGGTCTTGCCCGATAGAAGTGGATGAAAAAATTTGATTGTATGCACACCTGGCATAGTGAGATCTATTGCCTTGCTTGTGAACTTGGCTTCTGAGGGCAGAAAGTCTTGAATGTCTACTTGGCAGCGGATACGGAATAGTCGCGTTGCACATATAGTCATCTCGTGAAGATCCTTTACACAGTAGTGATATTCTAGCCTACACATGACTTAACTTGATTTACCTATCCTCATTTTCAACCGTATTGACACTTGTTCTTATATACAAGGCCGTACATAGATGTATACCTTGCAATCTTGTTACTGATTAACTGCAAAGTGTTCTATATATGACATAGACAGCATACCTGAATCAGACAAGACAACAGTTCTTTCATACATAGGTACCATACTTTATTGTCCCATGCAGCTTTTGTGTTGGATGCCCTGGGTATATTTAGAACGAGCCGTGCAAAAGTGTGATCATTGGAAAGATCACAAGATACACGTGGTGTGTTGAAAAGAATGTTTCAAAAAATGATCTACCTGGTAGTCCGCACAACTTCAAAAGTTGTTTCATGAACTATTTGTCAGGCAACAGTATTGCTGCACATTGCATTCATAACAATTCTTTCATTTCGTTGATCTTCAAGTTGCACAACTTGTTGAGTTCAAGTCTCTTCAATATTTCAACCATTGGTCACAAAACTGCTAGAATTGCTCCATCAACCAAACAAATGGTACCCATCCTCTACATGTTCCTCTGCCCAAAAATCTTGATGGTAATGGGTTATGATATTTTCATTTCTTCTGTGAATCGATCATGAATAGCAACATTTCATGGGGAATAAAACCAATTCACAACGAGGACGCTGTAATGCCTAGGGTGTATCGGACACTTCAGAGAAAACATCTTGAGCCTCGTTGTACCCTGGCACTACCCCGGACTACAGACATAGCATTTGTGTCGGGACGCACTTACTGATACAGCGTTTGTGTCGATACACACTCACAGGGGGAGCAATTATTTCCAGGCACAGCACACTGTATGATCCCAGCCTTGATTCCGGGTCACAGCCTTGATTTACTAAAGCAGTCAATTGATTACTTAAAGTCACACTTGATTAGTAAATTTATTGCTAACTATATACAAAGAATCATGCCGTGCTAGCTACGCACGATTGAGCCGTGCTGGCTACACGCGATTTAGCCTTACTGGCTACATGGGATTCAGCCGTGCTGGTTCTCGGCAGGCTGGATGCGACGGGCAGATCTGGACGGAAACATTAGCATTTGGATCAGGTGCACTTGGAGGTCGAGCTGGACAGGCTGTCGACAGACTTGACTAGACACGATCGAGCCGTGCTGGCTCTTGGCTGGCTGTATACGACAAGCAGATCAGGACGGAAACATTAGCATTTTGAACAGGTGCGCTTGGAGTTCGAGCTGGGCTGGCTGTCGACTGACTAGACGCGTTCGAGCCGTGCTGGCTAACGGCTGGCATGATCCAGCCGGGCTGCCTGGACGCGATCGAGACGTGCTGGCTACACGCTATCGAGCCGTTCTGGCTCTCCGCTGGCGGGCGAAGATTGAGCCGGGCTGGCTCTCCGCTGGCGGGATATGATCGAGCTAGGCTGGTTCACGGCTGGCTGGAGATGATCGAGCTGGGCGGGCTCGACCCGATCGAGAGGGGCTGGCTTTCGGCTGGATGGAGATGATCGATAAGGACAGGCTGGTTACCACGGTTAAAATTGTCTGCACAGCTGTTAGCATTGCAAATAAACAGAGACACTGTGTGAAAGAGAGAGAAAAGTATCATAGAGTAGAACTTTGAACTTAGAACTTTGAAATTAGAACTTAGAGCACAAATACGGCTGAAAGTAAGGGGGGAAAAGGGTCAGACTATATGTAAAGGGCGCTGACCCGGCAACGGCTGCCAAGCGCACTTATGAGTCCAAGTGCACTTACGAGGCCATGTGCACGTACCAGGCCAAATGCAGTTACGAAGCCAAGTGTGAGCCAGGTGCACCTACGAGCCCAAGTGCAATTATGAAACCAAGTGCGAGCCAAGTGCACTTATGAGGCCAAGTGTACTTACGAGGCCAAGTGCGCTCACAAACCAAATGCACCTGTTACAGCCATTCCACTGGGTATCGGCTAGCTCTCAGCTGGCTGGACGTGATAGAGCCGGGCGGCCTTACCGTTGGCGGGAGATGATTGAGTCGGGGTCGCTAGACGTGATTGAGCTAGACTGGCTCTCCGCGGGCAGGAGATGATCCAGCTTGGCTGGCTCACGACTGGCGGAAGATGACCGAGCTGGGCTCGCTCTCCGCTAGCTGGACGCGATCGGGCCCGGCTGGCACTGGGCTGGCGGGAGATGATCGAGCAGGGCTGGCACTCGGCTATCTGGACGCAATTGGGCTGGGCTGGCTCACCGCTGGTGGAAGATGATCTAGCTCTGCTGGCTCTCAGCTGGATAGAGGCGATTGAGCCGGGCTGGTTCATGGATGGCTGACTCAAGGCTGGCTGGTCACCATGCAATTGGAATGGCAAGACGAAGAACTCAGGATATTAAGCGTCCAAAGGTACTGCGCAGCACGATATGCGACTGGATTAATATCAAGTCCCTAGAGGTGTTTGTACAGGGCCTCACATAGCATTATCGCGGGCTTACCTATTAACTGGCATACCAACATTCCAGGCGCTGCAGGTGCACAACCCACATCAGGGCGTAACTAATTCGCCCGGGGGATGGATTCTTTCCTGATGTCAATTGGGCACATTGAGTTGATTAAGTCTTTGTACCCTAAACATTTGTTGCAATACTCCTTAAGTTATCCCACAAGCCAAACAAATGGTACTCTTCCTTCTCATCTTCCTCCTCCTCGTTGCCCTGTATTGAATCAGTTCATAGTTTACAGTTACTCTCTGAATTACGAACGAATATCACCCTTCTATTTGTTGTGTCAAGTTTGGGTACTTCTTGGTGTGTTCTTACAACTCCTAGTGTTGTCCCACCGGCGAAAAAAATAGAAATCTTCGTTCTCTTATTCCTCCCCTTATCTTTTTATTTGATCTGTCTTGGCTGTTGACGTTGTTTTTATAATCACTCATGAATATGGCCATTTGATGCATGGCGTTGTGTTGATGATATTCATATACTTCAATTATTGGTTGCAATACTGCTACATGTGTCCAACTATTGAAAGGTGTAGTTCTCCTCCACCTGCTGCTCCTGCTTGTACTGCTCCTGTATTTGATCAGTTCTTACAAATGCAGTTTTGCTCCAGATGAATCAAGAAAAGGCCAATTTAAAGCATCACCATCAGTTGATGAGGCCAGAGCATGTAGTATGAGCATCGGTCAAACAATCTCTGGAATTAAGCCCCAAGCAAACAAAATAGTTTTAACCATGTAGCTGAACATAGATTAATATAAACAATTTAAACCAAACATATTCAATCATTGTAATGAAACAACTATTAACTCGCAGAAGTGCAAAGCTTCTCCCAATATTGAAAATTGTTGTGAAAATGTGGTGTATAGATAGGACTTGTGCTGATGGTTGATACATACCTATTGGTCCCATTGCATTAGGTGTGTTGGATCTATTGGGACCATACTTAGTCACGAAACGAAGATCTTCCCATTCCTCAATAAATCTATTATATACTATCTATTACCATTATATGTACTTATGTATTAGAAAATGCCAATGGTCTTGAATGTCTGATTATTGATATGTAGATGTCATTATTACTATTGTCATTGAAAGTAATATTTTCACCATCTTCAAGATTTGAATTGACATTGAATTTCTCAGTGATGATGTGTATAACCCTGAAACTGCGGTTGCTGTAATGTATGAAAACATTGGAATTCATTCCAAGAATGTTCATAATCAGTGGCCAGACAATGGAATTTGTTTGTTTTTGGTTTCAATCATACTGTATTCACTCTATCTAGAGTATAACAGACCCTTAATCCCCTCCGCCTCCGGGCAAGCCGGTTAGATGGCAACACTCTTCTCCGACTATCCGTTGTCCCCTTCTGACAAATGAAAGGAATGTGTAAAGATTGGTAAGGACAAAAGAAAGGAACAGAAAAGAAAGACCCTCAAACCACCTAATCTCACTCATCTGACTCCTCCGCTTTCTCGCTACCATCCTGTCCCTTTGCGCAATCAAGTCGCTTGCGTCCAGCCTAGCCGCCAAGACATGGACCCAAGCAAAGTGACTGTGTTTGTTTTTCTGCCACTCATTTGGGTGGGAACTTTCAGACATCAGAGGCTGCCAGGAAGTTCATCACCGCTTGGTCGCACATCTCCATGGAAAACAGCTCAGAGACCTGCACGTGTCGGCAACTTCCCGCTTTCCAGCCTTTCGCCTTCCCCACCTCTATCCAGAGTGATCTCTGCTGGTCTTTCCACCGGCTGCAGTGGTGGAATAGATGCTCTCGCATCTGCACAACTCTGCCTCCGCATCACCAGCATTTGTTGTCGTCTCGGTGCCCGAACCATCTTATGTAATTGCCCACTGGAGCATGCCCGCTCTTCAATCGATAGAACCTTGTAGCAATCGACTTCACACTTGTCATCGGGATGGGATTCCTACTCCCTGCTGTGCCCTTGAGTTCATTGCCAAAGTGGTTGCTGCACTTGTCGGTATCCCACTGTGTTGTTGCCCGCCGTTCGAGCCTTGGTGAATCGTCTGGTTCTATTTGCAGCCTAGGTGTATACTCGTTCCTGTACCGTGCCTGATCTGCGGCCTTTCCGGGCCACGATCGCTATGCGATCTGCTTCCTCGTTCCCGCGTATGCCTGTGTGTCCCAGGGCACAGTGAATCTCTGTTTTGATACCGCGCTGCAGAAGGGTCCTTGCATTGCAGTTAATCAATCTGGCTAGTGATTGCCCTGGACCCGGCTCTAGATGCTCCATTCGCCGGATGGCTGCCTACGAGTCGCTGAAGACTGCCACCTTTGTGACACCGTTTCCCTGTAGTATGTCTCTTTTCTTGACTGACTCCCAGAGCGCTAGTCCGATTGCCCACAGCTCCACATCGTAGACCTCCATTCGCCCAGTGCCGAGGTGGATGCGGAAGGACTTCCAGCCATCCCTGTGCTTGCATACCGCTGTGGCTCCCACTCTCCCATCGTCGGTTCGCGATCTGTCCATCCACCATATCCAGACCACCACGCCTACTTTGGCCTCTTTCTCACTTCGCCAGGGTGTCGCTTCATTCTTAGCTGCGGCATCACTTTGAATGACTGCCCTGACTGCCGTTACTTTGTCAGGGTTGTGCCAGCACATGGTCTCTGCTTCCCGACCGTGTTCGTGCTCTTTCTTGATTACCCTGCATATTGGTGTATCCTATACAGGGTAGTCATTCATCTCTTGCAGCTTGGATCCTTGGCACGCATTCGCCAGCCAGGCTGACATTCGTTGTTGCCTGGACTCCAGGGCCACTGGCATGGGTGTGAGCCCTGAGTCTCTCATACGTGCACCTGTTGGGGTCGTGGGCAGGGCTCCTAGAGTTGATCTGGCTTGTTGATTGAAAAGAAGTTTGAGGTCCTCTCGTCTGCCCGTTTCTTTTGTGTCGCACCAGAGTTCACTCCCATGTAGTGTGACAGCTTCGAAGAACGCAATTTGGAGGGCTCTAATCTGCTCTGGAACGATTCCGTGCACTGTCGTGAGTGTGCGGAGTCTCTCTTCTGCAGCTATGACCTTCTTTAGGCATCGGGTGTGGTGCTCCCTGAACGTCAGGTGCGCATCCATCCAGACTCCGAGCCACCTTGTCGCTGCTTTGTTAAACCGAATGACTCTGTTTCCTACCTGGATTCTGGTTGTCAGTTCCGCCCGAAGGTGCTTCTTATGTCCCCGCCTGCATGTGAACAGTGCTGCTTCCGTTTTAGCGCTGTCGAACAGGAGATCTCGTCTGCTGGCCCATTCGATGCTGTCAGCCGCGCAGGCTTTGAGCTTCCTAACAACCTGGTTCACATCCTTCCCAGTTGCCACCAACCCGAGGTCATCCATGAAAGAGAGGCCTTCGGTTCCTTGGACTCCCTCTTCCACCCAATCTATCATCCCAGCCATATATATTGTGAAGAGAATTGGTTACACAGGAGAGCCCTGCGGGACACCTGCTTCCACTGGATGGCTCTGCTTTATATTCCCCTCTATCACCATCTGCACTGCTCATTCAGAGAGGAAAAACTCTCAGTCAATTGTATGAGATCTCCATCTATCCACTTGAACTTCATTGCATGAACCTGCCTCCCTCTTGCCACGCTCGGGAATGCTGCCTTTATGTCCATTAGGAGGACGCCTGCGAGATTGCCTTCTTTTCATGCCGTGCGCGCCGTGTCTACCATGATGGCTACAGCGTCAATGGCTGACCTTCTCTTTCTAATACCGAACTGGCCCTCACTTAGTAGTTAGACAATAACTCGGCAACCACTTTTTCAAACACTTTGTCCATGCAGCTGAGCAGGGAGATCGTACAGTACGACTTGAGCTTGGTGTAGTCGTCTTTTCCTGTCTTTAGGATAACGACCCCACTCGCACACTTCCACACAGCTTGGGGCCGACCAGTCCAGGGGGCCGCCCTGCTTAATCCCACAATTCTAACACTGTTCCACCTCCAGAGAAGGCGGATGGCCCCGAAAGACAACTTGTCTGGAACTGGGGCCTTCTTGACCGACTGCGAAAAGAGGGCTTGTTCGACCTCTTGCCCTGTAACCCGTTTATGTGCTCATCCTGCAACGGGTAGTTCGTAGTACTGATCGTCGTCGTTTGGGGGAAAGGACTCCCGTCTGAGCATCTCCTTCCTTTCGGTGATAGAGGTTTCTTGCTTCCCCTCTCCATCAGTCAGGGCCTCCACGGTCGCCCCCGCTCGAGGGTTGACAAACTTTCAAACCCTCCAAACCTCACTGCCCCGCAGGTTCTGTAAATAGTCGTTCCACATCTGGTTCTTAGACCGCCGGATTGACCTTTGCAGGTCTGCCTTCGCCTGGGCCACCACTTCTGACCTTCGTCCGCTTCTCTTTTCTCTCCCAAGTGCGCTTCTCTTCTGCAGAATCTCACCGTTCTACCATCTCTTGGATCTAGCGTAAATCCTTATTTTCTTCACCGTGGCGTCCAGCACTTTGCTGAGTGTATCCTGGCACCATTCCGACTCCCGCTCGACCATATCCCCAGTGCAATCTTCGCCCAGTGGGGCTCACTCCTTCTCGAGTTCCTTCCAAGCTTCCTCTGCCGCCTTATCATCCTACTCCGACATAGCAGCGAGATTCCACCCTATGACTTGTGTTCCACCCGCATGTCCCTGCTTCCCCACATCCACCTCACATTCTATCTCCTCATGGTCGGAACCTGTGGCATGGCTCTCCTCCTCCAAGATTGACCATTTCACAATTGGTCGATTGGCCACGGTTAGGGCGATGACGGACGCGCCCTCGGCCCCTCACTGCCATTCCTCACCCAGTAGTGAGTTGGCCGGGCATCATTCCCGATCTCAAACTCATGCCCGTCTATGTTCTCCTCCCAATATGTGGCATCTCTCCGTTCTGTGCATCTAGCATTCCAGAGCTGACTGTGGGCAGTTTGGTCCACTGCTAGCACCGTGCTGCCTCCCTGCCTAATAATACTTTGCCAGTTTAATTTCATCGCTGGTCTCTCCACTGTCTGTACGTCCTTCTGGTCGTAAACATTTCAGATCCTCGTAATCTTCTCCCCTGTTCTTTTGACGTCGACCACAATAACATCGTTGTTTGCACCCCTGCTCAAGTCTTTCCGTTTGTCGGTTGCAAGGACACTCCCCTTGCGCACCGCCGTCCAAACTCTGTTTCTTTTTCTAATTTCAAACGCCAGATGGTTGATTCTGATTCCTCCTCTTTCGTCCGACGGCACTTGCATACATAACACATCTGCTTTCCGTTCGCCTCCCGTATTTTGCGCAGCCATGGTCCACACATAAGACCTGGTGCAGTTTTGCTGAATTGCTCTAATCATTGGAAGTGGTGGCTCCTATTTTGACCTCTACTGCGGTCTCGGCCATGGTCACGTCCCTCTCTTCCTCCACCACCTCCTTCCCCCCGGGTCTTTCATCCTCCTCGACCGGAGGCTCCCCTGCTTGGCCTTCGGTATCCTTCATCTGCCTGGTGCCGAGTGCGACAGTGTATGCCCCTGTGGCTCCTCCCATTCGAAAGTCGGCCGGTTGTCTTCCACTGTGTCAGGCCCCTTTGATAGCTTCGGTCTTCTTTGCACACCTTCCACTGAATGCGATATGGGTCCCTTTGTAGTTCGGAAATTTCACTTGGGTGTGACTGCAGAGTGCGCCTTCCTGAGACGTGCATCCCACAACGTTGCACTGATGGTCGTTCGTACGGTGCGGCCCTGAGCAGTAGCCGCACCTAGGCTGACTGTCGCAATAGCTCTCGATATGGCCCCACCCGTAGAAAAGCTCGCACATGCTGTCAGGGCCCATGATTGTGTACGGTTCGACCTAGTACCTTACCCCTGCCGCGATGACTCCTTTCTTGTCGAGTTTCTTGACTACTTTGGTCCCCTTCACAATAATGACCACCGAAGATACCTTTATCTCTCCATTTTGCCGTCTCTCCCTGATAGAGTGGGGGTTGGATAGCCATCTGACTTGAGCTGGGACCGTGACTCCTTCGTTCTCAGCCTGGATTTGTTCTCTCATGTTTTGTAGGCCTTCGGTACCTCTGCTCATGTATCTCACCAGCGGATCAACCTTGATCTTCAGTCTCTCCCATGATTGGTTCCCCTCCACATCATTAATCCTTTTGTCGACCGACCTTGATGCGTTTATGATGACGTCTTAATACAGGAGCGGCATCTCCGCTATGGCATTCCGGTGCGTGATCACGGTTATTGCACCCTTGGAATTTCTCCGTTTGTTCATGATTCGGATTTCGACCAGGGCTTGTTGCCGGAACAGTGCCCTGTTGATTGCGGATGCGACTTTGTCGCTCTCCTTTTTGGGCAGGGGGACGCTCTTGTGTCATTTTAGAATCAGGCGCCTGTCTGCAATGCTCGAACGCTTTGTTGGCACTGGGGCTGGGGTTGTCCTGCTCGTGATCGCTCCCTCAGACGTGACTGCCTTGGCTGTCGCAGCTTTCCGCTCGTTATGCGGTTGGACTGTCTCCCACCCACTCGTCAGTGTTGGCTTCGCTGTTGGTGAAGGTGCCGGGGTTGGGGCTGGAGTCAGGGTCGAGGCCGAGGTTGGGGTCAGCGTCATCGGCTGCTGCTGCGGTTTCGGTTGCAGTTCAGCTTGTCTCTGCTTGGTCTCATGCTCTTTTTGCGCTGATATTTGTGTATCTGCGTGTTTCGAGGCCTCCAGTCTGTTGTCGGCCTCTTGTTCTTGTGGCCAGGTGCCGTTTCCGCCAGAACCTTCGTGACCATATTTGTGATGCCCGTCCCCCAGAGTAAGTCGTCCTCATGGCGGGCATCCCACTTGCCCTCTGTCTCTTCTAACCATGCTCTCATCCCGATCCATTGCCCCTTCTCGTGTGATGCATGTGCCTCCAGTGCTTATACCAAGTTCCCGACAGTTCGGTGCAGCTGCGCTACTTCACGTGCCTGCTGCCTGATCATTGTTTCCATCCAGCTTCTCCAGTCCCCCGGCGCGCTCAATGTTCCTGGAGTCTCACTTCTCAACCTTTTCCCATTCTTGTTTTGCATCAGAGGCTCGCTCAGGGTCATGCCTCCTGTCATGACACGTGCCTCTCCCGACACGTCACCTACCACGCCATTCATCTGTCCAACTTCTCCCATCTTCCTCTCCCTATTGTCCTCGGTCACTAGCTTCTTGATTTCAGCAGGGCCCGATCTCCTCGGGGTCGCCACCTTTGCTGGGTCTTCGGTCGCTGGGTCTTCGGTCGCTGGGTGTTCGGTCATCGCGTCGCAGCCGTCACGTGCGTGCTCTGCTGCTGTGAGTTTCCTACCTCCTCTCGCGATCCAGAGGTGCTAGGACCGCCGCTCCGGGGTTAATTCGATGCTAAAAGTCGATTGCCGGTGTCCGTTTGTCGATTACTATTGTGGAGGCTGACTTATTCTGCCGTTGTTGTTTTTACCAAGACTTCTTTTATCACTGCATGAAGCCGTACCAAGGTTGAGGAACTCAAGTTCGTGCTACTAGTGTCGTATCGAGATGAATCATAGTCCGAGTCGGAGTTGTTGATCTCCAAGGTGTAAGTTACACACAATGGAATTTGTTTTCTGAAGCATCAGAAACTCTATCTGTAACATACATTAGGTACTTACCTCATACATTTCCTGCAGAATGCATGAAAATGTATTATTCTTATTTGAAATCTGTTTCCTAATGTAAATGTGCCCAAAATATTATTTGTGTCTCATCCATCATTATTCTTTGGACATGATGTGTTGAAGAAAGAAATTCGTAAATGAAAAAACAATATATATCTATGCCAAAACAGTTTGTAGTCATATCAAAATTTGAATCTTACTAAATTGAGATATTTATATCTCAACCAGGTAAAAACTAAGCTGCTACTTTGTATTCACAAGATTTCTCTATCTGTGGCCATAGTGAAATATCTTTCAGTGAGCTCAATGAATGTCCAATTGATCATATTTAATATTCAGCTGAGTAAATAACAAAATGGAGTATCAAGAAAGCATAGGACACAACACCAGAACCTTATATGAATGTTATTTGCCCAGAAAATTAGGTAATCATCCAGACATAGGCCCAATAATTGATGAGGTTCAGATAGTGGAGAATCATTCATGCAACTGTATTTTTGATAAGGTAAGGGAACAATATATCCCGACAACAAAAATATTTACGCAACCATTATATCATAGATTAAAGTTGACAATTGGTGATAAATTCGAGGATCAAATTTATAGTCGTACCTCTTACCCATTGTCAAACAGGTGGTATCTTTTTGATTGAACCTATTACCTGCAGCTTCTACTGCATCTTCAACATCTTCATGCAGCCATTCTTGGACCACACCAAGTCTTAACCAGTTCATAACAAGGATTATTGTTTATTAAGATCAGTCCTCGAATCGAATACGCCATTTGCAAAGTATATGGCCAATAATAAATACACATATATGGGGAAATATATTAGTGGACAGAGTTTCATGAGTTAAAGATATTTCCGTCCAGGCGGAATGGGTCTGTCAAAGTGGACGCGCTCCATCAGAGCCATCAGAGACACCCCAGTGGCGGTTTACTCTGTACCCGGCGTCAATTCCACGGGTTGCATTGCATATTGCCCTACAATCATAGTTTCACCGTTTCTTCTCGCTCTTTCGGTCGCCTATTTTAAAGATCACTCTGGCGTGGTGGCCAACTGTCACCATACGTCGGATGGGGTTCTTTGGGTACGCGCTTGCATCGGGATTGCAATATGATGGATGATGCTGCCAAGACCTCTCCACGCGTTCCTTTTACCTGCGAGCAAAATGCAATTCTTTCTTTACTAATTATACACATCATTCCAAGTCGCCAGATCTATATGGCTATCGATAATCCATTGCTCATTTCTTCCATCTGCTGTTTTTCTACTAGTAGCCATGTCCGTAATCACGTGCGGGCAGCCAACGATGTATCGCGCGCTGAAAACCTGGAAAGCAATGGCTGGCGGTACTTTTCTCACTTGTACAAATTTCGAGACAAGATCCAAGTTACCTGAGTTTCATTGTATTGTGGTAAGCGCCAGGGCTAACCAGTACTCAACGAAAGCTCTGTCCTCGTTCAGGAGCTAGATTTTGAATAGTCGTTGCAGTTGCAACGGGAGACGACCATTCATCGCGCCATAACACCTACCAGAGCGTTGCTTCGCCCACACCCATTCATTCTGTCGGTCCCCTCCATACCAGCTCTGGCTTCCTGTGCATCGACACATCTGAGATATTCGTTCACCTTCTAAATCCTCAATCTGAACCTCAATACCAGGGTAAATACAGACCTCCATTGCGTGCAGTTTTTCATCCGATATATACGTCTTGTTACGACTCCTATACTGGAGAAACTCTCACATGCCGTGGTATATTGACACACAGTGTGTTGCGTCTTGTGTATTCTTGAGTAATGCTCTGAAGTATTGGATCATAGTGTCAGTATGCTTATCATCACAGCGGTTTTGGGGTCCAATGAACTCGGGCTTCGCATATGACTGGGAGCTCAGGGGTGCAGCCCGATCAGCACTGGAACAGAGGACTTTGAATGTGGCAGCGCTGTTTTACCGACGCTGAGCGAGGGCTTGGAGATTGAGGTCTCTGATTTCGAACCAGATAATACTAGGCTGTGCTGGGATTACTTACTCCGGGTAGTTGAGATTGTGATTGGATGCGTTCCAACTGTCCATGAGGTTCATTTTATATGCTGGTTGATGTCTCTCGGCAGATTACTGTTGCAAGGTTCTGTATCGATGAATCTGTTCGACCCAATGAGACATCATGTGGATCTTCAGAAAGTTGGAGTTGGCAACTAACTCCCTGGAAACATCTATCTAATAGCTGATATATTCCTGCCAGGCATTCATTTCGTGTCGCTTCTTGGACGTCGTACAAGTTTCAGTGTTTGTTTCCTCGTCTACCATTCACCTCTTAACGAGTTCCGTTCTCAGGGCATTGGTATTGGCCTTCGCCTATTTGCCCTCTCTCCAGAGTAAGAAAACATCTTTGAAGGTGTGATAAGGACGCAAGGAGTACTCTATATTGCTCAAAGTTGCATCATTGTTAGATTTATATGGAGCATACATATAGAATTCAAACAATACCCATGTGCACTCAATTGGGCGATTGACTATGCGACACTGAGCGGGGCTTCCGACTCGTAGAGTCTGGGTTACCACTCCCATAAGGTACGGACTCATTTTCTTGAGCTCCTTCCCATTCCATTCAGAAACTTCCTCATATGACTTATTTTTTGGTGTGAGGTCGTGGTAAGCAGGCATGAATAACCATATTGCATTATACATGTCAAACCATTCGTGCATCTTCGTGAAGTGGAAAATCCACTAATGGAGGTGGTCAAGCATGCCGATCTGCATTGTATGGAGGAGATCGGGATTGAGGATGTCCCTCACAATACAGGGAACATGTCGGAACGTTTAAATCCTCGGTGAATATGGCGCTACATGGGTTCGGCATCGGCTGGCTTGGTGTTGGCATCGCTGAGCGAGCTATATAGGTTGTGATCCCGCCGGGGGTGTTCCTTGTCAGGAGGGACATAATGTCCAAGTTCGTACTTTGGACACTCGTTCCAAAAACAGACATGCCGCTGGAGATGATGTAGGTTGCTATACTCAGGGGAATCTGCAAGCAATACTGCTAAAACCGGTTGGCAACACCTGAAGTTGCCATCTGCACAGAGAACGCCATAATACCCACTCTCGACGCTGGGATTGTGTATAACGGTGAGAGGGTGGTGTACCCGCCGGAGTACCTCGTTCAGCACCTCTCGGTTTGTTTGCCTCTGCTCATCCAGCCGCTTCTGAGTAATATTGCGGTTCTTGATCGGAATGGGCAGGACAGCAACTATTACGACGCTGTGCATTGAGCGCGTTTGGCAGATCTTCAAAGATAGATTACCAATTGTCATATATACAGGCAACCCTTTCTTGTCACCAGCAATATTCGAAAGATGTGTTCCGTCAGACATGAAGATCAAGGTAACCAGTGTATCGCCCACTCTGAGCATTGACTGGAAGTCGATTAGGACGTTATTATCCTTGGGTATTTCAACCTACCTCTGTCTCCAAGCAAAAGTCCGCTGAGTGCATTTCGGCATAGAGGCGTTGGGCAGGCATATCGCTGTTAAAGCAACACTGCAGTGTGCAAATGAGATGCTCAGCGTTGGATGGCTGCTGCATCAAGTATCTCATGCATTTGATTATGTCTCGACTCCAATATTTGATAGGGTGTTGGTGATTGTCATTCCATCTCATATCCTCGAGAGTGAGTAGTTCCCACTTCCTGAGAGCCTGATAATGTGGCATGCTAGCCACAATCTTCTGGACGTCATCCTGGTTTTTGAAGCTTGGGCAACGCAGAGCAGTGTTTTCTTCCTTCAGCACATTGTCATAGTATGTCTTCATGCCCTTCTTCTTGATCCCACACAGGGTTGATTTGAACTCTTCACGCATTGCAAACGGGTAGTAGGGATTGTTTTGTAGGTTCGTCTCAAAGCAACCCTGAGCGTTGCGTTTCCATGGCTCAGCAATGTAATCGCTTTTCGGAGCGCCGGCGCCATGGTATGTTTGCGTCTGTGAGTGAGGAGGTGGAGGTGGAGTTGGTTGTGACTCTGAGTCTGCGATGTTTTGTAGGTGTTGGAGGTAGGGAAATGCAACCATGCTTTCGACTGAATCTTTGTTAGCGTGTAATTTATGACGCTGAGCTGGTTCAACACGCCGGGCCGGGCTGCAAATAGTCAGATTCTTCTGGCATACAACTTGAAGGTGTTCAGGATGGTGTAATTTGATATGTTTAAGTTGCTAGCTGTTTGAGGTGAACTTCATTCATCATGAAAATTGGGGGCAACAGAAAAGGAGTTTTCTATGACATTGTCGACGACACGTGAAGAGTGGAGTATACAGTGTAGAAAGGGACGAAAGTTGGTGCTGGGCCTGAAGAGTCTTGTGTCGGTGTAAGCTCACAATACTTTCAGCTAACTTGAGACATTTATTAATCTTCAACACCATCTCAAGGAGGGTCCTTACAAGCCAGGAGTTGCAAAAACACTGCATGCGCGATGTCCCATAATACTATGAATAAAATAAAATCAAGACAAAACCTTTCCGCAAAATGAACCCTGAGCGATTCAAAAACCTTGCCATGCGTGTAATAATGAATGCCTGAGATAAATAGATTGGAACAAAATAAACAAACAAGCCCACAATCCAACCCCAAACCCAAACCAGCCGGAAAACAAAAAACCCTAAGCGAACAAAACACCTCCACACATACATGAATCAGTGCCTGAGATGAATATATTACAGCAAAGGAAATTTGTAAGGCAAGAACCTTACCCTAACCCAAACGCAACAACTATCGCTTCCAGTGCCCCACGAGGACTGGTTTACTCCTCGCCTACTGAGCCATATAGGTGCACCTCAGGGAGAGGGACTTTTGGGAGAGGGACATTGGGGAGAGGGATATTGGGGAGACTGTCGCCACCTGCCGATTCGCCGAGCAGCTGCTGATCCATATCTACATCGGAGGTGTTTCAGGCTGACTCAGCTTCTCGCACAGTTGGCGCCACCAGGCGAGATTTAGGCGGTGTAACAAGCCCCACAAATTCCAGGCCACCAAGGGGATGAGTCTCCAGAGTTCGTGGTCGTGGGTGAGGCTCCAGGGTCCGTGCCCGTCAGGTAGGCGCCGGAGGTGGTTGCCGTCAGGTATGCTCGCTCATCTCCTGGCCTTCCTCAGGTAGGACGATTGGCTGATTGTCTACCATGGTATCTACATCGGCAGCCCAGGTATTTACCATCTCTCTCTGGCCAATCGTCCGAGGTCCTTTGCCATCATCCTCATCCTCATCCACCTCCTCATCCTCCCCCTCATCCACCTCCTCTTCATCCTCCTCCTCCTCATCGTCCTCCTCTTCATCTTCATCCTCTTCATCGTCACCGTCCCTTTCCATACCCACATTGCCATCTAAATCAACGCAGGACGGTCCGTCCAAATCATCATCCATGTGCTTATCCAGATCAGAATCTGAATCACAGTCACTGACCGAATCCTCGGTAGAGTCAATATCATCATCTGAGGAAATTGACACGGCAGGTGATGCTTCCAGCTCCAAATATACCCTCTCCAGTCAGCCCTCCGTGTCCGAGTCAGGCTTGTACATTTCCTTCTGCAACTGAAAGCAGCGGCACGAGAGATATCATCTATGATGGATCTCTTAGGCTTCCCATGCCCCTTGCTCCATGTAGCCTTTCCACCGCTTGGCGAGCTGTCTCCCCCTGCGGTTTGTTTAACAATACCTTTCCCTTTCCCATTCCCCTTCCTCTTCTCCGTCCCTTCCTCCCTTGCCTTTACCTTCCCATTCCCGTCCTCAGTCACCTTCCCTTTCGTCTTCACATCCTTCGTTCCCATCCCTTTCCCGGTAACTTTCACACCGACCTGCATGTCCTCCTCCCCCTTGCCGTACTCATTGTCATTGCCATCGCTATAACGGCTCCTTCCACCGCTTGTTGCTCCGGGATCCACCCAGTTCTTATTATCATCATCCTCGACAATTTTCTCATCCCAATTGAGTGGTCTAACGCTCATGAAGTCGACTGGCTTGTACTGCCGGCAGCTTGGCTGCTCAATCTTGGCCCTGAGATCATCTCTACCGGACCAAGAGAATCGCTGGCCATTGTGTTTTACCTTCCCCGAGCTAGTTGTTTACGGATTGGCGTGATCGACTTCATCCCCTAAGGCACGGGGGTTGTCCTACCTCCAATTGTTCATTTGGTGGCATGTTTTGTCATACAATTGCCCCATATATGAGCGGAAGGCAGCCCACCACTCCCTTAAAGGAACACACCTGCTCCTGCGGTGCGGCCACATGAGGTGGAATTGGGCAAAGTGGCCAGTGGTTAATGGATCAAGGAAGATTATAAAGTAGAAGAGGTCCCTTGCCCTCTCATCCTTGATGCCGCAAACCTTGTATATCCATGTTAGTCCCCTGATGTGTTCAGAGATGAATGCATTGATCCGGTCTATATCCAACACCTGCCGTCAGTTCATAACCGATGTGGGCACCTTGGCCCGCGCAGACCCCTTCCCCTTACGTTTGCCGCTGCCGCTTGGTGCCATTGAAAATGAATCAACATCCGAGGCGTTAGCATTATGATACAGTCTCATGTACTGGAACGAAGCCCATAGGGAACGGACAGGTTGTGTATGTTATCTGGTGTGTTATGGAACAAGTGGAGTTGTTTTGTGCAAGTCACGTGATGTCGAGATAGTTCAGGATACTGGCGGTGTGTTTAATACAGGAGGAAAAACGAAAGGAGGTGTAGGCGGGAAAACAGGATATATATAATGAAGTTCCTGCCATATCATTGTTCAACTTGTGAGATATGCTAATTTTGAATCGTATCCGGCATTTTGTTACTTAACGACCACAAAACCGCCCAGCATTCATCTTGAACAACCACCAGGCACCTCATGAACGAGAAGCCTCTACCCGAGATTTAGTACTCGCAGAGAGGAAAGTTCACGACGCCGAGCATTGCTTTTGCATCATACACCACTGTTCCTCTCAGACCTCGTACGTATCAGAGTAAACTGAGTAGTTCTCAGTTTGTGCCAACTGTGCAACAATCCAACACGCCTACCAACACACCTGGCGGTGGTCAAACCACATGCAACTGATGTCATATGATAGAGAATATGTCATTGTTCGGTTTGTGATGCCTTTAGCTCTACCAAATGGGAATTTCAACTAGGACACTGCAGATATACACAATCGATGGTTCGAAGTATTATCCCAAGAACGAGTGCAATATTATGATAATCGCGCCAAGAAGGCATCAACACCCATCAATCGGTGCAAAAAGGTCTTCAGACATTGCTGTAACAGGGAATATCAATGCTGAGTTTAATCTGAGTTTAATCTGAGGGCAGTTAAACCCATAATTGAACGCTTTTCAAGGGATCTTTTCCCTGGGTATCGTCACAGGCGATAATGATTTAGAGTCTAGCACGGATTACACTGCGCTACCCTTTTTTTTAGAATCCCTCCTTGTTGTTCAAATAGGAGTCTATATCGCCTGCTGTTTCATATGAATGCAGAGGAATGTATTCCTACTTACTTAATGTTGAACATCTATATCGGACTATGCCCTCCCAAGGCCCTCACCCTAACACAACTCTGGTCATACCAAATTTTAGAAATCTTCCTAATTGTCAGAAATAACAAATGCGTAGGCGTTCAGGGTATTCTCAGCTTTCCACTATTAAGAGAAGTGTTTCCGCACCGGCCGGCGAGAGGGATTCCTCTCAAGGGGCGAGTTCCGTAGGCTCTACAATCCAAGTTCAGAACTCCACCCCGTCATCTTCACCGAACAAATTTTGCTTTGCAGATATCACTCAATGTGTGACTTCCGCCGGGTCCTCTACACAGCAACAGTCGATAAATACTCCAACCACTGCGCCGGGTACAAGTAGTCGCAGCACTCCAGTACCCGGAGGGAAAAACAGACAGCCTCAACAGGTCGCATTGTATCCAGCCCCATATCCAGCATTGCTAGCACCTCCACTCCTTTCAGCGGTCTCGAACAATCTCCCTATCCACATTCCTAATCCAGAAGCCCTGTAATGGCGGTGCCAGGTGCACTTGGATCTCAAGCGCACTTGGCTCTCAAGCGCACTTGGCCTTCCCAAGTGCACTTGGCTGCCGAGGCCAGGTAACCACCCTTCATATATAATCACCTCGCGAAGTGCTTTTGGCACGCTAGCGATTATCTTACCTATTGAACCCATCTATCTTTATTCTCGAATCCACGTTTGCAACCGTATCTACACTTATACAAGGCCGTACACGCACGTATGCCCTTACACTCTAATCGCTTTTCAGTCACCAGATATGTTTCGCTCACGGGATTTCGTGATTTCTTTGCTTTTTCGACGGGTCAGACCTACACCGAGAACTATCGTTAGATTGTTGATACAAGATACGTAATCATCCAATTGAGTTGATTGACGGTAGTAGGGACGATTCCGAGATTTAGATGTCTATCAGTCTCGAAGAGACGCGTCACCGCCATGATAGGCACTCCGGAAAACTTAAAAACCCTATTCTAGACCTCAACGAGTATCATCACTAGATTGATCAAATTAGGATATGTATACCCTTCAATGGAGTCAATCGGCTGCCGCATAGATGATTCTGAAGTCAATTGGCCCCGAGTGTGATGTCACCTACTCCACATGACGACTTCGAATGAGTCGCATCACCTACTGCGATCATTATACATTCACACACATACTCTCATGACGTATAAGTGTCGAAGCTTGATAAGTACACCTAAATTAAGATAATTGACGATGGCAGTGATGAATCGGAGATGATTCGGAGGTCAATTGACTCCGAAGAAACGCATCACCAACAATGACGGACAATGCCGAGAAGATCTTGAAAACAGATTCAAAGAGATGAATGGCATACGAACGGATGATCTAGACGAATCGAACCTATTCGAGCACGAACCTTCATCAACGTCACTCTCACATGTCGATTAATTGGTTCTACGATACTACTTTTACAACGTGTCACTACTCGGAACCCATACGGATTATCATCGCTGGGGTGATGATTCGAGACAAGTTTTCTGTCTATTGGAGTTGATTGACGTGAGCAGAGTCAATTCCAAGAAGATTCAGATGTCAATCGACCCTGATACACTCGTGGCCGGCCTGATGGCCACACCACCGAGAAGTCCATTAAATACGTTCGACGAAATGATCGATGGCAACCTATTTCAAAGTGCTAGCGAAGCCTTCATCGACGATACCGTTATACGCGGTGATTCATCGGTTCTACGATACTTACCCCTGAACTTGCCGGTTCATTGACGATCGAGCCTGGCGAGAACTCACCGACGATAAACGCGTTCAATTTCTTTCTTGCGATCTGAGCGGAAGCCCTGAAGTGCACTTGACGATTACCTTCTTACGACTCGGATCTGAAGCGCACTTGACGATCGCCTTCCTGTGAACTGAGCGGAAGCTCCGAAGCACATCTACGACGCGTTAGCATCCACGAACGAACCCGCAAGCTCACTTACGGAGCATCAGCATTGCACGGAAGTGCACCTACGCACAACGATTATACAAGCACGGGAGTACACTTCCCGAGAAAGACTACCGATGGGTAGAGTTCAAGTCCCTGATAGTGGAGCTGTAATCGCAGATCATGAAGCAGCTCAGAGTGGGAAGTTTAACCCCTGAATGTTCTAAAGTGTCAAGCAGATTAGGCCGATACCCACTGTGTGATTTTACGAGACCGATGAGCAAGTACGAAACGCGAACAAAATCACACCTCAAGTCATCGTATCCCCTAGCGGGAATGGACGCACTTCAAAGTGGTCGTATCCCTTAGCGGGAATGGACGCATCCTCTCCTCCATATCCCTGATCAGGATTGGGCAAATGGTTATCCTTTTGTATATAGGAGAATAAACGTCATTATGTTGTCGACAATTCCAATTGGGTGAGACACGCACGCGATTCGCAGAATGTGCCCCTCCGTGCAGTGACATGATAGCCTTTTGGTTGACGAACCGGAGGTGCTGGTCGTGCCTATGGCATATGACCTGAGGTCGACTGGACATCTGGTCGACTTCTATCTCTGCGGACCCCAAGTGGCGATGCAAATACACCGACGGCCCCCGTCAATTTGACGTCGAATCCTCCACAGTTATCTGAGGAGGGCGGGGTTCCAGACATACATCTGCTTGGAGCCACCGCATTCGAGAGTCTCTTATCTAGCGACGAGATTCTCGCGGCAGACGTCATACGCCTTGGCGATTGCACAGGGTTGCTGTGAGCTTCCATGGAAGGCATCACCAATGGTGAGAGGAGCGCCTGGAGCTGGACGAGCGAGCAGGAGCAGCGGCGGTAGTTGCGGCAGAAGAGTTACTTTGCTGGTACTTGAATGACTGCTACCGGCTCACCGAGTCAAGAAGGGAGTTCGCCGGCTGCGGTGCCTTGGTTGCATCGTGGACGGCTGTTAGACCCGTGGCTCCTGATTTCCGCGACATTTACTGATCCATCTTTTGCATTGATCAAATTGGCTAACACCAGTGGAGCAGAAACGGCGTTGTATAAGATATACTGGCCGATACAGCAGATATGAGGGAGGCGCACCGATAGCGCAACCGAGTATCAGGAATTTGTGGAGGTCTTTCGTCAAGGCAGAGACGCTGCCAGCGCACCGGTCAATTAACCATGCGATCGACCTACAACCCAGGCACAAGCTGCCATATGAGCGTATCTATTACCTGTCGGAGGTTGAGTCAAGAACTCTAAAGGCCTACATCGAGACAAACGTGGCCAATCGTTTGATCCAGCGACCATCATCACCGGCGCCGATATGTTTGCAAAGAAGAAGGACGGCGACTTAAAACTCTGAAGTTGACTACCGAGCTCTCAACGCGAGCACAATCAAGAATCGGTACCCCTTTCCATTGATCACGGAGATGCTTGACCATGTTGGCAGCGACGAGAAACGGCTGCTTGGCAGATGGCACTTGTTGAGCCACGGGAGAGCCGCGGAATGCAGATTTTCGAGTGCAGAGTACAACTTGCCGATATGGCGATACAAGGTGACGTTTTAAGTCTATCCCTTCAATAAGAAAAACTTACTTTACAAGAGATTTAGCGAGACTTGCAATTGAATGCAGATACAGAAGCACGAAGCCCAAATGGCAAATGAAACCGCTCTTGAACGAGAAAATCGATGGGAATCGATGAGAATCGACACCGCATTTAGTCGTCGACAGAGCACTGACCTGAAAAGAGGGGATTGACCATTCCGGAAACCGAGAAACAGCTACTACGACGAAATCCGCACCAGAAGTGCTGAAACGTTAACCCATCATGCTGCAGACGTCAATTGCACTTGGACTCGTAAGCGCAGTTGGCCTCGCCTACGACTTCACTATCGAGCACCTGGAAGGCACAAACAAAACCCCACCGATGGCCCACCGTGACGGCCCGACTATGAGATCGACTACGAGAAGCTTGTTGGATGGCTCTTGGCGACCCTGACAGTTGAACCGTACGATGACCTCCTAACGGTGGTTAAGAAGGCCCTGGTTACTGACACATTGGCGGTCGACGTCTCGGGTAAGGTAGTCGATAACCCAATGGACACAGCCGAAGCCACAGCCGAAGCCGAAGACGAAAGCCAACGGAGCGTTGTCGCTGGAGCTCTGCCCTACGAGGGGAAGATATATGTCCCTGCGGACGATGCTCTCCGCGGTAATGGATTCCTATTGGCCTTCGATGGATGCGTACATAAGGAAGTACGTCAGTGACTGCGAATTGCCGGAAGCACCACCGATTGCATCGAATGCACAATCAGCTGCAACCAACGATCAATGATGTCAATCGCACCCAGTGCAAGCGGCAGAGAGCCAGCCAAACCAGCAATCGAGATGTCAAGCTGCGCAGAATGCGAACCTGCTGCAACCCATAATGGACGTATGAGAAGGCCACCGCGTTAGAGCTTCGGAGTCGAGAGCGCGGACGCACCAAATTACATGGTAACTATGACCTTGTACGAGGAATGCATACAAATTAGATATATCAATGAACGATACCCTCTGCAATTGGCCCGGAACGAAGCCATCACGATAATCGATTGACGTCGCCACCGATAGTGGCTAGTGTTGGCAACGAACCGCTCTAGTTCGAGGAAATTGACGAACCGGTTTGATTCGTACGAATCGGGTCAGGGTTAGGGTTCGTCAATTCTAATTCGAATCGAACCGAGGTTCAGTCAAACCAAGCTGGTTCGAGGTTTGCCACGAACTTTCGTCAAATTTGTGGGTTCGTGCGAACCGGTTCGCGAACCTTACGTGCTAAGTATCGTTATCTTAGAAGCTTTTACTTCCGTGTATGAGTTGAGCCGAGTGCCAGCCCGGCTGGATCGCGTCCATCCAG
>MU122138.1:101203-124505 GCA_014904905.1 Wilcoxina mikolae CBS 423.85
CGGCTCGATCGCGTCCAGCCAGTCGAGAGCCAGCCCAGCTGGTCCGTCTCCAGCCAGCCCCAGCTCGATCATCTCCAGCCAGCCGAGTACCAGCCCGGCTCCGTCGCGTCCAAGTGCTGTTCCAAGTTCATCCAAGATCTACCTCATTTGTTTGTGTATGGTTATCAATAAATTTGTGAATCAAGTGCGTGACTGTAAATAATCGACTACTGCGAGTTGATGGCGACTATAAAACCACATAGACCCTTGTATGAGCATGAGAAAGCTTGTATGAGCTTGTATGATGCAACCGATCGCCTTGCTGCGTCACATCGCATTCGTAGTACCTCTTTGACTGCGAGTTGATGGTGACAATAAATCACATAGACCCTTGTAGGAGCTTGAATGACACCGGTCACGTCGCGACATTCGCAGAATCTGTAATACCAATACCGAGAGAAGCTCATAACAGCTCATATGAGCTTGAACGAGACCCATCTTGCCCGTTCGAACTTCACCACGGATCCCTCACGAACCACTTACGAACCGCCACGGAGGATGGTTTGATTCGTGGTCAAAGAAATCGAACCGTTGGTGGCTAGGGTTCGTTCGGATCGAACCCTCCACGAACCTAGCCTCAGTTTGATCCGTCTCGGATTAATCCGCTTCGTTGCCAACACTAATAGTGGCGATTAACCGTATCAGGCTAGATTTTAGGGTGCGCGCCGTATCGCCAGGCTCGGAAGGGCATGGTGTGTGCAAACCCACTTCTTTCGTGGATTCGGAAGTCGAAGGCATGAGAATCAAGAATAGCTGCCTTTATGCACCTAGAGCGGAAGGATTCTTGGTTACTTTGTGAGTACGACCTTATGGCACACATACGAGTTAGATACCCCAACTCGAATGAGCATGTACGAATGCATGTCGACATACGATGACTGCAATCGAGGGCCGAACGACGACTACACAAGTCAACCACCACAGGATCTGAAGCAGAATGTCAACTGAAGGTCGAATCCCGACAACCGATATACGAGTCAACCTGGAACCAATCAGTGAGACGCATATGATCAATGCCGAGAGCGGAGGCTATCACCGATGAGGTCTGCCGTGTGCTTGGATATACAAAAGCACAGAGACATGGAATTAGAGAAATCATACGAATCCGAGGGCTCTCAAGAGCAGCAGCTATGACCAAGATAAGTACATAATGCAATTATGCTAGTTGACTGCTGCAGCGATGCGATACCGGCCGCGATGGCCTTGCCCCTCAGATACAATCGTTCGACTGGTCGGAATTCGAGACTTCGTCCGGCATATCACGTGTCAACTACGATATATAGATGCCGAATGATGCCCGCAAGTCGGCCATTGGCATTTACCGATTCGAGCAGCACGGAGCTAGCACTACGGAGATCAATTGCTTGGATTCAGAGAAAGTGGAAGTCCACTTGGATATTCGGAACCATGGACTTGCATGTCTGCTGGGGCGGCTTCGATTGGAAGGAGTGGGCTTGGAACGAGGCCTGCTGCTGGAGCGGCTTCGGAGGTGGACTTTGGAGGAATCAGGGTCATTTGGACGTTTCCTTCTCTTCTTCTTTTCTTATGGATATCGGCCCGGTACAAATGGCGTCGGCACGGGTTTTACCACCTACCACTGGAGGTGGATTTCCCCGTGCACCGAATCCGCCGTGAGGCTGCTGTGATGGCACCGATTGGTCGCGGGACTTATGCAGACGTACGAAGGCGTATGCACCTTATCTTGTCCATCTTTCTTCGTGTATATATATGTTGCAGCCCAGGAGGTCTGCTGATAAAGAGGGGGATGATGTAATGGCGGTGCCAGGTGCAGTTGGCCCTCAAGCGCACTTGGCTCTCAAGCGCACTTGGCTCTCAAGCGCACTTGGCTCTCAAGCGCACTTGGCTCTCAAGCGCACTGGGCCTTCCCAAGTGCACTTGGCTGCCGAGGCCGGGTAACCACCCTTCATATATAATCACCTCGCGAAGTGCTATTGGCACACTAGCGATTATCTTCCCTATTGAACCCATCTATCTTTATTCTCGAATCCACGTTTGCAACCGTATCTACATTTATTCAAGGCCGTACACGGACGTACGCCCTTTCAAGACCACACCATCATTACAAATCCACTGCGAACGCAAGCTACAGCAAGAAATCCAAGACCAAGGCAGTGGCAATTGCAACCACAGGAGGTCTCAACACCTCAATCAGTGGTCTCCGGCTGTCGCAGCATCCATCGATTTGGTCACTCAGACAGGATGCATCTTGTATTTGCAATGGGCTGACTCCGGGTGCTCAACATGTGGAACAGACAGCCGTTTATGAGTGCAAGCGACTTGGAGATGGTAATTTACGCAACGCGATGTGTTGCGAATGCATTAGCTAAAGTGCCTCACTGGTAGTTAATAGGGAAGTACTGGAACACCGCTTTGCAGCAAATCAACATTTGGTCCATACCATTTGGGGCACGCACAAAGGAGATCTTTAAAGAGCTATGCTGAAGGCACGGCCCACGTTGGATATTACACACTCAAACTGTTACCAGGTTCGAGCACAAGTCGATAAGGTTGAATTCCATTTTATTCAATCAGCAAGGGACAACATAGCAGAGCTTTAAGATCTCCACCGCTTTTAATCCGACGCAAAGTGTTTGGAGTTCATTGATTCCCTTCTGGCAGGCAATAAGTATCTTTTTCCTATAGCAGAGTGTGTGGAAGGTGGTGTACGCGGTCCAAATCCAACGCAGAGAGAGTCGAAAGCTGCTAACAAATAGGCAGCGTCCACTTTACTTTCTGGTGGAAGCAATCCCGAGGTTCATTTTGATCAAATTGTATCATCGGTCGCATGACCGCGGTAATTATGCTGATGGATTTTATAATTCCATGCTTGACGACATGGACGGTCATATACCCTCGCCACTGATCCTGTTTACCTGCACCACATTGTCCGGCTTGTGCCATGCACTCCTGGAGTGGCAAAAGAACAATTGAAGGTGTTCCTCCGAAATCTTCCAAGTCCAATCTGAAAGCGGAAAGACCTGATCACTCGAACTACTTCAACTACAACAACGATGGTCGTAAATACGCATCC
This sequence comes from Wilcoxina mikolae CBS 423.85, assembly GCA_014904905.1. Lineage (NCBI taxonomy): Eukaryota > Fungi > Ascomycota > Pezizomycetes > Pezizales > Pyronemataceae > Wilcoxina > Wilcoxina mikolae. The sequence goes on from MU122138.1 coordinate 104,295, forward strand.
TGCTGCCCTGCAATGGTTCACAAGTTGTTAACCTCGCCTGGTGTCGCAGACACGTACACATTCTTGGTGAATACCTGGAACACACTACCAGAGAGATACCAACAGATGGTGTATGAAAACACTCTTGTTACAGTCAAGCGTCAGATCCAACAGGCAGAGAACCCAACGCCTGCCATGGTCATCAGCACGGAAGCAGCATGTGTTGACAATGCTATTCTTTTTGACTATTTGACCAACGAATCGGCTCTTCAGGAGCCTGAGATAGGGAGCACTGACCCAAACATCCTGATAGACAACAATTGCACGGATGACGAACTGCATTTGGGAATCCCAGGGGGCAGCGGGAATTATGAGGATGAAGATAACGAAAGCAACGAGAGTGACGCCATCCCCACAGGCAGGCGGTGATAACAGGCCGCAACTGAACTCGAGAGGCTTGACCTGGGAACCAGTGATTTTGACGGGTAAGAGGTCGACGTTGGCACAATGCAGATGCGAATAAGTAGGAAAATGCATCACAAGCCGATGATGGATCAATGCAGAATTTGGAGGACTGAGGGCATAGTACTGGAGAGTGTGAAGATTGGACAGTATATTTCAGACCTGTAAAATACAATAATGCCGAAGCAAATGCAACGAGAAGCGATGTATCCGAAGCGCAGACTGTATTGTAATAAGTGACAACATCTCAAAGCTAAACATATACATGGGGAGAGTACTGCATCCGATAAGTAGCAATAGGAGAGAGGTAACATATTGCACTCGGCCGATGAAAGGTATAAACATCGCCAGGCATCATGTAAACGGCTACAGGGTAACTGGTGCCCCTGCGAAGAGTGTAACACATGTGGTGTTCTGATTGTGTGTAAACCTCCCCATATTTCAGACGCAAAGTAAAGAAAGCGCGACGGCAGGGCTGCGAGCGTGGTGGATGTGCGTCTACGGGAAAATATGCAACACAACGTGTCGCAAGAATAAGATACGTGGTATAATAACCGCCGCAGTGTCAGTTTGCAAAGCAACCTATCGCATGGGTGACAGGTAGCGTGGGATTCTCTGTCAAAGGATACGAGGTTCTGTCAGAGCCATCAGAGCCATCAGGAACACCCAGGTGTTCCTGATGGAAACTTGGGATGTTCTAATTGTTGTTCTTTAATATTCAGATACAGTTAATATACGACCAGCACATCAATTGAAAATTTCCGAATGTACATTACTAGATTCATCTGTGTTATTTTCTGTTCGCCATGACTGCCAGTTGTTAAGGATACCAACTGCGATCTCATTCAACCAGGTTAATGTATCAATCAACTATAATAATTATTGTTCATCAATTTAGTGCTGTAAATCATATGTAACTATACATGCTGAAGTGGAACAAGTTTTCTAAAGCTTCAAGAAGGTTATTACCAAGGTTGACTGTTTTATTTCACAATGACTATAAGCTAGATCATTACTCATTGGTGGCGGATGATAATTCATTTATATTCGCTGAAATTGATTTGTTCTCAACCATGTGTACAAGAATTTCCATCTAAGTTATTCCATGTCAACCAGTGTACATTCTGGATCATGAATTATCATGATTACGAAAGCAATATCATTGTCAATTGTATTCAAATATATATTTTGAGTCATCCATATCACCTTATGTTTTTTGTATATCAGTTTTGAATATCAATCATTGTTGTGGTCATCTAAATCCTTTATCCCTGATGTATTTCAGGGATTATTGAACAGTATTAATTTTGTAGGTTAAGAGTTTGTTATATTGAACCTCTCATTTCCAGAGTGGATTCAACAATAATCACTCTGTTATCTTTCAGCTTCTGAATTACGGTTAATTTATTTTCATTTCACATGAAATATCGAATTCTCTGCTCTTGACTAAATGTAAGGACAACTACTATAATAGTGGGTATATGAATTTCAAAATTATAATTACATATTGCATTGTTACTGCATTCAGGACTTGCTTGAGATGAAAGTGCTAAAGATTCACTCCGAATGTGAAAGTCGATAAAGATAAAGATTGTAGGAACAGATATTTTGCTTTCCAATTGCATATCGTGGAAGCTTGTACTGCTTGTCACGGTACTTGCCCTTCTACTATTTGAGATTTCAGAGGTCTTCAAACATATTTCCTCTTGCTCTAACATTTACTTCTATCTACACTATTCTCATTAGTTTCTCTATGTAACCATGCTTTCAACCAATGCCTTTTCTTTCATAACATAACATCTACCCATTTCAGTAAAGTGCCATTTCTTTCTACAATGTTTTCCTAGTTGGAAGAATTTATTGAATACTAACATTATTCCTTCTTGCCTTTATGCCAGTTGTCTAGACCTATTCCATCCTTTGGATACCTTGATATTAACGCTAATGATGTTCTTTTAATTGTGGTCTGCATTATTGTTAGCAGTCTATACCTGTTCATTAAATGCCACATCAACTAACATTCAAACACAGGCTGGTTGTAATTTACAGCATTTGACCTGTCAATGTAATTTTGATTGTGTATGAAGATCTGGTATCAAGCCAATATCTATGACTCATTCCTTATTAATAGTGTTAAATACAGAATACATGCTAATCTGTATGTGTTTAATCGAACTAGCGATACCTTGCTGCAATCCAATGTTTTGCAGTGATGGCAATTTCAATATACACATCAAGTTATTTGGTGGTACGCTGATTGTTAGTCACTCTACCTTGATCATACCTGGTGATTTACAACATGTAAGGTTCATCAACATCTCCCTTCATACAGAGTTTTTCTATAAGACATCATACTAATCTGCTCTTCTTGGTTTGATGAAAATCACCCATTGAGCATAATCTAAACTCCTGCCTTTCCTTGTTGATTCAATCAACATTCAAAAGATTATTCCTAAAACCCTAAATCATAATCCAGGTATGTTGCTCACTATTAACAAGCCTTCATGGGGACAAGGTACTAGCTTAAACATTTATTCTGTTCCTCAGTGGATTCAACTTTGTACATTCATTCACCAACCTTTTCTAATGTAAGAATATATATGGATGCACATTTCCATAAACCTCTTAACGCAAAGACTGGGGGTTAACAAGAATATGCAGTTCCAGTGCCTGAGTACAATGATGGATTGGAGAACATTTTATCCTGCTATCGTCAATAGGCTTCTGATTTAGGCCTTTTAAATCTGATAACCATTACTTTGAAAATTAAAGCTGCCTAGAGAGGGGGTAGGTACCGATAGAAACATGACATGGGTCCTCACACGATCTTTTTCAAGAAGAAGGTAGACAGTTCTTGGTCAATTTGCGAACATTTACATATACTGGGTACACAAGATATCTCCTTTCTATAGTTATACTGTTTGAATCTTGTATTCTTTAAATGAATATCCCCATATACAAATATCCGGGGGCAGCTATTTCTAATACGCTATGCCCACCATCCCTTTAGAGGTAGCTCCTACACTGTATATTACGCTGAGTCGCTACAAGATAAGTACATTTGATTTGGTAATGATGTATATACAGCGTTCCCCTGTATTTGCAGCGGCTGCAAAGATCACTGTACATGCAGGGACTCAGGTTCCCTAGTTAGTGTATGTAGTCCTGTATTCATCATGCCTGAAGGACCGCTCGTATCCACAGATTCAGTGCTTAGATTCAGTAACAAGTGAACATACATTGTCCATACACATAATTGCAATGTGTACCATTCCTTCCTCTGAAGACTGAGAACAGTCATAATTAGGGGAGCATGGTAGAGTGGACGCGCTATTTCTTTGAAAAATTGTCATCTGCTGGTGTACTAACAGTCATAAAATGAAAATTGATATTTGTATATCTCTGGATGCACTGGGAGATTTATTAATAATTATACCTTGAATTTACTACTCACTCTGACTAACTGTCCAGAATATTAGGTACTCAAATGCACCGACTCAGCAGTTCAGTAAACATTAACATAATATCATGTCCTCACATAGAGTCTATCATTGCCTGATATCAAGAATGTTACTTCAATAATTTTTATTTTCTTGACAATGTCCCTCTTAATTTGCGAAATGACCTACATCAAAGTTAGTATATTGTTATACCTTTCAATCTGTTTTTTTATTTTATTCACAATGTATGCACTCTTACTGGAGAATGGCAGAGCCTACAAAGATACCTCTGGCTCCGGACAAGCTGCCTAGATGGTAGGGCTGCGATCTGCCATCCTTTTTCCACGCTGACCACAGAAAGATAGATGTGAAAGTTGACCTCATGCCCAAGCCGAATGAAACAGCAACGGGAGAGCCCAACACCGGGCACTGGTGCACTCTGCGCATCCACTCTCCTTCACAGGAACCTCCGAATGTCTGTCACAGCCCCTCTGGTCATTCTGTTTAATGCTTGACCCCCTTCAACTTAATTATGTACAGCACTATCATTCATTGCTTCACATAGTATCTGCAATGACTTCATCTGCCTCATTACCTGATTCCTATTAATTCAAATGTACATCATGACAAACAATATTATCTTCGTAATCTGTAATCATTTCTTTTCCTGATCAGATTCCAATAGTGGCGGTTTAATAGAGTGCAATAAAACAGACATAATATGCATTGTGGATTCGTCACCATTTTGGCCACATGAACCTTATTACTCTGGTTGAGAGTTGAGAATTCCATGAGACCTCAAAAGCACCATATAGTACTGTATCCAACATCCAAACTAAATACCTAGTCATTAGGTTCTTCATATTGAAAATGTATCAATCACCATGACAATACTTCTGAGGTTCCATATAATGTCTATCATTGTAATTTCCAATTCGCTATTGTGATTTCTTTCATTCTTTTCAATACTAATTCAGAAAACTAAAAATCCAAGGAACATAGATCATGATACTGGTTCTTGGTTTCTGTGTTGGTGACATTACGAAAGGTTTCTAGCGTATTCAGATAATATATACACCAAAGAAAGCATGATTTGCATTGGATGGACTGGGTTCGTTGTGAAAATCCTTGCAAAAGTTGTAGGTGTGAAAAGATACTTTCAAAAAACAACTTACCAATTTGTTATCACAACCTGATGGGTGTGGCAATCAACTCTTTATCAACTAATGGCATTGCTTCAAATTTCAGTGACTCATTTGTTTTGCTCTAATTTTCTCTAAGTCTAACATCCTGTTGAGTTGATCCAGATTATAGGTGACACAACTTCTAGTGATGCCCCATAAGTGAAAGAAATACTACATGACCTCATCCTCATCCTACTCCTTGTCCTTTACAGAAAAAGTTCTGTCTGATGCAGTACCTTTGGTAATTGTTTGTCAATTGTGCAACTCAATTCATTGGATTTTGATAATAAATCTCGGTTACTCCAATTATCAGTTGTCCAATTGATAGAGTTGTCCACCGAATGAAAGGAATCTTACATCACATCCTTGATAGCCTGCATATTCTTTTCATGTATTTGATCTATTATTTAAAATTCAGTTGTTTTCTGAATCGATTATGAATAGTACCATTCCATTCTACATGTTGATTTCTTTATTCTCGGTTGCTGTAGCTATAGGTTAAAACACTGCTAGAGTTGTTGTATAAGCAAATCCAATGGTACTCCGCCTCCTGCTCCTCTTTTTGATATGTGTCAAAGTGTTTGACTATTACATTTCTTTTCCAAATTGATACTAACAAAAGCACATTGACCAGTCATATTCAGTTGATCAAGCTCGCGACTATAAGATAGAGGTCGTACAACTCCTTGAGTTGTCCCAAAAATTGATGAAACTGTTGGAAGAACGCATTTGTACATACATCAAAAAATCTATTTTAACAAATCTTATCACATCATTTTGATGAAAAAAGTAATAACTTGCTGAAGGGCAAAGCTGTGTCCCATAGTGAAAATCATTGTAACAACTAGGCAGGTAGGTACAGAGTTTCCTGATGGTTGTGCGCTATGTATAGGTCAGATTGCATTGGGTTCGTTGAGTATGTTAGAAGTATAGGTAGGCACCAAATCAATTAAAGAATGTTATCTGATGGGGTGAAATAATGTGAGGTCAGATTACGAGGTGTACCTGTTGGTTAATAACGGATTCGTGCCCTTTCTAAGTATCTTTGCAAAGACTGTTTGCACAGTATAGTCAATCTTACTAACATACACAGGCATAATGTAGCCTCCTATTGACCTAGTTTGCATCTGTATCTACATGGTTCATATATTCACACAAACCTACCTATATCTAGGTGCATGTGACCGTTCACTTTAACCCTTTTCAGTCTCATCATATATATAAAGCTCATGAGGTTTTGAAAGTCTTTTACTTTTTCGAAATGTCATGATACTCATACAAATAAATTCAAAAGCATACCATTATACATTTACATAGAATTGTAGCCCCATAACTCCTTCATAAGTCATTGAGAACTGCATTGCACGTTGCTGGAAATCATGAATGCTACGAACTTATACAGGCTTTAACCTCCTCATTTAGAATTTCTAAACATTATAATACCACATACAGTTTCACCTACTGCTGCCGACATAAATGATAATGTTAAAAGTGATAAAGAATCCAACAATGAATGATATGTATACGGAGATGATGCAAACGATCGCAGCTTCTGATCTTTGATCAGAATCAAGTATCTTAGCCTGATGGAAGCCCCAAATCAAATATTTATGAGAATGTGTGACTGGCAGGAGAACCTGTCGAAGGTCAGGCTAGAACAATTGGACATGGAATGGCAGTGGTTTGCAAAAAATTGTTATATATATGGCAATCAATCTGATATTTCCGATATGGTTGGTACTGAATTATACTCTTAAGGAGATCAGGACTTAAGGTGGTTTATATATACATTGAGTTACAATATAGAATTACCCAAGATTTCAAGATTGACGTACAAAAGCAGAAGATTCAACAGAGTGAAAGAAATAATGTCAGATATGGTTTATATGACATAGTGTAATGAACTAACCAATCAGATCTGAAACAGAAATATATGGCTATGACGAACAATTCAGAATTCCACAGTGGCCAATACATTAATTTGCAACAATAGTTCATGTATTTATACATTGTTGCATGTGAGATCACCAGCATATGAAGAACAGCGATATTCAGCCAGTGACTCGGAGTGGTTATGAAAGCCATCCATAAATGTATTCCCATGCCCAATATGCCAGGCAAAACTTATATGAATAGTGTGAAACACAATCTGTTGGAGGCAGAAACAAGTATAAAAATGAGGAAAGAAATGTACAACAGATGTCATTGGCAGGGCCCGGTAATACAAAAAAGCACTGTCTTGCTGACAACGCTGGAATGTATATGGTGTGATACAATCAAGGACCTTTTTGATAAGGTTACAGATACAGAGGTCATACACACTGATAAGAAAAACTGCATTTACGAACAAAAGAAGCCAGAATAATCATTAACAGACAGAATATAAAGATATCCGCCTTATTATATGTCATTCAGTGTCTGCGATTTTCTCAGGTTTGAGTCTAAAAGAAAATCAAAGTCAGCTGGTGGAATAAACTAACCAATCTTATTTCCTGCAGCAAAAGACTCAAAGTGGGTTTTCGACAATCCAATAGCAGACAAATAATATTCACACTGTAGTTCAGGGATCATGTAATGTATTCCGGACCATAGTATAATAGGGTGAAGGTGACCCGGAACATCTCACATTCCAGAGCACATCAAGTTCATTGCTCTATGCCGTATGACACTCAATAACAAAACAACTCACATGTCTCTCTCAGCACCTGGTTCAGTTGAGAATGCTAGTTATGGAGTGGGTAGGTTAAAGGAGTTAAACATAAGGGTGTCACTGGTGAAAATTGATATTGTCAAGCCCTATATAGTGGCTCTAACAACCACAGTTGTTCTTGAACCACGCTGGGCACATATACTGAATTAGCATCTATGGAGTACTATAAGGTTAAACTTATCTCAATCATAAAATGCAACTGGGGGATGAGCAAATTTTTGTTTGCAGAATGTTCTGATTATGATAAACTGCAATATTATAACCATCCTTTTATTTCCAAGGCTACTGGCTTTTCATTGAATGGCACATGAACTGGAACTGGCCACGACCCTTTGTCTGTATGGATACCTTTTGATATTTCAAATGTAGTGTAAATATATAAGCATATCAGTCATGTATTTTAATCACTTCAGTCAGATTGATAAATTAGACGTGCTCGCTGTGCCAATGAAGTGGTATGAGTTGGTTCTGGAAATATCTTGATATTGACTTAATTGCATGTCGATGTAAGGGCGTACGTCCGTGTACGGCATTGTATAAGAGTATTAGGGTAGATACGGTTGCAAACGAGGATTCGAGAATGAGGTAGATTCAATTGGTAAGGTTATCGATGGCGTGCAAGGGCACTCGCACGACCTGACTATATACTGGGCAGATGTGCGGTCACCCTGCCATAGGCCGGCCGCCATTACATCATCCCCCTCTTTATCGGCAGACCTCCTGGGCTGCATACCCGTACATGAAGAGAAGAAGAAGAAAGAATGCAAGCTCGTACACCCTCGTACGGCCTCGTAAATCCCGCTGCCGATCGGTACCGCTCGAGGGTGACCTTTCGGTGGATCCGGCGCACGCGGAAAGTCCACCTCCAGTGGTAGGTGGTAAAACCCGTGCCGACGCCATTTGTACCGGACCGAGATCCAAAAAGAAGAGATGAGAAGGAATCGTCCAATTGACCCCTGTAACCTCCATATCTCCATATCTCCATATCCAAGCCCATGCGTCCGTAGCTTCCGTAGTGCAGCCTCGGTGGTGCCCGTATCGGTAAACTTCATTGGCGCATATCATCGATCGTATGTGGTTCGTCGATTATCTAACTCGTGAGCATCCAAGAGAAGATCGAACTTGCAATGTAATCAATCAAGTGGGCTTAGCTCTCGCAAAGCTTGTGCCTTTTGGTGGTCTTTCTCCGTAAGTGCACTTCTGTGCTCGTGTAATCTTGCTGCGTAGGTGCGCTTCAGAGCTTCCGCTCAGATCGTAGGAACGTAATCGTCAAGTTCTCTTCAGAGCTTCCGCTCAGATTGTAGAAAGGTAATTGTCAAGTGCGCTTGAGAGCTTCTGCTCAGATCGTAGGAAGGTATTCGTCAGGTGCGCTTCAGATCGTAGAAAGGTAATCGTCAAGTGCGCTTCGTATTCCGATTCAGGTGCACTTCGATAAGGTACATGCACTTCCGTGCAAACAATAGGGTGCACTTCCGTGCAAACGATGATCGTGATCGCGTATGCTTGAAATCCGGATCGTAGGTAGTCATTTCCGTCGTCGACTACTTTTCGCTTTGTCCTTCGACTTTCGGATGCCCTCCGACTTTTGCCCTTCGACCATGCCCTTCGACCTTGGACTCTCCTTCTCAGACATCACCACCTGCCCATCAGCCCGGGTGGAGATGCATGCCGGTTCGTATGGTAGTCCGAGTCGCCTGAGCGGCCTCGGAACCATAAAGTAGATGTAGCCCAAGCCACCTGAGCAGTCTCGCGACCATAAAGATGCTCAAAACAAAACACTGAACCGAGATGCTCGTCTTACTTCGTGTTTGGGCCTTATAGCATCTTTGGGTCTTATTTCGTCTTCGGTTTCCTTCCAGTCTTTTCGACTTCGCCTTGAGCTTGATGGTCTTGTTTCGACGGGTCAAGAAAAAGGGGTAATGAGCCCCGTAGGTTATCTCGATGGTAGATCGCGTGTATTCGTGCGATGTCTCGAAGTAATCTTGTGTATTCGTATGACTTCTCGATGATAGGTAGATCGCGTGTGTGATTTCTCGATGATAGGTAATGCGTCGAAAAGGGGTAATTCACGAATCCCCTGAGCCAAACGTATCCAATTACTGAAGATCGATAACAGTGTAAGGGCGTACGTCCGTGTACGGCGTTGTATAAGAGTATTAGGGTAGATACAGTTGCAAACGAGGATTCGAGAATGAGGTAGATTCAATAGGTAAGGTTATCGATGGCGTGCAAGGGCACTCGCATGACCTGACAATATACTGGGCGGATGTGCGGTTACCCTGCCATAGGCCGGCCGCCATTACAGGCGACTTGCAGGGCGTCCAAGCATAGGTGTGGATCACAATATTCGCGCAGACTCCCATGTAATCTCAGAGATTGTTCAACATGAGGAGGATGTATTGTATTTAAGGGGGCTGCATAACAATCATATATCTGCTCAGAGAAACCACATTTGGATTACAGAGCATAACTAGAAAAGAAATGAAATCATTAGAATAAACACAGCAAGTATATGATTCAATCTGTCTGATATGTTTTTCCAATTGACCTCTAATATCTGGGGCTATCTCCGAGTTCCTAACTCATCATGTGTAACTGTCAAATGTCTGTTTATCTTGTAATTGATTTTGTTTAATCCCTAACACCATGTTATTTCTGTTATTCATCATTGCACATTGTTCCTTATTCACAAAGTCTCTCTCATTACTCTGGTACACCCACAGGCACATCATTGATAAGGTTCAAATCACAAGAACCAGCACGTAAACACAGAATAAGCATTTTGAAAACAATAACATTTTATTATAAATTCAATGCAGACAGAGTAGATCTTAACAAGGGAATACAATAAGACTCAATATTAATCTAGATTGCTTATTGACGAAATAAAATCACTTCAATGATATCTTTGTATTATCTACCTACATCAAATACAAGTACAAAGTATATCAAGGCCAAAATTGTTAATTTCAAACAATATAATCTCATACAAATATTAGTTCATGACGATAGTTGTTATAGTCAAATACCCTCTGATGGAACTCGAACATTTTTTGTCATTCTTATATTCTTCGTTTTGTAAACAGCCCATATTCCTCGATTTCCTTGCACTTCTAATAGCAGATGTTACGTGTAATATAATGCTACTGTTGAGATACATAGTGTCTTGTACCGATGAATATATACCAATAAAGTTGTACATGTGGATGGTAGAATTGGAAAGGTTGTGTGAATAAGGTAATTGATAGTATACAATCGAACAGTCAAGAATTAAATATTTCCTGGCCGATTGGTAAGCCATTGGCCAGTGGTCAGTTTATAATATTGTGTGTGAGAAAATAAGGCTGTTGAAATTGTTGCTGCTGAAATAATTTAAAACAATCCCTATTTATTTCGAAGAATTTGGAATTGTATTGCAAATTAAGTAATACATTAATAGAAAATATAATGCTTTAAAACTGAAACATTACTTCACATAAACAAATACCTAATTTTTGAATATCATGTTGAAATATTGTCTAATTGTGCCAAGTCGATGCAGAACCTCAATTGAGAATATTATTAATGAATAGCATAGGTAAGTAAGTTGCTATCTATGAAATGACAATTTGAAATATTTGGATATGATTGTTATATAGTGATAATCATTATACATTGGTGAATTTCAGTGACATGTGTAATATACAGAATTGTATTACCAGTTATCTACTAGGTTGGATTTCAGATTTATAGTTCCTGAAAATGAAGATATATTGTCATCAGATCTGTGTTTAAAGGCAGTTAACTAAATTTTTCAAAATGATAGAAATTGAAAAACACAACATTTTGGTTAATCCCTCCCCGCCTATTCAACAAACAAAATAAATCAATTACTAATTGAATTATATTGAGCTTCAGGACAAACATTAAAAATAATGGCCAACTTCAAAAAGAAACAAAATGGGTATTCCCTGGTAAGAGTAGTTTATGATACACAATGTGCTATATCTACGATATTCAAACAATGATAAGAATCTACCATATTTGAATCAGTACTCATAGAGAGTCCAAGGTCATTGATTTTGTCAATGTAATACTGGGAACGTCACCCCTGTATATCCAGTAAAATTACCATCCCAACTCATTTCAGTACATAATAGCGATGGAAGCAATACCATTCCCCCTTGATTTGAAAGTGATTAAAAATATTGATTCAGGACAAAGATGTTTTGCTTTCAAATTATATATTTTCAATGATTGTTTTCCATGGCCAGAAGCTTGACCATTTTCTCTCTGCAATTCCAGAGGTCTGTATGTTACAAAGAACAGGTGTTACATCAGCAGGTACTTTCAAAGCATGGTGACTTACGATCGTTCCAGGGCTGACTACATTTCAAATATCTGCACCGCTGATCAGGAATCATGGCCCATGGGTTGGGTCTGGATTAAATTCCTCCCTGCTGATACAATCAAATGTACAAATACAGCTGTAAGGCTGTTAATACAAAAAGCAGATAATTTGGTATCATTGATCACGAAGCCTTCGCTAACCACCCACATGGAGACCGCTTACAAAGACAGCCATCAGTATTTAAACAATATAATTCAACTGGATATTCAAATATCTGAACAATACAATAGGTCTGGACCACAGAAGTATGAAGTACTAAATTCAGTATTGGATTTATTCATCTGAGTAAGAGATCTCGGTCGAGAAGTACAAACAGTCAGGCAGGGAAATGGTGAATGGATCATTAGTGCGATGGGTGGTTAGGTAAGTAAGCCAATATGACAAGCAGACCTAGAAGTAATTGTTAGATTAAGACGATAAATGTATGAAGATCATTGAAAAATCTGAGAGTACAGAGCATGGTTCTTCATAAGCAGAATACGACTCAATAATCAAAAAATCGAAAGCCAAACATCTTCCTCTTGAATATTTTTAGACTTTCACATCCTTGTCAAATCTGCATATGTTCCTTTGTATGCAAGTCCAGTACATAGTGATCCAACTTGTTGTACTGATATACCTGGAATGACTATCCTGGTGTTATATTTTGTCCTTTGTTTCTTTCACTCTAGCAATTTGATCAATCTGCCATTTCGTCATTAGCTTTTTTACCACCCCATCCTTCGCACCAATGTCTTCTCTTCCGTTACCCTTGTTCTGCTATCTGCACCATTTCCATACCTTTGTGCTAAAATATCATTTTTGGACGAAACCATTCCCTATTCACATCTACCACATCTTATAGTGGCAATGAACCGCCAGGAATTGGTACCATTGACGAACCGGTACAGTTCAAGTCAAGCGGATCCTTGTCAAGCCATTTTCCTCAAACCCCACAATTTCGGCTCACAACTGCAAACCCATATAAGTATGTAAGATCTTGTCTGATAGGTTTGAATCGCTGTTCATCCTGTCGCTAATATCAAGGGCTACAGAATGAGCTAACATTGAAACCAATCAGACAACATATCGCCTACCTCTTGCCGTTCGAAGCTTCATGGTATGCGAACCGGTTTGTGACCAACCTCAGGACTGTGCCAATGCTTTGATCAAATCCATATTGAACCCCACATCTGTTTGATCCACGACGAACTGATTCGCTTCCTTGCCAACACTATTCACATGTGCCCTTTGGGCCTCTTTTTTCCTCATCTATCTTTTATTTGAGATCAATTACACTTTAGGGAATGATATCATTTTAATCATGCGGCTCATCATTGTAAGTACTTTTCCTTAGCATGGTTATCAAAAGATATATCAGCAATAATGCAAACTCAGCTGTCTTCTGATCTACACTCTTTCAGCTTTCTATATGCTTCCATTGGTATCTGTTGGAATGGTATTGAGCCGGTAACCATTTTCTATTCAATATCAGTGAATTGGATAACTACATTGATGACAATGAGATTTTTTCGTTGTGGTAACTCAATGGGTGATATCTAATGGATATTCAATGAGGTACGAGTATGTGTTTTCGCCAGATCGATCATGTTATTATGTGTATTTTTGCAGGTGGTGCAAATTGTTGAGTACCTGATACTGTATAGTTTACTTGGTCAAACAGTATATGGTGGGTGTTTATAAGGACCTGATTGGTAGTTTACATTCCAATTAACGCTGTGGTATAATATTCATTATTCCAAGGAAACTTCCAAATCTGAACCCATGAAATAAGGATCTAATTTGATACTATCTTACTGGAAAACTATTATTTATGTTGTACTATAGAAAGTTTTACAAGATGATATACACATAAGATTTGTTCGTATTGTACCATGAGAGGTGTTGGTACTTTTGGGATATACTACAATAATAGTTTTGTAATGCTTAGTACTAACACTGAAAGGTTTGGGATTCTTGGAAGAATATATATTAATTCAATTGAAAAAATGGAAACTTAAGGGGTTGAACATATACTATGGCAATATAAACTTATTGCATTGTTGTTTTCTTGGATACTAACAGCCTATACTGTAGCACAAAATGATTCTTTTGTCTACTAGTGTTTTAACAGGAATCGAAGTTACCTTTATGATTCCCAATCTCTATTGTCATTATGTAAAATCCTTTTGTCCAAGCAGAATATCTTACGAAAATGCTAAATTCTGGAAATATTTAATTCAGTAGATCCCTTGCATGAATACATATTAACATCACACCAATGATATATTGTGGAGCCTCTCAGATATCTGGGTATTATATTTGAGGGTATACATCTGGGTACGATCTGATATATGAGTACAAGACTAGACCTTTTTGGAAATAAGCATATGTTAAATTAATACAGTAGTATGTAGGAAGAATTATCACAATTGTTCATAAGCACTCAGTGTGATTTCTATATATAGATGTCGCATACACGGCCTTGGTGTCGAAATGCACTTTGATGGAACGTAAACTTACGAGGCCAAGTATACTGATTAGCCAAGTACACCTGAAAGACAATCGTACTTATAAAGCCAGATGAACATTGAACCAACTGTACTTAGATACACCATTGCAACAATCCCCTTGTCAGACGCAGTTGAGGTGGGATGCCATATGAGTACATTGAAGAGGAGTACATTCATGAAGTTCAAGAAGTAAAGATAGAGTGATGAACAGGCAGAAATTACCTGTTAAATCCTGCAACCGATCGGTATCACTCACTCATCACCGATTGGTGACTCCGGCATGCTAGGAAACCCTACTTCCTTTGGTATATGAGAGAAATCTGCACTCAAGCAATTTGCAGCGGGGTTAGATCCAACAAGAAATGAGAAGAAACGAGAAGACAACCCATAAGTAAACATCCAAAATGACTGTAATCCTCCAGGCCCACGTGTCTGAATTCATGTCTGTAAATCTAACCCAGCACTGGAATCATGCGTTGTTTGAATTGCACTTCTCAGTGTTGATAAACTTGCAGCCACATAAATTTAAGCCCTTTCGCTCGGTAGTCCCGGGACTCCCTGCCTGATAGTGTTGTTCTTTGCATTGTATTCTGCCATATTATATTCGTATTTCATGTCTCTTGTTGAATACATTTCATAGTTTCTGGGGCAGCCACCATGTTCTATGACATATTATCTGAGAGTGATTAGGCATTTGATTTCTTTTGAAATAGTCTGCACATATCAATTGACTTCAATTGGTATACTCATCTTCATTATTTGTGCTCAATAGCAGTTCATGCATCAGACGCGTCAGCCAATAACATTCATATTTGAGATTGCTTCCGATTGTGGCTGACTGATAGACATTGGTAGTCCTGTCCTGTGATGCCCCATATCCTATATGAACAGGCATTCATACACGCATGTTGGAGTAATGATATCTGAATTATAGAATTGCCATAAGGTCATTCTCATAAGATAATCAAGTATGCTACTGCTCCAGGTAGAACAGGGTAGGGTACCTATTCGATGAATTAAAAGACATGCCAGCTGACCAATTCATGAAAGTGGTGGGGTATCAGACTCAACACTGGTTCAAGCCTAGTTATATGGTATATATGTTAATTTAATCATTATGCAGTGAATCAGTACTATCAGCAGTGATGTCCATCAATTTGTGTCATGGCTGTATTCTGTGCTCTCGAATTTACGCCCAATTGCAAAGCATATTCTGTAATTGATTTATTAAACAAGTATGCATATAGATAAATATCGTAAATACTATGTGATTAGCAGGGATTCCGCTTGTTGAAACTACAGGAAACATAACTTTCAGCAGAGTTGTAAATCTGATTTGGTGTAAAGGCATACATTCTCATACGTGTAGTTATGAGTGTAGCCATTGTTGCACACATGGATTCAATAATATGGTAGATTCAATAGGTAAGTTTATCGATGGCATGCAAGAGCACTTGCACAAGCTGACCTTATTCTGGGCTGATGCGTGGTTACCCTACCATGGGCCGGCCGACATTACAGTTGGAGTGAACGCTGATAGGTAATGTAACGTTTGTAACTTTTAAGCATATCATATGAAATTGAAAATTTATCATGTTAATATCCTCCGGAACATTCACAATCTTATCAACTTTGTGCACTGACATGCCTGAATCACAGGTCTGTAAGAATTATATACAGCTTCTGATGCCATCCACCATCGCAATGATGCAATGTCATCCCTGACCAGCAACCCACCTTCGGTGATCCTACTTGGAGCTCATGACACTTCCAAACTCTCCTGTATCATTTTACTATGCTCCGACATCCTCCAGGCAGCTTCCGGTGCACCTGAGATCTTTCTACAATCCCACAGGAGCGTCTCACAGCATTTCTACCACTTCCTGGGAGGTCCACCAACTTGCTCCTTCATACAATCTGCTCCATGTGCCACCCTGACGCTCAGCAGCCCTCAATGCCAAGTGGTGTCATATGTGTCTCTATTCGTAGATTATGGTGTCCATTCATCGCTCCTACATCAAGCATTGTGACAAGAAATTTGTATAAATAGACATCTCTAGATCTTAATAGCCCTAATATATTTTCTATATATACCAGCTGGATTTCGAGCGCACCCCTGCAATAGACTCCTCTCATTTGTTTTGATCAATGGCAGGGGAGGCTCCAACCCTTTTGTGTGTATGGTATCTGTCTTGATATACATTACAGTACGTATTCAAATCCACTAGAGTTGTTAGAATCTATTCTAAACCGTTCCCTGTCCCTGGCCAAATCTCTGGGACCAAGTGGCACCACCTAACAATTTCTGCACGGGTATAACATGTGATGTTGGTTCTTTGACCACTCTGACAAGCCCATCCACTTCTTGTGGGTACCCTGAACAATGCTCGAAAAGTGTGCCGACAACATCAGCCATCTCAAGTGTTGATGGTCATTCAACCCAAGCTTAAAGGGATATAACGAAATGAGTCTGCTGCTGCAGCCGCCCGCCGCCAGTCCTCGCAATCATCCCACTTGACAGTGTGGTGCAGGTCGGTGCTGAAATGTTGAAGTATTAAATGGGAAATATGGGTCAGTACCTGCTGATTCCATCTTCTGTGTCTTTGCCCACGCGAACCCATATCACCTGTGGTAACCGCACGTGCATCTCACCAGAAAGCGTACCCCAAACGCAGCACTCGAGCAGGATCAGGTTCATTAGCTGAGGGTTATGAAATACCGGGGAGTAGACAGTGACCTTATTGTGAGGTTGTAAGGTTAGATCTTGCTCGAACTTATTTCCGTAGCCCCAGATCACAGACATAATTGCTGGAGTACATCTGGAAGATTTCTTTGTGGTTGTATGGAGTTTGGTTGATGGTCGAATGTGAGGGAGCGCAGTCATCGAGCTGTGAGGTGAAACTTACATGCTCAAAACCTGAAATATAAAGCTAAGGAATCGTTTGCACAGTTCGGATCGTGCTTAAAATATCAATACATTCGATTCTGATTTCTCACCATATTCCGGGTGCATCTACCAGACACCAAGATTAAGCTATTCCGAGCCTTCCAGCTTTCAAAGCGGTACTAGTAATGTTTCATATGTGCGCTCGTCCCACCCAACCTTTCGCGACTGACTGACCTACAGCTCACAGATTACAGAGTATGGAAATATTGACTAGATGCTTAGGTTTGACATGATACCAGGGGATAGTTACTCAACATTTCCAATTGGGATCCAAGTGCACCCTGGGGCATCCCCTGGCAACCTCCAACATAACATGATGTTTTTGTCCCTTCTGCTGCATTCTATTTCTTCCCTTTTTATCATCTCTGCCCACAAACAGCTTATCCCACCTGCCTGTCATTCGAATCATCTCAGCACTATCTGGACCAAAACCCCTATTCTATCTACTTTTCGGTGAACGCGTTCCCCCACCAGATCATGTCTGCAGGTGAACTGACTGTATGTATCATCAGCTCAGGTGCTCCTCAACTTCAGTGGAAATGAACTTGTTGTCCTCTTCAATACGAACTACTGTGTCACCTTCAGTTTCACATGTGAAAAAAGAAGTTCTCCAGGTGCACCTGAGCTTTATGCGGACCTGTTCTTTTCAAATCACATTTCGATATATTCTCAACACCAATGGCCTCGCAACATCCTCACCTTACCGAGGTTCAAGTGAGAGGTAAACTGTTGGTATGTGTTAGCAGCTCAGGTGCACATGAACTTCAGTGCGAATGAACAGCTTGTCCTATTCGAAGCGAACCACTATGTCACCTTCAGTTTCCTATTAGAAAAAAGAGGTTCTCCAGGGGCACCTAAGCTTTATTCGGACCTCTTATTCTCACATCACATTTACATATATTTTCATCACCTATGGCCTCATAATGTCCTGACCTGACTGCTTCTCAAGCGCGAGATTCGGAGCGCCCAGCAAGAGTCAAAAGGGTTCTCTACATATTCCCAGACATGCAAGGTCAGATGAACAAATAATTTGTTTTAAACTAACCTTCAGGGACACAGGAATGAACTGGACAATGTCGAAGACAATGATGATGAACACAGAGAATATGACAACTATCCCACAACCGGTTCAGACTATGATGATGACGAGCTACTGTCAACTATTTAAAAGACTAAATACAGTGGCAACTGCGCCTTAAGGGACTACCACAAAAATACCAAGAGCGAACCATCCCAAGACTTCTGAAGGGAGATATTCAGCCATCAGTGTGCCCCCTCAATGCACTAATTATTAGCTACTATTATTTGATACATCAGCAAAAACACTTTTTTCCTTTTGAGGTTTCCGAGGTTTCTGCCAGGTTTCCGAGGTTTTTGAAATTGCCTGGTACTGTATTTACTGAAATTACTTTTTTGGACACTTTTTAACGTTGTTGAAATGATCAATTGGCTCTTTCAATTGGTATAGTTTCGATACCAGCCAGTGTACCATTTGTCCCTGCTGATTTTCGACTTAGAAAAAATTCTCACCAACCGTGAACCCCTTTATTTGCACTGTCATCACCATCACCATCACCATCACCATCACCATCACCATCACCATCACCATCACCATCGCCATCACCCTGACAACTATTTACACCCCTGAATTCTAATTCCACTCGCTCCACCATTTATTTGCACCGTTGTCACCATCACCATCACTATCACCATCACCTTCACAACCCTCCTTCTCCTCCTCCAGTGCTGACCCCCTTCGAACCCTCCTCCTCCTCCTCCTCCTCCAGTGCTGACCCGCTTCAAACTTTTGCAGATCAACTCCGATCGACTTGTAGGTATGCTCGATCGATTCGTCTCGCCGAGTACATCAAGACGGTGCAAGTACACTGTGTACATCCATTCTTGCCTCTCGACTGGCTGCTCTACTCCTCCTCCTCCTCCTTATCCTCCTCCTCCAGTGCTCACCCCCTTCGAACTGGTGCAAATCAACTCGGATTGACTCGTGGGTATGCTCAATCGATTTGCCTCGCCGAGTACATCACGACGGTGCAAGCGCGCTGAGGTACGTCCATTATTGGCTCTCGACTGGCTGCTCTACTCCTCCTGCTTCTCCTCCAGTGCTGACCACCTTCGAACTTTTGCAGATTAACTCCGGTTGACTCGTGGGTATGCTCAATCGATTCGTCTCGTCGAGTACATCAAGATGGTGCAAGCACGTTGGGGTACGTCCATTATTGGCTCTCAACTGGATGCTCCACTCCTCCTTCTCTTCCTCCTGCTCCAATGCTGACCCTCTTCGAACTTTTGCAGATCAACTCCGATTGACTTGTGGGTATGCTTGATCGATTTGCCTCTACGAGTACATCACGACGGTGCAAGCACGCTTGGGTACGTCCATTATTGGTTTTCGACCGGCTGCTCTACTGTTCCTCCTCCTCCTGCAGCGCTGACCCCCTTCGAACTTTTACAGATCAACTCCAATTGACTCGTGGGTATGCGTGATCGATTCGCGTCGACGAGTACGTCAATACGGTGCAAGCACGCTGGGGTACGTCCATTATTGGCTTTCGACCGGCTGCTCTACAGCTCCTCCTTCTCCTCCTCCTC
>MU122138.1:124810-257907 GCA_014904905.1 Wilcoxina mikolae CBS 423.85
GGCTTTCGACCGGCTGCTCTACAGCTCCTCCTTCTCCTCCTCCTCCTCCTCCTCCTGCAGTGCTGACCCCCTTCGAACTTTTGCAGATCAACTCCGATTGACTCGTGGGTATGCTTAATCGATTTGCCTCGACGAGTACATCAAGACGGAGCAAGCACGCTGAGGTACGTCCATTATTGGCTCTCGACCGGCTGCTCTACTGCGCCTCCTCCTCCTCCTCCTCCTGCAGCACTGACCCCCATCGAACTTTTGCAGATCAACTCTGATTGACTCGTCGGTATGCTTAATCGATTCGCCTTGACGAGTACATCAAGACGGTGCAAGCACCGTATGTCCATTATTGGCTCTCGACCGGCTGCTCCACTGCTCCACCACCACCTCCTCCTCCTGTTCAATTCATCTAACTTTTGCAGTTCAACTCCAATTAACCCGTGGATAGGGCCATTCGATTTGTCTCGCCGAGTACATTAAGCCGGTGCAAACACGTTGGGGTACGTCCATTATTGGCTCTCGACTGGCTGCTCTACTCCTAGTATTATAGTCAGATGGTGTGGTAGAGATAAAATCAGATTGTGAAGCTAGTAATTAGTGTCAGAGGCTGGATCTTAGTTTAATGAGAACTTGTATACAAGCATACTTTAGTTCGGAAATTGTATTTGTGATCTTAATTGTGAAGCGTAAAGGGTGAAAAAATTGATTTCCGCTTTGCTAAGCGACGTTCATGAAGCATTCATAAATGCGTTCTGAACGTCTGATTACATCTTCGCCGCGATGCACCCCTGAGTCGCACTCTCGCCAATGCCCACAGTGTATTGTGGCATTCATGGGCGCAGAACGTTGAATAGCCTTAATCAAAAAAAATCGGTTTTTGCTGATGTATAGCCTTGTATGTGTGATCCGGAGACACAGGAATTCCATTGGCCCAGGTGGCCAGGTGGCCATCATTAAGCATATGAGCAGCTATATGGAGGCAAGAATTGTAAGCTCTGCCAAATTCTCGACCCGTTATATAGTACGCGATGCAGCAGGTGAGGCACGGGAGGACCTGACTGCTCTATTCAAGTGAGAGTCTGTTGCTCGGGAGTTGTGTTTCTTGGTGGTTGTGTTTCTTTGGGGGTTATGTTTCTCAAGATGTTCATTTGACAGGGGTTGTGTTTGTTGGGGTTTGGGTTTCTTTTGGCAAGGTCGTGTCGAGGTGTTGATGGGGCTCAGTGTGAATATATGTCACATCAGTTGATAGGGTCAGGCTGCTGTAGATGAATGCCAAAGATGTATGCGATGCTACCGGCGCATCTGAAAATGGGAGACACACCATGATTCCACCTGGAACTGAAGAAATACATCCAACTGCTCTTAAGTGATCCTGAAATGTACCAGTTTTGCACAGAGAGCTCAGCAGCGGCCACTGAGGACTTTGCTGTGCTTCAAGGATCACCCGGGGCACTATTTGAGGCAGAAGAAGTGGCTACAGAGTACACAATTGCGATACAGCAATCTCACGGAGCACACTTAGAGGCATCAGAAGTGGCTTCGGTTGCGGAGGACTCCCGGAAGGACTGCAGGATCCGTCAATCGAAATCAACTTACGCTAACTCTGGAGGGTCGTGGGGCTTCCGGGACCGGACGATTGACTTTGCTTATGTCATAATCCACTACATGTGTGCATTCATTCTAGACCATCAATTTGTTACCATTGTAGTTCGTCTAACAATCTTGTGTTTAGCTCTGCTTTACCAGTTGGATTTGATCGATTGCTGCCAGACTGTGGGCCATAGTTCATAGGATTTCTCAGTTCGAATTTAAACTCTTGATTGACCACTCCATATACTCGTTATCATTGCGTATGCTGTTTGATTGGGCTGTGTGAATATTCTCACTACCTTTGGTATTCAGAACCACTATGATCTTGGTTTCATTATAACTCTATTGTGTAAAATAACTTTCATCAGATAGCCATCTGGACTCAATGTTGGAAGTCCTACCATTAGAATCAGGCTCCTGGATTAATTCTAGGTATCGTAATTACTTCCATTACAGATGGTTTCAGAATATCTGGTAGGTTATCAACCTCATTGTAATCATAGCTCTGTCCACACCTGTTCAAGTGTCTTTACAATACTCATATTGATTCTCGTATGGATCTTAATTCCTCCAATAGAAATCGTGGTTCAACAAATTAATATCTCTAAATCTTAACCTGGATCCTGATATCAATTATGTTATCAGTATGTCTTGAAGTTGAGACATTCTTATCTGCACTCAATGACTTGCCTCATGGATTGTTATTGAAAATGTTACTTTCTTCAAAAAGCAAAGAGCTTCCAATATGATTACACCATATTGATAAATTGACTTGTTTCCCACTATAAGTATTTATGTCCAGCTATTCCTTCCAGAATATACACATTTGTACTTGTACAGTCCATACCTCCTGGCTTGGCCTATGTTTCCAAAATCTGATTTTGGGCAGGTTAACTGACCGTCATGCCCTCATTATTTGCTGTAAAATGATCGTCTTCTTCGCATCCAGGTCAATAAAGATACCCCTTCATATCCTTTATCCTAATATTTCCGATGACATAAAATTCATCATAAGCCAATAACGACTCATCAATGTTAGCTTATTGCATGGGGTTTCAAGTCCAAATTGAAGATCCTGCTCTTAAGCATACAATATTATGCATTGGTCTATTGGGATTACCACTCTGCAGCTTCATACAGCCAAACTTCGCCCCTTAGATCTTTGTCAGTTATTAGGCCCATACAAACATATGCTGCAAACGAGAGTGCCCATAGATTCCTTGGTTACTTTGCACTTTGTAGCCAGTTAGATTATGGATGAATCGTTATTTGATATAGTTTAGTTGTTTGGTCAACCATCATTTCAATATTCTCTTTATCAATTCGCATGCAATGTATTGCAGGCTTGTAAAATCTCTGTAGCAATATCGATGCATTCTGCATTTCAACAGCCATTCATTCACTCCCACTAGAAATTAAAATTCTCATAAACAATTCTAATAATTTGTAAAACTTGTTCATATTACCAGTAAGGATTTGAATGACTCTGTAACTGTTCCTCTGTGTGTTTGCTAATTGCAAGTGTACATGATGGTGCAGTAGATGTTGCAGCATAGATGAGGACATGTCAATGGCAGTTCAAACATTGCCACAGCCAAGGCCCACAGTCCATTCAATGTATTCATGAATATGTGATCTGGTTGCAGTCATAAAAGGTCAGCATTCATGGTACTTACTTCAGCACCAACTCCCGATGCCTCTCTCTGCTCTCATATGCAGTTCAGAGGCAAATATCACATTTTTCATTAACGTCTCCTACTGTCGGGCCCCTGAGCATTCTCCATACCCCAACTATTCATTAGCAAATCTATTGACGACACACCAAAGGTCAATATAATTTCTAATAGTGTAGAACCATGAATTTGAATTTTTGCATTTGCGGCACATCCTGTTTTTGACCATGACTCCTCCCTTGATGTAGATACAGTAATATTCTCGGCGTATCTCTAATGGTTCATTCTGCCCTCTGCTAAAATTTCCAATTACTTTATGTTTTATAGAGCCAAATGTCGATAGTGTTGTTAATTGACATTATGATTCCTAGCCTAAGCCACGGTTAACCCAACATCAGCTCACACTGTTTGTCTACTGCAGCTGAAATCTTTTGCAGGAAAAACTCACTCAGCAAATCACATATATGCCTCACCCGGTTCAGACTGTCCGATAACCAAATGATGTCTATTTTCACTTTTGGCTACCACAAGTATGGATTAAATCTCATACTGTATTTACATATTCAATTCTTTCTGGTCCCTGAATAAGCCGTGACGGTGCATCCTCGCTCCAGTACACCACAGTCTTAAGCCCAGAGGCGGTGGACCCATGGATTCCTGACAAACATTGAAACAACTGTTATTTCATTTCTAGACATTTGCTTTGTATGCCATTGTATTGTCCAATATTGGGATTCACTCTTTTGGCTATATTATTGTATTCACTTCTTCAACAGAATTGAATAGCATTTGTACTAATTGCTTCCTCTCATAAAGAATAGTACATTACGGTCAGCCAATCATCTTCCAATAATGACAATTCATGATGATACAATCCAATCGTATCTAGTGTTGGTATCAAACTGCCGTAGATTCGTAACTTTGACAAACCGGTTCGGTTCGATCGACGTGGATCCTTGCCAGGTCATTCCCCTCAAACCCTACCATTTCGGCCCACAACTGTGAACAAAAATCAGTAACCAAGTTCTGGTCTGATCGGCTCGCTTTCTAGTGCATCATGTAGCTAATGTCACCCGCTACAAGATACATGTTACATATCACATGCTGTACATCACCAAAAATCATTGGAGGGGGCTCATATACGATCACTTGACTATAGCCATATCAGGATAGTACAAGTGCCATCCCTGGACATCATCAAAACTACACAGTATATCACTCGCACCCAACAAAATCAGATTAGCTGTCAAATAGTCAACCATTGCACTGATAAGGAGTTAAGGTTGGTTATTGGGACGAGGCTCGGCCAGATCATGTCATCGATAATGCGAACACAGCTGAGAGGATGTAGATACTAAAGCACCTGCATTTGTAGCATAGATGACGAAGCCTCCTATGTCTGTCACAATCGAAAGGATACCATGACTCGGGAAGCAAAGAGATCAAAAGGATTCAATAGGTACAGACCACAGAAATCCAAAGGAGCGATGTCACTAGGGGTTCTATTCGTCTTAGTAAGGAATATAGACGGAAATATGCGGAGCATCTGGAAGAGCGCTGAAGGGCAGGATGGGCTTTGGTAAGAAAGTCAGGTTAGGTAGAGGAGCTCATGTGAACAGTGTAGATAGAAGTAATTGTTAGAGCGAGAGGATTGTGGTAGAAAGACCTCTAGAATCTGCAAGGGTAGAAGGGTAAGCTTCTTGATGAGGAGAACAAGCTTTAACAATATAAGCATTGAAAAGCCAAACATTATTTGTTTTGAATTTATCTTTTAATAACTTTCACATCCTGAGCGAATCGTCATGACTTCCATCACAACCAAGTCCTGAAAGCAGTAGGGATACCTTTAGTACTGGCAAGGCAGAGGTGACGCTCCCGATGATACAATGCACTACTAATCCAACTGATCAGACAAGAACTTGCTTACCTATTGATACTCAAAAGTCTCTGATTTGCAAACCAATTTGTAACAAACCTCGGAACATTGTCAATCTTCAGATCGAATCCACTTGAAACTCCACCTCTGTTCGATCCGGAAGAACCGATCCTCTTGGTTGCCAACGCTGATCGTATCTGTTCTCAACTTTTGTGGAATCGGGAATTGTCTTTTATTCATGCTTTTCATAACATCAACCACCTCCGCTCCTTTGAAATATTGTTCTTCAATGCACAAATGATGATGATCATCATAAATGCCTAGCTTACTTGTTGGTAGTCAGAACCATACTATTGTGGCTTCTGTCTATGTCCATGGCTTATTGCATTCGTGCCTAATCGTGTAATATTGTAACGCTGTTCAAGAAATCCCATAACTAACAACACTGCATCAGGAAACTCCTAAATAGGTAAGTACTTTAGGCAACTGGAATCAGTTTCAGAAAAGGATTAGTGTGATCACAATTGCCATTGATACCATATGTCAATCATTTGGTAGTCTTGCCATTCAATATACTGTAAAAGAGGTGTTTCATACAGAATTTGCATCTTACTGGCTATGCCCAACTAGGATTAATATAATTTCACCTGCACTTGCTTGTGCAATTGTAGCCTAGTTAACGTCATGTCATACTTGATTTGCAATGAATAACACGTACAGATGTGTCATCATACCTAGCATGGGCACCGGTTTATGCTTGAATAACTCTGAACAATGGCGTGTGGCCCGTCTCATTAGTTCTCATACAATTCTGCTCATCGGATGTGGTCCGAAGACATCTTGAGAGCAATGTAGAATTCCTCATTTTCATCTAGGTTACCTTCAGGGTGAGTCAAGCTTCTGAATCATTTGGGTAAGTATAAATTGATTTAGGCTGATGAAAACATATCCGAGGATGTCGCTCTCCTGATTGCTAACCTCCTTGTGACTAGTTGATCGACGTTAACTGAAATTTTTGCTGGTGCAGCCCCTCATTGGCCCACAAAATAACTGAAAATCATTTTTGCTACCGGCAACCCAAATAGAATATTTCTTAGGCAGGCTTTTAACTTATCCAATCGGTAGCTATCAAATCTATAAGATTGCCAGCTCGGATTTGTCGCAATGTGTCGACAAGTGGGAAATTGTGAAATTCTGTGTGCTAAACATATATAATAAGCGAAGAGGACATATATTATAATGATATCTGTCCATGAATGTCCTTGGATACGAGGTTAGATATGGTTGCAAAATGAGGATAGCTGAACAAATAGAGAAGTATATAAGCAAGATTAATTTTCAGGTAAAACAATACATTACTGGCCTTAACATTGTAGGTCATATCGCCGGGAGTACTCAAATGCCATGTTAACTTGCGAGCCGGGTTGACCTACAAGGTCAGATTTGTTTACAGGGCAAGTGGACGTTTCATTGCCATCATATTATCGAGCACTTAACTGCATCTGATGAATCAATTTGTATTATCTACCACTGATAGATCAACTTTGCAATGTTGTCAGTGTTTACAACATGTATACTGAAATCGAAATCAATACTCTATATATTCGTAGTATGAATAGATTAGTACTACAGCCGAAAACTCTATTTCATATAAAACTAGGACATTATGAATACATACGTATGCCTGCTGGATTGAGACTTATGACAACTTCATTCCCAGATATGATACACAAGATCTTGAGAGACCAAATAAATCATCAAGTCGTATTGTATATAGGTGATTTCTTGATGTATACCAAAGAAGAAGTTTATAAGCAATTTTTGAGTAAGGTCCTTTACCAACTATAGGAAAAATAATTACCTACAACACCTAATATGTTCATTTAACATCAGAGACAAGTCGAATCAAATGTATATATTGTTACGGGGATACTTATAACTAAAGTATAGCCGCCTACCCCTTAGAAATCGTAAGAGTCTTGAAGGTAATCTTCCCAGTCGTCGTAGTCGGACCAGTTATCGTAATCTCCGACTGGGAGCTTATGGTATTCGGAGGGGAGTGCTCGAGTGTAAAACCAATAGAAGTATTCATACTCAATATCTTAAGTGTGAATAAATATTCTCGCAATACGGAAGTCGTATGGATAATAGCGTGTTCGTAAAGTGCGTACGCGTAAAGAACAATAGAGTCTAAGTCGCGAAAGTTGATAGACATAAATATTCTTAGAGTAGTAAACTTAATAATATTTTACAGTTCTGTCCGCGGGTGTGTTCTGACTGTGGATTCCTGCTAGAGCTTGCTGTTTTACTTTGCGGGTGCAAAGGCGGTTCTTTTATAGAGCGAATTACTCGTATACTCTCCATGACTGTGGCGTTTGTACTAAGATAGCTATGGCCTCCGATCGTTAGGCTGATTACTGGATCTCGGTAGGTTGCGCTTCTTTTCCGTTTGACTTTCGGCACTTTCTACAGTGCGAGGCATCCCTGTTGGTTATCCTCATGCCGCCAGGTTTTGCCACGTCAACACGCGACTTTTCTTCTGGTCTGTATGCTTACGCAGAAAACAGGTTTCGGCAACAAAGGCTGACGCGTTCATCGAACCATCACTTCCTCTTAGATCTCTCGACTCAATGTTATATCGGATAGTGGGTTTTCAGGGATATGTTTACCCTCATAGATTTGTGTCGGCGACCAGCCGCTGCTATGCCACGTATCGCACCTCCCATCACGCTGGCTTTTACTCCCATTTCAGGGCTGCAGCTTATGTCGGACCAGACCTCCTGCGATCTGCCGTTACTCGGGAAGTCAACCCACACACAATCTCTCAATAGGTAAATTGAACTACAGGGGCGCAGTTAACACATGGAGTCCCTAGACTGTATAGTTATCCCCATGGTAAAGTCCCGCTTCGAGAGCTCTGACGTGTGCCTACCGGAGAGTGTAGATGCGTACCCCGCTCTAACCGGTTGTCCAATATTGCTGATAAGGTAAAGTAGTTCTGGTCGAAACGATCATGCACGGCTGACCCGTAAGTCCCTGCAATGGCATAATCATGCTTGATCAACTCATGACGTCCCTAACTATCGGGGGCCTATGCGTATAGTAGCATACCGCCCTAAGTGTTCGGGTCTGATGAATCCGCCAGCTAAGTGTCGTGACTATCGCTGTTCGATCGAGAAGGTGTACTGCCCCCACGCGGGTTAATCATTCCGCTTTGCCGGGGTTCAGAATTGGACAGACATGTATGTCGTGTTGGACTTCGTCGCTCAGAGGATGGGATAGCTGCGGGTGTAACATCGACCGACCATAGTGACAGGTGGCCGAACGCAGATTGACCATGGACATCCTCCGTACCTCGTACACCTGCTAAGGGAAAACCCCTAACAGTACCTCCCTCTCTAGCTCTGGTGACCTCAACAGAATCTCCATCATAAAAAGTGTGCAAACAATAGATACCACTCAGACAGCGTATCTTAATAATAACCTAATATAAAAATAAAAATATAACTTCTCTTCATATAATAATGACCTCCGCGTAACTCAGCGCGGTATGAGTTTAACAAAAGAAATTCATAATTTCCTCCTCTTTCGTACCGTAGTTTTCGTCGTTGTCTTCAATCGTTTATCTTTTTCCATCATTATATTCTTGGTTTAATATTCAGTGATGAGTTCAGGTGCGATGTCATTAAGATGTTCCCAAGATTCCCAGGTGTTTTCGTCGTGAGAGTAACCCGACCACTTGACAAGAAAAACGTGTTTTTGGTTATCATCATCGGTAGGTCCACTGGCGACTATCGACTCTGGCATCCATCCGCCGTCGTCGGTCTTGATGGGTTGTACCTCCCTCTCTAAGGGGTCGCCACGATACGGTTTGAGCAATGCAACATGAAACACTGGATATTTCTTCCAAGTACTGGGAAGCTCGAGTCGACATCATCGTTTGTTTCCTCCGATCTTCGCGATCTTGAAAGGTCCGTACATTTTGTCCTTGAGCTTTCGGCACTGTCTCTTGGTCCGAATATTGCTTCCGTTAAGCATAACTAAATCTCCGGGCTTGTACTGAGGACCTGGACATTGTTTACGATCATAATATTGACTCATTCTCTTTTTTGATGTTTCAAGCTGTTGTTCCGGACGGCGGTAAACTTCGACCATATAATGAGCATATAATTCCGAACTCAGGTTGCCAAATTGCACTTCTGTCAGCCAATTTGTACGCGCTTCATAACCGTAATTGGCGTAGAAGGGTGTGACTTTCGTAGACGCATTTTTAGAGTTGTTGTATGCGTATTGGGCCATTTGTAACATTTCACTCCAGTTTGACGGTTCGTAGTTACAATATGTACGAAGGTAATGTTCGATGGTCTGATTAACGCGCTCGGTTTGTCTGTCTGTCTGAGGATGAAAAGCTGTAGACAAGGATCGTTTGATTCCCAGGTATTGGTATAAATCGGCGAGAAATTGACAGGTGAAAACTGCGTCGTGATCAGATAATATGTCCAGTGGCATGCCGTGGTAATTCCAGACATTGTTGAGAAAAAGCCTTGCGACTGTGGACGATTCTCGCTTATCGGTTGGGATGAAGTGTGCCATTTTCGTGAACCTGTCGACTACCACCATGATATTCTTGTTACCGTTTGATTCTGGTAGATCGGTGATATAATCAACCGATATGTATGTCCATGGTGAAGATGGTAGTTCGAGTGGATGTAATAGCCCATGTTTTGCGTGTCGGGGTGTTTTAGTTCGTTGGCATGAATCGCATCTGTTGCAATATTCCCGTACGTCATCCTCGAGCTTTGGCAAGTAAAGATTCCTCGTGATGAGTTCCAAGGTTCGTTCGCGTCCGAAGTGCCCAGCGATTCGTGAGTCGTGTTCTTGGTGTAATACCTCCTTCTGAAAACCTTCCGGTACGTATAACCTTCCTTTCCAACATAACATTCCTGCACCATCTATTCCGAATCTTCCATCGACATTCTGATCCTTTTCTTGAACCTTCTGTAATATCTTTCCATATTCCTCATCTTGACCAATTTCTTTTTTAAATTTTTCTTTCACTGTTTCCGTTAATTGACTGACCGCAAATCCTGCCAACCTAATTTCTTCCCAATCTTCATTATCCAATTCCATTGCTCCCACTTCTAACCAATAATGTGGTCCTAACAAGTTTGCCGAAGTTGTACCACCCTCTTTTAGGGCGAACTCTGGGCGTCTTGACAATGCATCGGCCTTTCCATTAGCCGCTCCCTTCCAATAAACAATCTTAAAATTGTATTCTTGTAATACTTCTGCCCATCGTGCTTGTCTTCGGTTGAGCTGTTGTGTTTCTTTGAAGTATTGGAGGTTCATGTGATCGGAAAAGACTGTTGTTGTGTGTATTGCTCCTTGGAGGTAACATCTCCATGTTTTAAATGCGTATACGATGGTGAGCATTTCCTTATTGTATATTAGGTAGTTATGTTCAGCAGGTGAAAACTTCTTTGACATGAAGACGACCGGATGTATCTTGCCGTTATCAAATTTCTGTGAAAGAACTGCTCCCATTGCGAAGTCTGATGCATCTGTTTCGACCATAGCAGGTCTATCGTCGTCGTAATGTCGAAGTATCGGTGTGTTCTCTGCTGCGAACAGGATGCAGACCTTATAATAAGCTGCCTCAGCTGCATCTCCAAATTTAAAGTTCTTTCCATCGCCTTTAAGGGTGTCTGAAATAGGCGCCACGATACCGGCGAATCCTTTGATGAATCGTCGATAAAAATTCCATAAGCCCATAATAACCAGAACTTCTTTTCGGTTATCAGGCATCGGCCATTTCGATATTGCCTGGCTTCAACTTGGCGCCATTTTGAGTACTTCGCCACTAATGAGAAAGCCGAGGAATTCAACCTCCTGTTGGTCGAATTCGCACTTATTAATTTCTACCACGAGGTTGTTGTCTTGAAGGACTTGCAGTATCTTGCCTACGTATTCGTGGTGTTCTTCTCGTGTTCCTTTTGTGGCGATAAGGACGTCGTTGATATACACAACCGTGATGTCGTTTAATCCTCCCAAAAAGGGTTGAAGTATACCGTTCATCCAACGTTGAAAAGTAGCTGGTGCGTTGGTGAGACCGAACGGCATAACCGTGTATTCGTATGATCCGAACTTAGTTCTGGCGGCCGTTTTCCATTCGTGTCCCTTGGCCATTCGGATCAAATGATATCCCGATTTCATATCCAACTTTGTAATCCAAGTTGCTCCTTTCATTCGATTCTGCAATTCATCCAGTAACGGTAGAGCTGTCTTGTCCAGACGGTAACTTGCTCATAAGCATAGTTCGCTATGCTACTACTAAAATGTTTGCTTTTGCGTTCAGGGTGTCGAACTCTGTAACCATATCCTGAACGTTTCCACCATATTTGAGCTCGGTGAGTGCCTTGCAAGCCGTTTGTTGTTGATGTTTGTTGTGGAAACGGGCGTTGAATGCAGCTCTGTAAACTGTCCAGCTGCGAAGGTGCTTTCCGGCATGCGCTTCCGCCTCCCACTGCATGTGCCAAGCCAATGCATGGTCTTCCAACCGTCCTCATACGTATTGGATCTTAAGACCGGGACCAGTAAACAGGTGCGGTTGGTCTGCAATTAATGCGTCCATACTCATCCACCATACATCAAAATCCTCCACGGCCTTTCCCTTAAATTTCGCCGGGTCTGATAGCTTAAGTCTGGATTCTCGGCGTCTTTCTGGTTGCTGTGTATTAGGCCTTTGTGACCTTCTGTTTGGCCCATCTCTCGACTGGTGAGACACCGAATGGTGAGAACCCGGTGGTGGTGGATCACCCCCAGTACCTCCCATAGGTGGTGGTGGGTTGGACGGTCCCTCCTGATCTTCTTCCGGTGGGGGAGGTGCGTCCCCAAGTCCTACATCTGTTCTGGATCCTCCCCTCAGTCCCACAATCTGGGCAACATCTGAGTCCGAAATGGGTGAAAAGCTTCTACCCCTTTCCTCCGCCTGTTGTTGCCACTGTTGAATCTGGATCCTTCTATCTGGGGGGACTGGAGTGGACACCGAAAACTTGGCCTTCTCAAAAGCCGACGTTAATCCCGTATGATCCTTCTGGAGTTTGTTGACCCTGGCTTCCAAAATCTGGTGATCTATCCAAGATGGGACTTTCTCTGCGAACCTTTTTTCTAACCTATCCATTCTTGATTGTTGCGTTTTCATACTTGCAACCCATGCCGTTACCTTAACTGCAAGAGATCCTACCTGTTTCTCGCATTCCGTAACTCGTCCTCTCAGCTTTTCAAATTCCTCCGAGGCCTCTTTAACAACCCAATCATTCTGTTATTGAAGGGCTGTTAACCCTGTCCTCGTCTCGCTCAGTACCGCATTGAGAATTTGGATCTGCTCCTCGTGCCCTGTTATGGCCTGTTGTTCTAGAGCCTTGTCTGTTTCCATTTGTCGATTGAAGAGTTGACAACCTAGCCGAACGTCTTCGAATTCCGCCTCGATGGCCTCCATCTCACTGTTGCATGCGTCGACTAGTCGTTGGAACTCCTGATATAGATGATTGACCTGAGCCTGAACGGTGTCGACCATTTCCGTATCCTCGTCCTTCCTCGGGTCGAGATATTGCTTCCTCGATGCCTCGTATTGTTCTTGTAGTTTCTTTACCCATTCTGGTAATGGTCGCGAGGACTGCTTCGATTTGGCGACTCCAGACGACGTGGGTGTCAACTGGCTCGCTCTGAAGGTTAGTCGGCGTCTGTGACTGGCCATTGTGAAGCTGTCGAGAGGGGAATGTGAAGGGTCCGGTTATGGGTTGACCCTGGTTTGTTTGTCGACGCTGGAGCCGTACGTATAGACTGCACGTAATACAGTTCCTATTGCAACCCTGAGTACAATGTTCTGCGCAAAATCTCTGTGTCGTAGGTCCATCCGGATGGTTCGTGAAATTAATTGTGCAGCAGGCTCGTTCATCGCAAACCACACAGTTTGTAGTCATTACACTTTTAGACATGTCCAAAATATTATACTGTTACGGGAATACTTATAACTAAAGTATAGCCGCCTACCCCTTAGAAATCGTAAGAGTCTTGAAGGTAATGTTCCGAGTCGTCCTAGTCGGACCAGTAATCGTAATCTCTGACTGGGAGGTTATGGTATTTGGAGGGGAGTTCTCGAGTGTAATACCAATAGAAGTATTCGTACTCAATATTGTAAGTGTGAATAAAGATACTCGCAATACGGAAGTCGTATGGAGTAATAGCGTGTTCGTAAAGTTCGTGCGCGTAAAGAACAATAGAGTCTAAGTCGCGAAAGTTGATAGACATAAATATTCTTAGAGTAGAAAACTTAATAATATTTTAGAGTTCTGTCCACTGGAGTGTTCTGACTGTGGAATGCTGCTAGAGCTTGCTGTTTTACTTTGCGGGTGCAAAGGCAGTTCTTTTATAGAGCGACTTACTCGTATACTCTCTATGACTGCAGCGTTTGTACTAAGATAGCTATGGCCTCCGATCGTTAGGCTGATTACTCGATCTCGGTAGGTTGCGCTTCTTTTCCGTTTCACTTTCGGCACTTCCTAAAGTGCGAGGCATCCCTGTTGGTTATCCTCATGCCGCCAGGTTTTGCCACGTCAACGCACGACTTTTCTTCTGGTCTGTATGCTTACGCAGAAAACAGGTTTCGGCAACAAAAGCTGACGCGTTCATCGAACCATCACTTCCTCTTAGATCTCTCGACTCAATGTTAAATCGGATAGTGGGTTGCAGGGATATGTTTACCCTCATAGACTTGTGTCGGAGACCAGCCGCTGCTATGCCACGTATCGCACCTCCCATCTCGCTGGCTTTTACTCCCGTTTCAGGGCTACAGCTTATGTCGGACCAGACCTCCTGCGATCTGCCGTTACTCGGGAAGTCGACCCACACACAAGCTCTCAATAGGTAAATTGAACTACCGGGGCGCAGTTAACACATGGAGTCCCTAGACTGTATAGTTATCCCCATGGTAAAGTCCCGCTTCTCGAGCTCTGACGTGTGCCTACCGGAGAGTGTAGAGGCGTACCCTGCTCTAGCCGGTTGTCCCATGTTGCTGATAAGGTAAAGTAGTTCTGGTCGAAACGATCATGCACGGCTGACCCATAAGTCCCCGCGATGGCGTAATCGTGCTTCATCAACTCATGACGTGCCTAACTATCGGGGGCCTAGGCGTATATAGGAATACCGCCCTAGGTGTTCGGGTCTGATGAATCCGCCTAGTGTTGGCAACGAACCGCCCGGGGTTCGTACAATTGACGAACCGATTTGGTCCGTGTGAACCGGATCCTTGCCAAGCCTTTCGCCTCAAACCCCACCATTTCGACCGACAACTGCGAACAAAAATAAGTAAGCGAGTTCTTGTCCGATCGGCTCGATTTATGGTGCATCTTGTAGCTAACTTCTCCCGCTACAAGATGCGATAAAAATCGAGCCGATCGGACAAGAACTCGCTTACCATTTATCGTTCGAAGATAGATGGTTCGCGAACCGGTTCGGACAAACCTCGGAACTTTGTCCAAATCTCGGATCGAAACCGGATCGAACCGCGCCCTGGTTCGATCCGCGACGAACCGATTCGCTTCGTTGCCAACACTAACCTGGTCCGCCAGCTAAGTGTCGTGACTATCGCTGTTCGATCGAGAAGGTGTACTGCCCCCACGCGGGTTAACATTCCGCTTTCCCAGGGCTCGGTATTGGACAGGCATGTATGTCGCGTTGGACTTCGTCGCTCAAAGGATGGGATCGCTGCGGGTGTAACATCTACCGACCATAGTGACAGGTGGACGATCGCAGATTGACCATGGACATTCTCCGTACCTCGTACACCTGCTAAGGGAAAACCCCTAACATATATTATACCACCAAAAGATATCAGCAATGTCGAAGACATGGTGAACATCATTTGAACATTGTACAATCCCAATGTAGATAATGATGTTTCTTCATGTCTCGGATCTGCCTCTATCTAGCTATATTCCATTGAGACTTGTCCATAATATTTCATACAACTGATCAATCCTATCAAACCGTCTGGCTAAAAAAACAATTGGAAACCAAATGACAACAATTGGCAAGTGCTTCGTCTCCTGAAAAAATAAAATATGGAGGCACCAAGCTTATTGTATTTGGAGCCAAAACATAATATTGTGTTTGAGCTTGAGCCTGGTAGCTTTTCAATTGACTGACTTCTTTCACATATTATTGGTTTGCAATTTGACCATGTTAGATATATTTCTTGATCATTTAACTGTGGTGAAATTAATCATGAAATGCTGAATAACCTAAGGTTTGCAATAATATCTATATTTAAAAAAATGAAAAAGTACAAATTCACTATATTCTAAATAGTAAAACTTGAACAACTGACAATTTCCCTACATAATGAAGTTCAGGTAACAGCATTGATGTTATAAGGTGAACAAATGATTAAGTCTTTTTCTAAGTTGATATCAATTTATTTATTCATGTTCCCTTCCTGGCTGTTGGAAGAGGTGGCTAATTCAGAAATGAATGACATTGCATGGCAGAAGGAGTGTGTCAGGATTATTGAACAGTCCTAGCTCTGTCCTTACCTGTAAGGCATTAACAATGAAACTTTGTACTACAAGAACAGACTGTAGACTCTGGGAGAAATCAAGTTTACAATACTAAACTCGACGCAGTAGACGATTTGAAGGTGGCTGAACATGAACCATTATATAAGTCCACCATATTTGTTCATTTGAACTTTATTTGGCCTGAGATGGAGAAATACATTGAAAATTATGTGTCCTAATATCATAAATTGTGAAGAAATAAACAAAATATGTCATGCCTGCTACTGGCTGTGAAGACCCCTTGATTAGTTTAGGATTCATTGGATTTGATGTCTATCTACCCAAAGATGAAATTACCTAAATTAGATAATTACCGATTTGTTCTGGCTTAGGTTGATAGATATCAAATTATATCCAATCACATTCCATAGAATGTCAGTGCTATGTTAGCAAGGGACTACATTATACTCTTCTTTGTAGAAGTATGGACAATCTATTCTGAACTATGGAGCAGAGTGTTTGAAAAACATTAGATACATGTCGGTTATCCGATCATCATTGAATGAAAAATTGGATTTTGGTTTGAACTTATATTCGATATATTATCTACATAGACTTCAATACATGGCATAACTCAACCAAATATAGTATAGTTACTTGCAGAATAACTTCAACTTTTAGCCTGATAATTTTTGACTTGTTGCCAATAATAGAATAGACAGATATAGTGTTGGCAACGAACCGTCGGAAGTTGATACCATTGACAAACCGATTTGGTACATGCGAATCGGATCGTTGACAAGTCTTTCACTTCAAAACCCACCATTTCAGCCTACAACTGCAAACAAAAATAAGTAAGCGAGTTCTTGTCAGATTGGCTCTACGTTTGGTGCGTCCTGTAACTAATGTCTCCCGCTGCAAGATGCAAAACAAATCGAGGTGATCGGACACGAAATCGATTACTTATGCTCGTTCGAAAATAGAGGGTTCACGAACCGGTTTGTTCAAACCTCGGAACTTTGCCAAACCTCAGATCGAAACCCGTTCGATCCCCGCCTTGGTTCCATCTGCAACAAACCCATCTGCTTTGTTGCGAACACTAGGTACACAGCAATTCCCATACAACAACCAATTGTATTTTACCATTATTTGTATATGTTAGAGAATATAGAATGTATTGACTGACCAAATTGAAAGCAAACAATATAATATCAAGAAAATTATATATATTTGATATAGAGTATCTACAATGATTGCTGAAAATACTTTTAAATCGAATAAGGGCTAAGAGAAAAGTATCATGATTGGGGTTTTAAGCAACCACCAAATATATGGTTGAGGATATGGTTATATTGAATGAAATGAACCTCAAAATCAGACAGCTATTGTGGAGAGTGAATGTAAACATACATACCTCTTTTAAAATCTTGCATGTAATATTACCTTCACCTATAAAACTTTAGTTGTCTATGTATTGGTATATGCACAATATCTTTCCCATTACTTCCAGGTATCCTTATAGGATAATCAATATTCCAATCAAATAGGTTCCAGAATTTGCCACAAGATTGAATTTCATCAAGTTTGATTATGATATAATCCCCTATCAATACGATACAGGACACATGGAATATAAAGTTATATCCAGGCAGAATGGCAATGAACAGAAAAAGTTATCATGTTGTTTAAGTGGAAAGGGTACCCAAAGAAGACAGATTGAACAAAAAATCCTTATAATGATTTCAAGGAGAAACTGTTATTTGAAGAATTCTACAACTGATAACCTCAAACAGCTATGCATAAAAAGTTGAACCTATGATATATCTCTACAAATAGTCACTATTGGCCAACAAGAGACCATTATATTGTTTTGAAATTTTGGCATAAAAGTGTCATACAATAACATAATCAGAAATGGAAACAATGATATTGGTTTTCATCCAACAGGTCATTTTCACCAAAGCAAAAAATAGTATTTAGTATTCTGGTAGTCATACACTGACAAACACATTATGAACAAAGGTCGAGATTGATTTCACAAAAATATATCATTCCATATCCTCTGTGGAGGATCACATATAATCACTCATGACAACTGGTGTAATTGCAATTGAATATTTTCTAATTTCACTCAAATATATTGTTGTCCAAGATGTTCAGAAAGATCATAGATTAGATCAACTATACCAACTCATATGCAACAATACAGTCTAATGAACTAAATCGCTTCATGCTTACACTATTTGTAATTAGTTCAAAGCAGAGTAGAAATACCAAGAATGGTGATACAGGTTAAATACACTAGTGTATGCAGTTCACCTGGACAAGCAAGCAATTTTGTATTTTAAGTTGACTATTTATCAGCATGTAATCTGAATGGGAAAACACCATTACTCCTGTAGGCAGAAGTTCACTGGATTGATGTCATCCCAGAAACCGCATATATTACTATAGTATACTAACAATGATAATAGAGGCAAATCAGACAATCCAGATTTATTGTAGTTGTGTTGGAAAATATATTTGTTCAAAATGTTTTGAGTAGTCACATGTACTACCAGTATGTTAACAACCTTTAATGATGGAGAATTAATGTTCCAAAAGGAAGAAATTATTATAGCCAGAGGAAAGGGATATAAAGACATAAGAACTCTTGTACCATAACATAGTAGTATTTCCAACCAGTAGCACATTCCTAACCAATATATGCATTTAAAATAGAATTTATTTTCAATTTGAAGTTTCAAGGAATTTTAACATTCTAAGAAATTGACCATGACTATCACTCAAAAGAAGTACAGATGTAAGTCAGCATAGTACATTGACTTGTAACATTAAAAGGATATTGTTACGTTACATGTGTCATATCGACCTGACATTTGAAATGATTCAAAAGGCAATTGATTCAAGAAAGTATCAGGCAGAAAACAAGAATGATAAGATTGCATGCTTCTGGAAGTGTAACCAAATCATAACAACTATAAGCAAAGTTTGTACTGCAGCTTCCAATCATGTGAAAGCAAATAACTGACCTCCATATTCAAGTTATTGTGAGTACTTATGGTGAATATTGAGGCAGAATCCCCAGCCTGAAATGTTAAAAACCAGTTAAACATAACATATTAAGGAGAGTACAACAGTGAAATGGGGACTGTGTGTAAATACGATTGAAAATATAAATAACTGATGAGGACGTATATTTAATGTGAAGTAAGATCAAGTGCATTTGCCGTAGCTTGAAATTATTATCTGCTGGATGGTCAACTCCCTGTCATTCCAACATACCCGAAATTTCAGTTGGCATTGTTATTGTTGTTTATTATCAAACCAACGGATAACAATTTATATTTGCAAATTTTCCTATTTCTGTGGCAGTTATAAAAATGAATTGTTTGAGTGAACTTGAAATATTATGCTAAAAGCCATATCGATATTTCCCAGGCCATACATATGATATATGGTAAGTCATGAAATATAGTTTTACATATTTTGTTCACTAATGATTCACAGAAAAAATGAGAATTTGTTCATTACTATATTAACATCTTTCATGAACAAGATATGTAGTCTCCAGAATTGGTGTGTATTCTTCACGGTGTTTCAGCAGTGTATTATTGTGTATTGACTTACCCATTTTAAACAATCTAATCATGAATGCTAATTCATTAATTTCAAATTTTGATTGGAGAACTTCATATTTATGCAAACACCATACAGTACATTTATCTACATTTATGTCGGAATATTGCAATAAGGGCGGTTCAATAGAGTATAATAACAGACACCTGATATTCATTACAAATCTCTTACCTTTCGGGCAATATGAGCTTTGATACAGTGGGAGAAAGTCAAGAATATCTTCGAGAACCCAAAATGACCATATAGCACTACATCTATCTTCCAAGATAAACACCTAGTCTGCAGGTTCTTCCCATGGACCATGTCTTGATGACCACCCAAATAACACTGGGATTCCTTAACATGTCTATCATTGTAATTTCCAATTAACCATTGTGATTTCTTTAATCCATTTCAATAACAATTCAACAAACTAGACATCCAATCAACCTAGTTCTGGATACTGGATTCTTACTTTCTGTGTCAATGGTATCTGGAAAAGGTTTTGGCATTATCTGGTATCATATACATTTAAGAAATTGTCTTTTGTGTTAGGTGCCGTGGTTTGGTTTTGAACAATCCCTGCAAAGGTGGTAGCGCTCGTAAGATCCTTTCTACAAACAACTTACCCAGTTGTCAGCACGACCTAAAGGGTTGGGCAATCAACTAATTGTCAATGAATGGCATTGCTTCAAATTGCAATACCACATTTCTTTCACACTGATTTTCTCTAAGTCCAACATCCGGATGAGCTGATCAAGATAATCAAACGCCCAACACCTAGTTTTGCCCCACAAGTGCAAGAAATAGTACTCCACCTCCTTCACTTTCTTCTTTTTCTCAAACACTGAAACGTTCCTGTCTGAGGGAGTAACTTTCTAAATCGCCTGTGAATTGTACCATTTATTTCTTTGGAATTCATTGCTGAATCTCAGTTACACCTATGGGTAGTTGTCGAGCTCCTCAAGTTGCCCAACGAACCAAATGAATCCTACCCCTCATTCCTATCCTTCTGCACATTCTTCACATATATTTGATTACTTCTGAAAATTGCAGTTGGTCTCTCAGTCAATCATGAATAGCTCTATTGGATCTGTCCGCATTATCTAATCAGGAGCAGTTTCTGTAGGCATAGGTCAAACAACTACTAGACTTGTTCAATGAGTAAAATCCATGGTACTTCACGATCTACTGCTCCTGCTCCTCTTTCTGTTGTTTGGAGAGTGTTTGAATGTTATATTGCTTCTACTAATTGATACTGATAAGCGAAAGTTGGCCGGTCATGTTTTGTTGATCAAACTGGGAAATGTTAGTTATCAGTCATACAACTCCTTGTGTTGCCCCACAAATGAAAGAAATGCTTGTAAGGGGGTATTTGTTTCTACATGAATATAAACTATTTTAACCAGTCTTGTTGTGTCATTGTGATGAAAAAAGTAATAGCTCTCCCAAGTGCAATGCTTTGGCCAAAACTATAACTCATTGTGACAACTAGGTGGGTAGGTAGGGAGTGTGCTGATGATTTTCCGCATTGTATAGACCCAGTTGTATTGGGGGCATTGGGTGCATTGGAAATGTAAATAGCTACCAAATCCAGTTAGGAATGTTATCTGATGGGGTCAAATTATGTGGAATTTTGTTATTGGGTGCACTTGTTGGCTGAACACAGATTCGCATTCTTTAAAGGCCACTTTGCAAAGGCCATTTGCAGAGTATATTTAATCTTACTATCATACATATCTGCAACAACGGCCCCTGTTGATCTTATTGGCAACTGAATATACATTATTAATATATTTTCTCAAACCTACTAAATACAGGTGCATGTAACTGTTCACTATTATCCCTTTTCAGTCCCATCATATGCGTCACTCATAGGATTTTGTAAGCCTTTTAGTTTTCAAAATGTCATGACACAGCTACAGACAAATGAAAAAACATACAAATGCTCAATTGTATCACATTGCAGCCACATGGCTCCTCTGCAAGTCGTGTTGAATTCCATTGCCGGTCCCTAACATAATCAGAACAAGCAAGTTATGTCAGCATTAACCTCTAAATTCAGCATCCAAAATGATTGAAATACCAGGTACAGGTTCACTGCAACAATCTTAACCATGGCTGACATCAATCATCATTTTCAAGATGAAGAAGAATTTGACATTGAACGCTAGGTATACAGAGACGATGTAGACGATGGCAGCTTCAGACCAATGATCAGAAATGAGCATCTTTGCTTGATCGTAGTCCTGAATCAAACATTCCAGATAATGTGTTACCAGCGGAAGAAATTGTTACAGGTCAGGCTACAACAATTGGCCATGGAATGACTGGTGTTCGCAGTCCATTGTGTCAAATATATGTCAACCAAGTGTAAGAAATCGGATATGTTCGACATGGTTGATACTAAATGTTACAGTTGAGGAACACAGGATTGAAACTTGCTTATCAATGCATAAAGTTACAGTTTTGAACTACCAAAGTTTGAAGATTGATGTACAACAGTGCATATCGCAATAGGGTGCAAGAGATGAAGTACGATATGCTGTACATCTCAGAGTGTGATAAAGCAACCACTCAGATCTGAAACAGCTATATTTGGCTATGACAGATATTTCAGAATTCTGTAGAGGTCAATCCATTTGTAGTGAACCATGTTTAATGTTTTTCCACATCCTTGCGTTCAAAATCAGAAGAACTTGAGGAGCCGAGAATTGCCGCTAGCAAATGGTAATGATAGCTATGGACACATTTAGTTAAGTGCCCAATGAGACAGTCAGAGCTTATGTGAATAGTGTAAAAGGTAATTTGTAACAATCATA
This sequence comes from Wilcoxina mikolae CBS 423.85, assembly GCA_014904905.1. Classification (NCBI taxonomy): domain Eukaryota; kingdom Fungi; phylum Ascomycota; class Pezizomycetes; order Pezizales; family Pyronemataceae; genus Wilcoxina; species Wilcoxina mikolae. The sequence goes on from MU122138.1 coordinate 146,937, forward strand.
TAATCAGTAAAAAAGAATACAGAGATGGGCGAAACATTTGATTGCCAGGTCCCAGGAAACAACTAAAACCAAGGTCTGGGTGATAACATGAGAGTGCAGAGGATTTCATACAATTGATGACGATTTCTACAAGATAAAAGATAAAGAGGTCACACCTCCTAATATGACAAGCTTCATTTAACAACACAAGAATCCGAAATAAATCTAGACAGACAGGGTGAGAAGATCCTGCCTGAATATATTCGATCCAATGTCTGCGAATTCTTCCTGTTTCAAGTTTAAGACACAAACCAATTCTGCCAGTGGAAGCAACTATCCAATCATGACTCCAGCAGCATAAGTCTCAAAGTAGGTCTGCGACAATCCAAGGGAGATCAATCATTGTTCATAACTAAAATTCGAAATCATTAAATGTAATACAGAACCTAGTACAGTCGAGGACGTTGGGTGAAGAGACTCTAGTGCTAAAATCTGTGACTTCGCGACGCGACACCACATCTAAAAACACCATGCCGAAACCAACTACCACTACCACAAGCAAGCGACACAAAGCAACAATTGAGGAGAGAGTCAAGTGTATAGAACTCCATGCAGCCGGAAAAAGTTATCGCGAAATCGAAAATGCGACCGGGGTCAACAAGGATGTCGCGCAACGTGCTGTCAAGCTCTGGACCGACCACAATCAACTTAAGCCTACCTCACGCTCTGGGCCTGCACTGAAGCTCTCTCCACGCGATCAGCGATTCATAAGAAGACTCTCCGACAATAATCCCCATGCAACACTTGCCGAGATTACGCATTCCTCCCGTCTAAATGTCAAACCCCAGACAATTGGTACCTATTTGCGACACATGAACCTTTATGTGCGTATTTGTCGCAAGAAGCCATGGCTTGATGCTGCACATCGCAGAATACGAAAGAGATGGGCTAGAGAGAGACGACTCTGGGATAAAAAGCAGTGGCGCAAGATCTTTTATACAGATGAGATCAAATTGGAAGTGGGACATACTGGACCAAGGGGGAAGGTACGACGGCCACCAGGAACAGCATTTGAAGAAAAATACTTGGAGCCTACTTTTGCTGGAGAAAAGCGACGTATCATGTTCTTTGCTGCCTTTACCTATGGTTGGCACTCTCCTTTAGTTGCTATTCGCAAACGGACAGAAAATGAGCGTACAAGCAAATCCGACAAACTGGGATTCAACTCTGTCCAGTATGTGAACAAAGTTTTCATTCCACATGTTCTACCAGAGTATGACCGACGAGGTGGTATGGATATTGGACTGGAGACGGTTGAAGATGGAGCAAAATATCACACTTCAAATTATACACGGAAATTCAGATTGATGAATAGGGTTCAGCGAATGGAGTGGCCAGCCAATTCTCCAGACCTCAACCCTATTGAAAATATTTGGTCTTGGTTTAAGAGAAGGTTTAGAGATCAATGTCTAGACTCTAAGCGGTACCCCAATACAGATCAGGAGTTAATTGATCTTGCACAGAAAGTGTGGGAAAATATGCCATGGCAGCGAGTATATAAAGTTATAGATAGTATGCCTGAGAGGATTGTCAGTGTAATTCGCAGACATGGACGAGCAACAAAGTGGTAGAATGGGGGCTAGCATATTTAGAAGCACTCTTTGTATTCTCTTTCTAATTTAATGGTTGGTTGTTGTGTAAGTGGGTAGTCTATTGGTGGCTATACCTACTCGCGGGCATGCCAAGCTCCGCTGTCTCTTCACCCAACATCCTCGACTGTAGAATAGGGTGAAAATTATCTAGGAAATCTCAAATTCCAGAGGACATCAAGTGTATTTCTAAATCCCATTTGTCACTCAACTACAAATCAACATACATATCTCCCTCCCTTACTGGTTCTGTGAGGGAAGCTAGTTAAGAGGGGATTTGGTTAGAGATGATGGAGATATTGGTATTGCTGGTGGAAATTGATTGGATCCAGCCATACACAGTGGCATTAACAACAAGAGTTGTTGTTAAATCACTCCGGGCACACATACTGAGTCTGGATCTATGGAGTATATTGAGGTTAAACATTGTAAATATTAGTTATAATATCTAAATACACAATAAGCATATAAATATGCAAAGTGTTCCAATTATGACAAACCCAAGTGCAATCAGAATCATAATAATTCCAAGGCTACTGGAGTTACATAGTGTTGCACATTAACCAACACTACCCTGTATCTTTATAGGCACATTTTGATATCTTAGAGGAATATTCCAAAAAAAAGTATCTCTGGCTGGTATTTTGTGTTCTCCAATCAGGTTAACAAAAAAAGGAGCGGGCAGACCCAACGACATCAAATAACTTGGTTCTGGGATTTCTATGGTTTCTTTAAAGGTATGCCGAGATTAACCAAAGTTCAAGTCGACTGTCAGGGCTTCTTGTCCAAGGTGGTGATTTCAATATGATGATGACGATCCATAGGATCCTGAAGAATGTACAACCTGAAAGTGATTGATTGTAGGCCCAGAGGCCATGTACTAATTGTATATCTGCTCAGACAAACCAACTTTATATCCCAGAGAATGACTAAACAAGAAAAGAAATCTATTGAAAACAAACCACAACTATATAAGTCTATCCATATGTTATAGGCACAGTACATGGGATCAAGATAATACATTCCAACATAATAGCACAATAGTTTCATTGTTACAGGAATGGAATCACTTTGACAATGTTTTTGTGTGTTGTAATGGCATTTAATCTAAGCATAAAGTAAAGCACGGTGGAAATCATTATTGTTAAACTATATAATCGGATTGAAAAATTACTTCTTGGGGCAGTGTGTTATGATCGAAAGACCTATTTGGGAATTGGAAATCCTTAAGTTGTTACTCTATAACTCATTATGAAAACAATCCATATGCATTGATTTCCTTATGCTGCTAATAATTGATATTGATTTTGAAATAATATTGTTGTTGAAAGGTATTCATTGTTGTTCAGATAGATATGTGCATATTCAGTTGTATATATGAATTAAAGAATAAGATAGACTGTGTTAATAGGGTAATCAAAGGGTATACAACAGAGCAGTAAAGAAGTAAAGATATTCGGTGTGATTTCTCAGCCATTGACAGCTGGTCATGTAATTTTGTGTTCAGAAGATTCAATAAATTGTATAAGTAATCAAGGCAATGGAAATCATTGCTGCAGGAAATGTTTATGTCAATCTCTATTTGTTTGGAAGAGATTGGAATGGTATTACATATTGAATAATATAGTAATTGAAAATATGATGCTTTAAAACTGAAACATTACTCAGATATACAAATAACTAATATTTATATTAGATGTTGAAATATTGTCTAATTGTGTCAAGTGGATTCAGGATTTTAATTGAGAATCTTATTAATAAAGTGTTAGCCTAGACAATTAAGTTGCTATCTATGCAATGAAAATGTTAGATATATGGGTATGATATTTATATAGTGATAACCATTATAAATTGTCATATTTCGGTGAAATCTGCAATTTACACATATTACATTACCGTAGTGTTATTATTCTTCTAGGTCAGATTTCAAATTGAGTGTTCCTGAAAATTATGATATATTGTTACCTGATCTTGATTGAATGGTAGTTAACTATGTTTTCAAAATGAAAATATTGAAATACCCAAAACATTTGACACGTCCCCCCCCCTGTCCACTAAAGAAAATAAAACAATTACCATTTGATTCAAATTCAGGTTCATGACAAACATTGTAAATGATGGCTAACGTCAAGATGAAACAAAATATTCCAGTAGGAGTAGTTCTTGATATTCAATTTGATCGATCAACAATTTTCGAACAATGAGAACAATTGGATGATAATCCAATTAATACTCATTAACAGTCCAAAAACATTGATCCTGTCAATTTAACACTGGGAACATCACTCCTGTTTTACCAGTAGAAGTAATATCCAAAATACTTCTATTACTCTCTTGTGATAGAGGTAATAGAGATTCACCCAGGATCTGACAGTTAGTCAAAACAAAGATTTCGGACGAAGATGTTTGGCTTCCAAATTGTATAATTTTTACTCTGGTTTTCCAATGATGTCCAGAAGCTTGCCCATTTTTCCTCTCAGATTTTACATGTCTTTATGTTACACATTACATGTGCGACATCGCCAGGTACCCTCGAATCAGGGTTACTTGTGATCACTCAGATTTTAACTAGATTAGGAAGATACAACTGTCATCCATGCACATCATCAGAATTTGGCAAGATATCACTTGTTCAGTTACATTTACCAAAGATATCAAACAAGTACATTTTCAGATAATACCACCAGTAATCAGCATTAAAAATGGTTACTGAATGGATTCCATGTCTTGTGATACCATCACATATACGATCACAGCGAAAAGCCTGGAATAAACATAGCAAATGAATTTGCTTCATTGATCATGAAGCCTTCGTTAACAACCCATATGCAGACAACTTACAAAGATTATGATCATGACCAAAAGAATAAAATTCAACTGAATACCTAGGGATCAAAAAGATATAATAGGTCCGGACCACCGAAGTTTGAAGTACTGAATTCAGTAGTAGATCAATTCATCTGAATTGGAGATCTCAGACAAAAGATACAGATGGTCAGGCAGAGAAATGGTGAATGGGTTATTGTTGCAATGGGTGGTTAGATAAGGAAGCCCATGTGAGAAGCACATCTAGAATTAATTATTAAGTTGAGACAATAGATGTATAAAGATCTTTGGAATGTCTGAAAGTCAAAGGAGAAGGTTCTTGTTGAGCAGAATGAAACTTAATAATTTAAAATTGGACAGTCAAACTTCTTTTTCTTCAAATTTTAGTTACATTTACACCCTGGCCCCTGGGTGAATGTTTATATATTCCATCATATGTTAGTTCTGATAAGAGTGATCAAACCTATTGGACCGATATACCTGATGTGAAGCTCCTGATGTTACATGTTATACATCTTTTCATTCACTCTTACAATTTTATTCATCCCTATTTTCTCACCAGCTCCTTTACAACCTATCTTGCACACCAATTTCGGCTTTTCCATTACCTAGGTTCTACTATCTGCAGTATGCTCTATAACATTGTGCAGATACCTCCTCTTTGTACAAAAGGATTCGTTCTTGATATCTGCCCTCTGGATGACTTTGTTCATCATCTATCTTTCCTCCACGATTACTTACACTTCTGGGAAACATATCCTTTCAATCATGAATCTCATTGTTGTCAGCCTTGTTAATATGCTTGATCATTAAAAGATTCATCAGCACGGATGCACACTTATCTGTCTTCATATCTACACTATTTCAGCTTTCTGTATGCTGCCAATGTTATCGCTTGGGATGGTATTGAGCCAGTAACCATTATCTGTTTAATATCAGTGATTTGGATAACTGTATTGATTACTAGAGATTTCTTGGTTGTAGTTACTGAAAGTGTAATATAAAAAAGTTAATTCAATATGGTACCGGTGTATGTTTCTACCAGCTTGATCATGTTATGGTGAGATTCATTGCATGCTATCGCACCTATAGAGTAACTGGTGATACATAGTCGGTAGGGTGCAACAGTAAATCGAGGGTGAAGAGAAGGTGGTGGTTGATAGTATACATTTCAAGGAACTCTGTTGTATGATATTCAATATACCAAGGAAACTTTCAAATTTGGATCAATGGAATAATGATCTGATAAAATACTATCCGACTGGAATACAATTATTTATAATATACCCCAGAAAGTTTTAGAAGATAATATAAACCTACTGTTGTCTGTATTGAACTATGGGAGCTGTCATTACATCTGTAATATAATTCAATAACAGGATTATAATGTTTGTTCCTACACTCAATGGTTTGGGGTGTTTGAAAGAATGAATGTTAATTCAATTGGAACAATGGAAACCTAATGGGATGAACATATGCTATAGTGATACAAACACTTTCCATGGGTGTTATATTGAGAGAGAGCCAATGCTGTTCCACGAATGGATTATTTTGGGTATGAGTTTTTACAAATATATTGCAAACAATCGTCATGGTGCACAGTCTATGTGATCCGTATATGAGATCATTTGGACTGAGCAAAATATCTTACGAAAATGCTGAATTGTGAAAATATTTTATCAAGCATCTCGACGGCATGAATACTTAAACACATAATTCCCAAGACTTATTGGAGAGTATCTCAGACATCTGGGTATTATCGGTAACGGGATAGATATATGTCCGATTTCATATATGTGTACAAAACTAGAAACAGATTCAATTAAGGATAAGTGAGTATCATACAGTATTATATAGGTAGAATTATCAGTATGAAGTGAAACTACATTGCGATGTTTCTATATATATATGATTCTTAGCTGGCATTGGCAGCAAAATTCACTTGGAATGCAAATGAACTTATGAGGTCATGTGGGCTCAGGTGAAAAGTCCACCTGAAAGTGAAATTGCACTTAAGAAGCGAGACCCACGGAAAATCTAGGTGTAATTGGCTCTGCTATTGGCTGAACCTCTTCGTGATGAGCAGAAGCTCTTGGCTGCCCTATATGTACATAAAAAAAAGTATATCCCCTGAGCAATATACAGTAAAGATGTATTTTCATGCATCCAAAAATAGTATGATAAATCTTATCACCGTTTGGTAATAATCATGGGTCATCTATTCATCTCTACGCCATACCGGGCAACTCTACCTTTGTGGGATTATCATTGAAACCTGTGCCGAAGCCATTTCAGAACGGCCGAGGTCCAGAAATTAATGACAGGATAAGAGCAGAAATCCCACAGGAAACCGTCAACAATTACCGGAAATCTCCAAGCTCAGAGCTATGAATCCAAGTACCTGCATCCTAGCGAAGTGTTGAATCTTACATTGTTTCGACTGCAACATCCTGTTCAAGCACACTTGTAGCCCATTTGATCCCGGCTATTGATCTGGGTAGTCATGGGACTCCCAGCTCGATCAGAGTCATGTTTTCTTGGGCTTCAGCCATCAATTGTTCATATTTAATTTCTCCAAATTAATACATTTCATAGTTTTGGGGGTAGCCACCATGTCCAGTGACTAATCAGCTGGGGTGATGAGGCATTTGATTTTTCTCAGAATTGTCTGCTGCCGTCAATCGACTTCATTAGTTATTCCCATCCTGATCATTGTTTCTAATAACAGTTCAAGTTTCGGTGGCTTGGCCCTTCGACCTTGCCATATGAACATGGTTCCGATGGTGGCTGACTGTTGTGAGGGTCTAGTGCTGCCCGGCAATTGCCAAAATCATATATCAAATGATATACGTATACGCCAGTTGAAGTTATGGAATCTAACTTTCAGATATACCACAAGGTCGTACAAACCAGGTAATCAAGTATGTTACTGCTCCAGGTGCATATGGATAGCCATTCTCCAAATTCCAAGACTTCTCAGCTTCCAAATCTATAAGAGTAGTCGGTTTTCATACTGTATAGTCGTTCAAGTCTACTTATAGGGTATATTCACATATTCCATTACTAGATAGTGAATCAGAACTTTCTTTGTGTTTGTCAATTCATTTCTGTCATGGCTTTTTTGGTGATGTCAAATAGAAGGCCCATTTCAGAGCATATTCATTCATTGATGTAACCAATTAGTACGCATCTAGTTCGAGATTATAAATAACATGTGATTCGAAGTGATTATGCCCTTTGAAACTATAAGAACTCCAACATTCAGCAGCCTTGTAAATCTTATCTGGAGTGTAATCTCAAATCTGATGTGAACATTTGTTACATGTAAGGATATCATACCAAGATAAGTATTGGCAATAAAGCGGATCGGTTCGTCAAGGATCAAACCAAGGCATGGTTAGACATGGACAGGATCTGAGGTTTGGACAAACTTTGGAGGTTTGTCACTAACCGGATTGCGAACCATCTATCTTCGAAAGACAATAGGTAAGCTAGTTCATTTCCGATTGGCTAGATGTTTAGTGAATCTTGTAGCGAAAGACGTTTGCTACAAGATGCACTGTATTTCGAGCTGATCTGACATGAGCTTCGATACAGGATTCGCTACACATCGTGCCGATCAGACAAGAGCTCACTTACTTATTGTTGTTTGCATTTGTAGGCCGAAATGGTGGGGTTTGAGAGGAATAGCTTGGCAAGAATCTGCTTCGCTCGAACCAAACAGGTTAGTGAATGGTACGAATCCCAGGCGGTTCATTGCCAACACTAATCAAGATCATACTTATGATGTTTGTGTACTGCAGTAAACACGCACTCTGATGATGTGTGTGATGCCAGAAGCCTAAATCACGGGTTCATGAGTCTGATCTGGAGCCTCCGCTTCTTCCGTAATATTTGCACTTCCATTCTACAACATGCCTTTGTCAGGGATGTATTTCGTCTGGCAGGATTGTTGTTGTAGCTGCTCTCCCCATAGTATTTGATTAATTACCTCAAGGCCGACTGCCATTGTCATATGGATTTCTTATATTGAATTGGACATCTCGATGGACAGCTTGATGGACTGATCGCCATTCTGTATGCCATTTGATTGAGCTTTGCAACTATTCTTAATACTGTCGGCCTTTAGAACCACTCTGAACTTGGTTCAAAGATAACTTGATTGTCTGAAATATATTTGGTCCAATAGCCAACTGTAATATATTAGGTAGCCCAATCAGTAGTATTGGCCTTCATGATTTATTCTCAGCATCATAATCATTGATCACTGTGGTGTAAACCACTAAAACGGTGCTTCATACCATAGATACCTTTGCACTAATGAATTCCAACTGTTCCGTTTTGAGATGATTTGGTAGACTTATCATCCTATTTGTAATCATAGCTGTGTCAACAACTGCCCAATTCTATTGCCCATTCTCATATTGATTGTTATATTGATCTTAATACCTCTTATTGACATCTTGGTTCGATAAGTAATTGTCTCTAAATCATAGTCTGGATCATGATATCAATTATTTCATCAGTATGTACTAAAGGTTGAAGTTGAAACGTTCTTATCTGTACTGAATTGCGTGTCTTGTAGATTGCCATAGAACATTATGTTATCTTAAAGAAGGAAAGCCCTTCAAATATTATCTCAAACTATTAATATATTAACTTATATTCAACCATGATCATTCCAATCCAGCTATTCCTTCAAGAATGTGCAACTTTGTACTTGTACAGTGCTTATTGTTTGGCTACGGTTATACTTCTGTAAGCTTGATATTGTCATGGTTATTGACCTTCATTTACTTATGATCAGCATTTCCATGACCGTCATCTTCTCATCCAACCCTAGGGAGATACCCCTTCATATCATCTTGCGTGATCTATCTGCTGACATAGGGTCCATTATAACGAAAACCGCCGGCATTGATCAGTGCTTATGGCATAGAATATACTGTCCAAATTGATGTTCCTGCTCTTGAGCACCGTAACCTATCCTTTGGTATTTTGATAATACCCCTCTGTACCATCATATAGACAAACATCAGCCCCCAGATCATTCATTTGCAGTCGATCATACAACCATATACATAAATTAGAAATGCCAATAGGTTTCTTGGTGACTTTCCACTTCTACACCAGTATGTTTATGGATCAATAGTAATTTGGCATGGATTGATTGTTTTGTTGACCTTCATATCGCTCCTATTTTCATTGATTCAAATATAGTGAGTTGCAAACTTGTAAAGTCTCTGCAGAAATATCAGTGAATTCAGCATTTGGACAGCAATTTGTTCACTCCCACTGGAATTAAGGAATCTCTCAAACAATTATAACTTGTGTCTATTACCCACACAGGTTTGAAAGACTCTATAAGCATTTCATTTGGGTTTCCTAATTGTAAATGCACAAGATCCAACGGTAGATGTTGTGGCATCATGCAGGCCATGTTATCGGTGGATCAACCATTGCCAGAGCCAAGGCAGGCAGTCCATTCAATCCTTTCTTGACTCGACAAGCCAGTTGCAGTCATTCAAGGTCAGTATTATTGGTACTCACTTCTGCAGTAATACCCGCCACTGGTTTCTGCTTGCTCATCCAGCTCCTGAGGCTACTATCACATCCTTCAGCAATGTATCCAATGGTCTCTCCCTGCAGCAATATCCAAATTCCCATTCAAAGATGAATATATATTGACGATACACACTGGGAAAATATAACATCTGTTACCATATTTCCTAGTAATTGTATAAATATATTTGGGATACAGTCTTTTTTGTAACATACCTTCTCCCTAGAGGTAGATCCAGGTATATTTTCGCGGCAACCCTCATGGTCTACCTGGTCCTCAGCCACCTCTTCCAATCTCTCTGGGTTTCCAAGAACCAAATGTCAACTGGGCTGACAATCAATGTCATGATTCCTGGCTGAAAACAAAGCCCAACTGAACATCTGTTTACACAACGATTCTACTGCTGCTGCAATCATTTGCACAGATACACTTATTCAGTGAATCACATACCTGTCTCACCCTATTGGAAATGTCGGACAACCTTATAATGTCCATCCTAACTAGCGGATAGCACAATTATGCATTAAACTTCGAACTGTAATTATATATTTCATCTGCTGGTCTCCAAAGCAGACCATAATCGACTATCCAACATACAATTGTCCATAGTAAATAGCCCATAGCTGATGGATGCTCGGATGCCCTGAGTAAGATTGAAATTATTTTCATCGTATTCCCAGGCATTGAATACATATGCCATCTTATAGACAAATATCGGTATTCACACTTTCTGCTATAGGGTTCCATTGACTTCTTTGTCAACATCCAATAGAGTAAGGAGTGATCACACCCTTTCCTCACAATGGTTAACTTCGCCAATCCAATCATCTGTCAATCATGACAATTGATAATAGTGATTGTGAATCGTAGCTGTTGGCCACTTTAAAGCCATTGGGGATTGTAGTTTATTCAGAGTTTTATCACAACCTCTAATTGTTGCTCCAGTATGTCAAATATTGTCTGTCAATACACAAATAATTCTGATCATGACTACCTAGCAAACATGTTCGGAGTCATGTCCATGAAGATTTGGCTTCTGTTTTGGTCTGGATCTTATTCAAATCATATGTAATCGTATAATATCCTAACGCCGTTTATGACATCAAATCACTATTGAAACCGTAGCACAAAACTATCAAAAGCATATATCCCATAGACTGCTGAAAAGAGTATTGAAGAAAGGTAAGTGTGATTATAATTGCCATTGGTGGAATCTATAGATCTGTGGGTAATCTCGTACATTGAACATTGGTAAAAGAGTGGTTTCATGTAGCATCTACTTCTTCCCAGCTAAGCTCAACTAGGAGGATTATAATTGTAGCTGTACTTGGTTGTGCAATTGTAACCTAATTTACTTTGTGGTGAACATGATTTTCAAGGACTAATACATTCAGGGGTATCATCATTTATAGTGTAGCCACTAGTGCATGGTAGGTTGACTGTTATCCATGTTGTGAAATATGTCACGATAGATCACATACGATTCTGCTCATTGAAAGAGGTGCGATGACATCCCCAGGCAGGGGTACAATTTGGTATTATCAGTTACATTACTCTGTGGGTAATTGCGTCTTCAGAATTCACTCTGTAATCATCAATGGACCCAGACAGATTGTAACCTATCTAATGTCTTTGCCCTGGCAATTGATAAATTCTTTCTAAAATGGTGATCAACCTCAACTGATTGCTGGATGACCTCTGGCCAATTGGTCCATGAATCAATCCAAAATCTTCTTTGCTACCATCAACCTCAATAGGATATTGCTTTCGAAGCGTATTATCTTATCCAGTCAGTAGTTATCAACTCAGTAGAATTGCTTGTTCAAATTTGTTTCAATGAGTTGAAAATGGTGATTAGTGAAATCTCTTGAGCGAACTGACTGTAATTACTAAAGAGACCTCAAAGAATAATGGCATATATCTATGAACAACTTCCTATTGGAGTATAAGAATGCATACAGTGGCAAATTGAGTATCAGTATACATACTAGAGTAGTATATAGGGAAGATCAATTATGCTGTGGAACATAACTTCACAAGGTGACTGATCATGAAGGAGGATATTCCTGGCCTTCACTGCGTTGTTCACATGTAGGTAATATTCACTTACGTTGCCAAGAGTGCTCATGAGTCAAGTTCCACTGCAAGCCAGTTTGACCTACAAGGTCAGGTGCACTTACCGGTCAAGTGCACCTGGTACTGCCATAACATTATCTAGGACTTCACTGTATGTGATATATAAATTGGTATTCTTTACATCTTATATGTCAACTTTGCAATTAGGTCAATGTTTACAACATCGTTAGTAAAATTGAACTAAATAGTATGTATATTCTTATTACGATTAGATTAGTAGCAGAGGTGAAGACTGAATTTCATATAATTTATGGACATTATGAGTACCTACTTATGCTTGTTGAATTGGGTCAAATGTCAGCTGCATTCCAAGATATAATAAACGAGATCTTGAGAGATAAAATGATTCAGAAAGTGGTATTGTATAGTGACGATATCAATGTCAATACCAAAGAAGAACAAGAGTATAAGCAATCTTCAAGTGAGGTCTCTTGCCAACTACAGCAAAACTAATCAATTTATCACACCTAATATGTACATTTATTATTAACAACAAGTTGAATCATATGTATTTATTATACCACAAAAAGGCATCAGTATGGTTGAAAGCATGGTTCACATCATTCTAACATTACACAACCCTGTTCTAGTTGATTATGATTATGTATTTCCTGGATTTGCCATTATCAATCTATATGCCATCGAGCATTGCTCTTATATTTTCCTACAATAGTTCGATTGTACCAAATGATATGGCTAATAATCAAAATGGAAAACAAATGGTCACCATTACCAACCACATTGTCTCCTAAGGACAACAGAATATAAAGATACCGAGCTTCTATGGTTTGGACCCTTAACTGAATATTGAGATTGAGCTTGATGCTTGTAACTTTAGAATTGACCTACTTCTTTTCACATATGATTGTTTCACAATTTGGCTCTGTTTCCTATTTAGCTTGATCAGTGGAATATGGTGAAATCAATTATTAAATTTTTAACAACGAAAGGTTACCAATAATATATCTCTATTCACAAACATGTAAAACTACAATTTCACTATATTGTAATTGGGGAAACCAGATCAACTGAGAATGTCCGTGTGAAATGAAGTTCAGGTCACAGTTTTGAACTCATAAGTTGAAAAATGATAATATCTTCTGCAAAGTTAAAATGCATTTGTGTGGTCTTGGTTTATTCCTGGTTGTTGGAATTGGTGGCTAATTTATAAATCAACGATATCGTATAGCACAAGCAGTATGTTAAGAATATGAAACTGTCCTAGCTATGTTGTCGCCTTTAAGAATTGAACAGTGAAGCTCAATACTATGCAGGCCGACTTTGAATTTGGGAAAAACGTACAGTTAATAATACTATACTCAAAGCAGTATATAATTTGAACATTGCTGGACATGAACCACAGTATAAGACTTTCAAATTTGTTAAAAGTTACTTTATTTAGCATGAGATAGAGTAATGCATTGAAGACTATGTCTCCTGATGTCAATAATGTTGAAAAAATGAAAACACATGTCATGCCTTCTATGGGCCGTTAGATCAACTTGAATTATTATTAGATTCATCAGATTTAATCACCATGTATTTTATTATCATCTAAATTCAATTATATAATTGCCACTCAATTTTGGATGAGGTGAATAGATATTAAATGATAGCACATCTCATTTCATAGAACACTGGTAATATCTAATCACGAGTTCTTATAATATACTTCTGAATAAAAGTTTGGAAAACCTATTTTGTACCATCCAGCAGAATATTTGAAAAACATTAAATACATTGCAATGATCTGGTCATTATCTATTTATTTATTAGATTTTGGTTTGAAGATATATTGAATATATTATCCACAGACAGTTCATCAAATGGACTAAGTCATACAAATTCAGCATTGCTTCTTGCATAATCAGTTCAGCGTTGAATAAAATAATTTCTGAATTATTGGCAATAATAGAACAGACACACCAATTGCCTTACCCCAACGACCTGTATGTTACCATTATTTGAATATGTTGCCTTGGAAGTTAGAATGTGTTGACTTATCAAATTGGAATGTAACATTATGAAATTGAAAAAATTATATTTATTGAATATAGAGGATATGCAATGATTGCTGTAAAGACTTCAAAATCAAAAAAGAGCTACTGGAAAGTATCTTGACTGGGGTTATATGTAACCACCAAAGAATTAGTTGAAGATATAGTTATATTAAATGAAATGAACCACAACGTCAAATAGCCATCTAAGATACTGAATGTGAACATGCTTAGTTCTTTTCAATTCTGGCAGGTAATCTGACCTACAGCTATAAAGCTTAAGTTGTCTAAGTATTGGTATATGCATGATAACTTTCATATTTCTTCCATTAAACATCACAGGATTAACTTTTTTGGAATCAAATATGTTTCAGAAATTGCCACACGAAATAATTGTATCACAATTAATTATAATGTGAATCCCTATGAATACAATACATGATATATAGTACATAAAGTTATACCCAGACAGCACAGCAAAGAACAGAAGAGGATATCATGAGGGATAAGTAGAAAGGATACCTAAAGGGGACAGATTGAACAAGGAGACCTTATAATCATTTCAAGGAGAAGCAGTTATTGCAAGAATTCCATTAGTAAAAACCTCAAACAGCTCAGTATAAAAAGTTGAACCAATAACATTTCACTACACATAGTTTCTAATGGCCAACAAGAGGCTTTGATTTTGGTTTTATGTTTTCATCTCAAGGTGTCATAGGTTTACATGATCATAACTGAAAACAATCATATTGGTTTTCGACACAACAGGTTATTTTCTGCAAAAAACCAAACAGTATATAAGTTTTCTGGTAATCATACACAAACAAACACTTTATCCACGAAGGAAAAAATTGATATCACATATATATATGACTCTATATCCTCTATGCAACAAAATGTACAATCACTAACAACATCTTCTATTATTACAATTGGATATGACCCAATTTCACTCCAATATATATCTGTCTCACTTGTTCGGAATGGTTATTGATTAGATTAACTGTACTAACTCATAAGCAACAATACAGGCCAGTGAATGAAATTATTTCATACTTACACAAGTTATAATTAATTGAAAGTAGAGTAGAAACATCAAGAATGTTAACAGGTTGAAGACACCAATGTATGCTGTTCTCTTGACAAGAAAGAAATTTTATATTTAAAGAACACATTCATCAACATGTAATCTGAATGGAAACATACACCGGGAACAAATCTGTGCGCCCGGACGCATTTGTCACACCCTGGCGTGGGTTGTGCACCTTAAGCGCCTAGAACATCAGTAGGCTGGGTAATATGTAAGTCAACAACAATATGATGTGAGGCACTGCAAAAACCACTTTTGGCATTATGTATTCATACTGACGCATATCACTTTGCACAACACCTTGGGACCCTTAATATGCTGTGTCCTAGCTCGATTATCTCCCGCCAGCGGTGAGCCAGCCCTGCTCGATCATCATCTGGACGTTCCAATTGCATGGTGACCAGCCAGCCGCCGTGATCCAGCCCTGCTCAATCGCGTCCAGCCGGCCGAGAGCCAGCCCAGCTCGATTATCTCCAGCCAGCCGTGAGCCAGCCAAGCTGGATCATCTCCCGCCAGCGGAGAGCCAGTCCGGCTCAATCACGTCCAGCCAGCCCGGCTCAATCATCTCCCGCCAGCGATAAGGCAGCCCGGCTCGATGCCGTCCAGACAGCCGAGACCCAGTGTAATGGCGGTGCCAGGTGCATTTGGCTTGTATGTGCATTTGGCCTCGCAAGTGCACTTGGCTCGCACTTTGCTCCGTAAGTGCACATGGCTCGCACTTGGCTCCATAAGTGCACTTGGCAGCTGAGGCCAGGTCAGCGCCCTTCATATATAGTCTGACCCTTTTCCCCCCTTACTTTCAACCGTATTTGCACTCCAAGTTCTATGTTCAAAGTTCTAAGTTCAACTCTATGGAACTTCTCTTTATTTGCAATGCTAACAGATGTACAGACAATCTTAACCGAGGTAACCAGTCGGTCCTTATCGATCATCTCCAGCCAGCCGAAAGCCAGCCCGGCTCGACAGCCCGGCTCGATCATCTCCCGCCGGCGGTGAGCCAGCACGGATCGATCGCGTCCAGTCAGCCGACAGCCAACCTGGCTGGATCACGTCTAGCCAGCCCGGCTCGATCATCTCCCGCCGGCGGTGAGTCAGCACGGCTCGATCCCGTCCAGCCAGGCGACAGCCAGCACGGCTCAATCGCGTCCAGCCAGCCCGGCTCAATCATCTCCCGCCAGCGGTAAGGCAGCCCGGTTCGATTGCGTCCAGAGAGCCTAGAGCCAGCCCAGCTCGATCATCTCCCGCAAGCGGTGAACCAGCACGGCTCGATCGCGTACAGCCATCCCAGAGCCAGCATGGCTTGATCGCGTGTTGCCATCACGGCATGATTTGTTGTATATAGTTAGCAATAGATTTGTGAATCATGTGTGACCTTAAGTAATCAATTGACTGCCGTGGTAAATCAAGGCTGTGACTGGGAATCAAGGATGTGACTGGGAATCAAGGCTGCAACCGTATAGTGTGCTGTGTTTGGAAACAAATGCTTCGCCTGTAAGTGTGTATGTACGCAATTGCTGTGTCAGGAAGTGCGTCCGCACGCAAACTCAGCGCAAACGCTGCGTCTATAGTGCCAGGGTAGTACCAGGGTACCACGAGGCTCAAGAGGTTTCGATTGAAGTTTCTGATTGTCCCTAGTCCTACGCACGGCCTGGGCTCGACATGGTTTTTTTCCCGATGTACCGTTACTCTAGTATGTAGAAGCCAACTTGATTGATATTTTCACTGAAATTATATGTATCAGTTTACAATACTAACGATAACAATGGAGGCAGGTTAGATAATCTACATTCATTGTAGTTGTGTTGGAATGTATATATCTTCAAAAGTGTGTTGAGAAAAATAAGTGTAGAGAAAAGAATAGTTAGATGTGTTAAATACAAAGTGAAATGGCCTAGCTGGGACACGAAACTAGGACAGTCTGATTCTAGGCGAAATACATTATAACAATGTGAGCAGCCTTTAATAATTATGCATTGCGGTTCCAATACCCCCCTTCATGCCACCCTCCACATATTTGCAACAGCCTGTACTTGCAACCATAATGTTTCCACCAACAAGATGTTGTTACAACAAAATAATCTGAAATAAAAAAATTGCAAGGAGTCAAACCTAGGACCTTTCAGCTACTGGTCACATATTCAACAAATGTGTCACCAGCCTTTGATGAGTGTCAACTAAAGAATTGTTGATTCATTGGAAGTGTGGGATGGTGACGTGTGGTTGGGCCCTAGCGCTGCGGTCAAGGGAGGTGCAAACTTGGTGTGTCTTGTGTAAAGGTCTAGAAGGTCTAAAGGACAAAGAAGCTCCTATAAGTAGGAGGGTTGTGCGGCCCTACAAGCTGCCCTATGCCCTACGCCAGTCACGCACTAGGGCCCTAAGATGCCCGACACAATCTACTGCCCTACAGGAAGAAGGCCTCTGCTGTCACACAAAATGATTATTTTGACCATGATTATTTTATTACGATTCAAAGCAATCTTTATAGTGCCCAATCTATGTTGTACATAAGTAAGCTGTTTTGGACGAAGTGAAATGTCTTATGAATATGCCGAATTCCGAAAATATTCTTACAAGCAAATCGCCTGGATGAATACTTATACACAAAATTCCAATAGCACATTGGAGAGATTCACAGACTTCTGAGTATTATTTGTATCAGCATACTTCCATGGACGATCTCATATATGAGTACAAGACTAGAAATGGTGGCAATTATGGATAATTAAATATAGTACTGTAGTATATAGGTACAATCTTCAGTATTGTGCAAACTCACTTCCCAAGGTTCTTCAATATGCATGACGCTAAATCGGCCTGTGCGGCCAAGTGCTCTCTTATAGCAATTGCACTCATGAGGCCATGTACACTCTCCACGCAACTCAACCAGAAAGTGAATTGCACTTACGAAGCCTGACGCACTTACAAGCCAAGTAACTATGGCTCCGCTATTCAATCAATCCCCTGGTCAGGATTAGACCCTCTGGGCTACCATATGAGTACATAAAAGAGAAGTATATTCCATCAAGAAGAAGTAAAGGGGTAGACTTGTAAACCCACACACATGCTGGTATATGCCGCAACTGATGAGCACCACTCATGGTTTACAAATTGTTCGCTCTGTCATACCAGAATACACCACCTTCTTATGTACCTGGTAAAAACCCATGCTTATGCAATTTGATGCGGGCCGAGAACTACGAAAAAATGATGAGGTTAGGGGAACGAACCCACAAGGAAACGTACAAAATGACCGGAATCCTGCAAGCTCACATCATTGAATCCAAGTCGGTGAATCCAAGTCAACTGTTGAATCATACATTGTTCCAATTGCCCCTCCCAGTTGAAGAACACTTGCAGACCACTGTATCCAGCCATTGATGTGGATAGTACCAGGACACCCTGCTTAATGGTCTGTATGAGTGCTTTGGCTTGTGACATCAAATGTTCTTATTTCATTTCTCTCATTGAATACATTTGATAATTTGTGGGGTGGCCACAGTATCCACTGACATATCACCTGGTGTCACTAGGCATTTGATGTGTCTTGGAATAGTCTGCAGCATTCAATTGACCTCCATAAATATACTCCACCTGATTATTACTAATAAATAACAGTTCATACGTTCGACACTTCAGCCTTCGACCTTACCATTTGAACATTGTTCTGATGGTATCGGACTGATATAATGTTCCAGTCCGGACTCGCGATTCCCAATATCATGTATCAATAGGCATTTGTACACACTAGTTCGGACAATGGTATACGACTCATATTTGTGACATATGGTTGTACTCACAAGGTCGTCAAGTATGCTTCCACTTCAGGTACATCAGGGTAGCCATTCTCCAAATTCCAAGATATCTCTGATTCTTAATCGTTGAAAGTAGTCGAGTTTCACACTCCTACATATTCATACTTAGTTATAGAGAATATACACCAATTCTATCACTATGCAATAAAATAGTACTGTCTGTAGGAATGTGAATCAATTGCGGGTATGGCTTCAATTGGTGCTATCGGAGATAAGGCGTATTGCAGAACATATTTGTTCATTGATATATCTAATCAGTAAGCATGTAGTTCAAAATCAAACATACTATGTGATTCGGAGAGATTATGCTGTTTTGAATCTATAGGAAGCCCTATTCTCAAAACCTTCGCAAATCTGATCTGTTGTGGAAGCTCATATTCAATGCGGATGTGTTTAACCTGTATGGATATCGTATGAACATCATACTTACCACATTAATATCCATCAGCAGCACACACATAGTTTCAGGGTATGGGGGCTGTCAGCAGTCAGAATCGCTGTTGAGTGAGTCTGATCTGTTGCATCTGATCTGTTCCTTGTACTTCAGAATATGTACACATACAATTTAGAACATCACTTTGTCACCGGTTATTTTGTCAGATGGGTATGTACTCACAGCTACTGTGCTTGTTGGATTTGGTACATCAATTCCAGGCAAACAGGAAATGTTGAATGGAATTCATAGTTTGAATTTTAAACTTCCGATAAACTGCAAGATAGACTCATTGTCTTTCTATATGCCATTTAATTGAGCTTTGTGATTATTCTAAATACTGTTGGGCTTGAGCACCACTCCGAACTTGGTTCCATAATAATAACGTTGCATAAAATATCTTTGATCATATACCCATCTTGATTGGTTGTGGAATCCCTACAAGTCTGCTTGGCCTCTATTATTAAATCTCAACATTGTAATCATTGAACATATTGCTATAAATCACTATACTGATGTTTCCCTCCAGTGATACCTCTGCACTAATCATTTCCAGTATAGGTGGTTTCGGAATATCTGGTAGGTTATCCCCATCATTGTTTTCAAAGCTCTATCAATGCCTCACTAAGTGAGTTGCTCATCCTTGAATGGATTTTCGGATGAATCTTAATGCCTCTAATTGACATCATCATTTGGGAGGTAATTATCTCTAAACCGTAGCCTGGATTGTGATATCAGTCAATTTATTAGGATGTGCTGCATGTTGAGATCTTGTTATCTGCACTACATGGCCAGTCTTGTGGATTGCCATCGAAAATGAAGTTTTCTTTTAGAACATAAGAGCTCAAAATGTACCCTTACCGTATTGATAAATTGACCTATTCCCGACTATGATTTTATGTTTCCAGCTATTGTTTACAGAACATACCAATTTGTACTCATACTGTAAACATTTCCTGCGTTCACCAATATTTCTGCAAGCTTGATATGGTCATCGTTAGTCACCATAAGATACTTATAACTGGCTTTCACATGACCGTGTTTTTCTGATCCAGACCTACAAAGATGTCCCTTCATGTTAAGTTTCATAATATATCCTCTGACATCAGGTATATTATAAGAAAATATGCACACATCGATACATGGTCATAGCATGGGATTTCCAGTACTTATTGGGGATCCTGCCCTTGAGCATTTTATCTTATTCATTAGTATTTAGGAAATACCACTCGGCGCTATCATACGGCTCCACTTCTACCCCCACATCGTGGGTTGCAGTAGGCTCTTTCAACTATAGCCACCAAATGACAATCTCTATTGGTTGCTGGGTGACCTTGCACTTTGCAGACTGAATGTTTCTGGATTAATAGCCATTGAACATTGTTTGGTAATTTTGCAGACCATCATTTCAATCCTCTTTTTATCGATCCGTTGGGAATTTATTGCATACGTGTACAATATTTGTCGAAATATTGTTCCATTAAGCATTTCGACAGCCAATGGGTTACTCCCACCACAAATCAGATTTCTCGGAGTCAATACATATGATTTGTGAAACTTGTTTCTATCACTCATACTGGTGTGAAAAACTCTGTAACCATTCCATATGAGTGTTTAATAATTGTAAGTGCACAAGATGGCATGGTAGATGTTGCGACATCCAGGAGGTCATGTGATTAGTGGTTCACCAATTGCCAGAGCCAGACCCCACAGTTGATTCAATTCATTCAAATCATTCTTGTCTTGGCGAGCCTGATGCAGTGACTCCTCGTCACAATTGGTTGTAGTCACTTCTGCTGCAAAGCCTGCAGCTGTTGGCTTTTTGCACATCCATCTCCTGGGGCTGATATTATCTCCTTCAACAATATCTCCCATGGTTGCTCCCAACAGCCCTATCTGGACTCCAACTCTCTAGCAGGTAATATATTTTGGTATATCCCTCACTACTATAATTTCCAATTCTGTAGCACCATGTATGTGAATAAAAATATGTGGAGTACAGACTGGTTTTGAACATGCCTCCATCCTAGAGCTAGATCTATGTATAATCCCAGGGTATACCTGATGGTCTACATGGCCTTCTGCCACCTCTTCCAATCAGTCTGGATTTCACAGAGCCAAAGGTCGACGAGGTTGCACAATTGACATCAGGATTCCTGACCTCAAGCCAAGGCCAACACTACATCATCTTGCACAATGCGTCCACAGCACCTGTAATGATTTGCTCAAATTGACTCAATCAGCCAATCACATACTTGTCTCATACGATTGGAACTGTCTGTCGACCAAATAATGTTCATTCTCACTTCTGGATACAACATGTATGGTTTAAACCTCAAACTGTGTTCAAATTGGTAATCTGCTGGAATTCGAAGTTGCCCAGATATTCCGTCCTCCCTGCAGTTACATGTATTATGTAGCATATAGCAGGTAGATCCTTAGATTCCAGACTGAAACTAAAATAATTTTCATCGTATTGTCAGGCTTTGGCTTGGTATGTCATCTTTTAGGCCGATATCTATATTCGCTCTTATGGCTGTATAGCTTTATTATCTTCTCAGAAATAATTGAATTGAGTTAGGACTGATGGCTTTGTGTCCTAATAATTGTCCATTTTGGAGATCCAATTATCTGGCAATCATGACAATTGATAACGGTAATATTGAATTGTATTTGTTCGCCACTTTAGGGCCATTGGGGGTTCTAGTGTATTACGAGTTGTAATTCAATCAACAATTGCTGCTCCAGTACCTCAAATGTTGTCTGTCAAAACGCAAATGTTGATGATAATCATAACTGTTTAACTAACTTGTATGGAGTTAGAACCACACTGTGGTAGATTCCGTCTACCTCCATAGCATATTTCGTTCCTGTGTAATTATGTAATTTTGTAACATTATTTAATATATGACATGGCTACCGAAACAACAACTGACAAATTGTAATAGAATGTGTACCATAGATCACTTGAAGAAATTTGAAAGATGAGCTAATATAATCATAATTGCCGTTCGTGACATTTGTCGATCATTGGGTAATCTCACACTTTCATCTCCTGTGATATTGGTTTTTCATATAGTATTTATTTCTTTCCAGCGTGGCTCAACTAGGAGGAATATAATTGTAACTGTACTTGTTCATGCAAATGTAGCTTAATTAACTTCCTGTTGAACTTGATATTCAATGACTAATGTGTTCAGGTGTGTCATCATTTGTAACGTTGCCAAAGGTGGATTCTCGATTCACTGCTGTTAATAGTACCCAACCAGTTTCAATAGTTCACATAACATTCAGCTCATCTAATTACTTGAGATGAATATAATTATAATGCCATTTGTCTCTGATTGGCCTCGTTACAGAGTATAAGAATAGCTACAGTTGGAAAATAAGTATCAGT
This sequence comes from Wilcoxina mikolae CBS 423.85, assembly GCA_014904905.1. NCBI lineage: Eukaryota > Fungi > Ascomycota > Pezizomycetes > Pezizales > Pyronemataceae > Wilcoxina > Wilcoxina mikolae. The sequence goes on from MU122138.1 coordinate 169,819, forward strand.
GGTTATACTAAAGTAGTATATTGGTCAGATTAATTAAACTTTCCAACAACACATTACTGACCTCAACTGAGTAGTTTACATGTAATCAAATTGCACGTATGTCGCCAAGAGTGCTCATGAGTCCAGTTCACCTGCAAGTCACATTAACCTACTTGGGAAGGTGCGCGTACATGGCAAGTACACCTGACCCTGCTATTTGATTATCTAGGACTAATCTGCATCTGATGTAAAAATTGGTATTCTCTACCACTTCTAAATCAACTTTGCAAAGAGTTCAGTATTAACAACATCTTAATTAAAATTGAAATAAATGCTACATATAATGTTACTACGATAAAACAAGTTGGCAAGCTGAAGACTGTATTCCATATATGACAAGGACATTATGAATATATAATTATCCCTGTTGAATAGAGACATATGACTGCTACATTCCAAGTTGTGATGCACAAGATCTTCAGAAATCAAATCAATCATCAAGTGGTACTGTATATTAATGATATCCTAATCTATACCAAGGAAGAAGAAGTGTAAAAATATTTTTCAAGAGCTATCCTTTACTAACTGCAGGAAAACCAATTACTTATAGTACCTACTATATACATATAGCTGGAGAAACAAGTTCAATCAAATATATATTATATCATACAGTGCTATCAGTATGGTCGAAGACATGGTCCATATCATTTTAACATTACACCCCCATAATTTAGTTAATTATGTTTATTCTTTTCTTGAATTTGCCACTATACATCTATATAACACTAAACATTGATTATATAATTTTATACCACATATCTATTGTATCCAATGATCTGGCCAATAATTCAATCAGAAAGCAAATATTACTAATTAGCAAGTACTCGGTTTCCTAAGGAAATAGAATATAGAGGTACTAAGCTTATATTATTTGGGGCCTTAACACAATATTGTAATTGAGCTTGATGCTTGTATCATCTCAATTTACTGACTGTTTCACATATTATTGGTTCTCAATTTCGCCCTGTTACATATATCTCTTGATCATTAGATAAGGTCCAATCAATTATGAAATCACCAATAACAAAAGGTTAGCAATAATATCTATATTCAAAACAATGAAAAACTACAAATATACAATATCCCAAATAGTAAAACCTAATCAACTGAGAATGTTCATGTGCAAGGAAGTTCAGGTAATAGTAGTAAAGTCATAAGAGGAACTAATCATAATGTCCTCTCCGAAGTTGCAATGTATTTATTAAGTCATGTTTCATTCCTGGTGGTTGGAAATGGTGGCTAATTGAGAATTCAATGATATGGTATGGCAGAAGGAGTACATCAGGACTATTACACTGTCCTACCTCTGTTCTCACCTTTGAGGTTTTAACAATCAAGCTCATTACTACAATGACACACTGTAAATTCTGGCACAAATGCAGTTAACAATATCAAACTTAAAAAAGTACATAATTTGAAGGTGGCTGGACATGAACAACAGCATAAGACCACTAAATTGGTACAAATCGACTTTGTTTGGCCTGAGATGGAGAAATTCATTGTGAACTATGTGTCTTAATATCATGCATATTGAAGAAACAACCAAATATATTCTTCTTGCTACTGGCTGTGAAGATCCCTTCAATTAGCATGAGATTCATCAGATTTGATCTCCATCTGCTTCATCATGATCTTACCTCAATTAGATAATTGCCAATTAGTTTTGGTTAAGGTTGATATATATTGAATAATAGCAAGTCTAATGCCAGAAAATGACAGTGATATTAAATCAAGACATCTTATAATACTCTTCCTAATAGAAGTGTGGACAATTTATTATTTACTATCGAGCTGAGTATTTGAAAAACATTAGATACATTTTAGTTATCTGGTCATTGGTAATTGGATTATCAGATTTTGGTTTGAAATATATTCGATATATCATCCAGAGACAGTTCATAAAATGGAATAAGTCAACCAAATACATCAGTGCTACTTGCAGAATCACTTTAACATTGCACAAGATCATATCTGACTTGTTGCCAATAATGGAACAGACACACAATAATTTCCTTATCACGACCACTGGTATGTTACCATTATCTGAATATGTTGCATTGGAACTCAAAATGAATTGACTTACCAGAGTGGAAACCAACAATCTGATATCAAGAAAATTATATTTATTTGATATAGGGTATATTCAATAATTGATCTACTGACTTTGAAATGGAATCAGAACTTAGAGGAACGAATCTTGATTAAAGTTGTCAGGAACTACCAAGGAATTGATTGAAGATATAGTTACATTGCTTGAAATGAACCTCAACACCAGAGAGCCATCTATGAGATTGAATGTGAACCTACATGGTTCTTTTGAAGTCCTGCAGGTAGACTTAACTTCCGCTATTAAGCTTGAGTGGTCTAAGTATTGGCATATGCACAACAACTTTCATATTTCTTCTATCTAACGATATGAACTTATCAATATTCCAATCAAATATGTTGCAGAATTGTGGACATGAAGTACTTGCATCAAGATTGATTATGATGATAACACCTATAAATTAAAACAAAGATATGTAGCAGATTATCGTATATGCAGCTTTGACAGCCAGGATCAAAAGAAGTTATTATTTTTGTCAAGTGCAAAGTGTATACATGGAGATATATTGAACAAATAATGGTTATCATGATTTCAAGAAGAAGTAGTTATTGAAAAATTCTACAAGTGAAAACCTCAAACAGCTAATCATGAAAAATTAAGCTAAGGACATGTCTCTACAGTTGGTTTCAGATGACCAACAATACACCTTGAAATTGTTTTTGAATTATGGATTCAAGGTGTCATATTTTTACCTGATCAGAATTGAAAACAATGCCATTCTTTTTAGACATAAGGGATCATTGTCACCAAAACAATTAATAGCATATTAATATACTACTAATTATACACAAACACAGACTGTTAGAAAAAATGAAGTGTTCGATTTGAAAGATATATATCACTCAAAATCCTCTATACATTATCATATATAATAACTAATATCAAGTGGTGTTATTGAAATTGAACATGTTCTCAATTGACTCGATTATATTTCTGCCACTGTTGTTTGAAATGGTTGTTAATTTTATCCACTATACCAACCTAGAATCAGTTATGTAGTCCAATGAACGAAACCACTATAAACTTACACCACTGCAAATAAGTCGAGAGTTAAGTACAAGCACCTATAATGTTTACAGAAGTTAAATTCACTAGCCAACCCAGATATCCTGCATCAGCAAAAACAATTCCCGTCGAGGCAAAATAGCTTGGACAGAGTGGACACGCTCGGTCTGAGCCGTCAGGGAAACCCCGGTGGGGACTTACTCCGCTCCCGGTGTCAATACCACACGTCGCGTTACATATCGCCCTCCGATCGCAGTTTCACCATTTCCATCGCCCTCCCATCGAACTTTCACCGTTTCTTTTCGCTCTGTCGGTCACCTATTTTAAACGAAACATTCTGCCTTTGTGGACAACTGTGAGCATACGTAGGAATGGGTCCAGTGGAGAAGGTGCACTTGGCTTGTAAGTGCACATGGCCTTGTAAGTGTATTTGACTCGTGAGCGCATTTGGCCTCGTAATTGCACTTGGCCCTCCCATGCTCACTTGGCCCTCGTGAGTGCGCTTGGCCTTGTAAGTGTATTTGGCCCATGAGCGCACTTGGCCTTGTAAGTACACAAGGCCCTCCCAAGCGTACTTGGCCCTCACAAGTGCACTTCTGAAGCCGGGTAAGTGCCCTTCACATATAGTCTGACCCTTTTCCACCTCTTACTTTCAACTGTATTTGCACTCTAAGTTCTAAGTTCTATGTTCTAAGTTTTAAGTTCAACTCTATGATACTTCTCTCCCTCTCTCACACTGTCTCTCTTTTTATTTGCAATGCAAACAGATGTACAGACAATTTTAACCGAGGTAACCAGCCGGTCCTTATCAATCATCTCCAGCCATCTGAAAACCAGCCCAGCTCGATCATCTCCTGGCAGTGGAGAGCCATCCCTGTTCGATCATATCCCGCCAGCCGAGAGCCAGCCCAGCTCGATCACGTCCAGCCAGCCCCGAGCCAGCACAGCTGGATTACGTCCATCCATCTCAGATCCAGCCCGGCTCGATCGCTTCTAACCAGCCGACAGCCAGTCCAGCTCAACCTCCATGTGCATCTGATAGAAATACTAATATTTCCGTCCAGATCTCCTCTTCGCATAAAGCCAGCCGAGAGCCAGCCCTGGTCGATCATCTCCAGCCAGCCAAGAGCCAACCCAGCTCGAACTCGTGTGACCAGCATTGCTTGATTGCATATAGCCATCAGTGAGCCAGCTAATCTCAATCGTTTCCCACCAGCCCAACTATTTGCACGCAGCCTGTATCAATCTTCCCTGCCCGTGTACTAGCTGCAAGTGCTGCCCCAAGTGCATCCAAGATCCATCATAATTATTTGTATATAGTTAGCAATATATTTCTGAATCAAGTGTGATTTGAAGTAATCAATTGACTCCCCTGGTAAATCAAGACTGCGACCGTACACAGTGCTGTGTCTGGAAATAAATCCGAAGAGGTTTCGTCTGCCACAGGGTAATATACAATGCGACGCATCGCGAGAAGAAGAGACGTGGTATAATAGCCACCGCAGGATTGGTATGCAACGCGACCTGTCCCCTGGGTGAAGGGTAGTGTGAAATTGTCTGTCAGAGGGTACGAGGTTCCGTCAGAGCCGTCAGAGCCATCAGCAACACCCAGGTGTTTCTGACAGAAACTAGGGTTATTGCTGATGTGCACAATAAATCAATTGTGTATTAAAAGAAGATCATGAATCAGCATGTAATCTGATTGAAAGTATATCATTACTCTAGAACACAGAAGGCCACAGGATAATTGTCATCATAGAAACTGATGGTCTGAATATAGATTCCTATGGATCATGATACAAACAAATGAAACAATATGGAATCATTTTAGTTGAGTTAAAAAGGTTATTCTTTCGAACGGTAGTTGAGTAGATGAAGTCTAATGGCAAGAATAGTTTGAAGTATTGAATCAAGTAAAGAATAAACTAGCTACAATTCAAAACTAGAACTGTTTTAATTGTAAAGCCATACTCTACCACTATGCGACCTACCCTTCTTTTTTGTGGATTACTCTTTCATTACTCTCCTTCACCCAACCCTCCACTCAGGTGCTGTAGAATGTACTGCCAAGCTACCATGTTTTCATCAACCAGGTATTGCTACAAGGTCAAACCAAGAAATCAATTCATGAGTAAGGAGTCAAACCTAGTACATATCAGATACTAGTCATATTCACTACCACTGTGTTACCAACTGGTGATGAGTGTGGATTAACACTCCATCAAGATGTTCTCATTTTAGCCAGAGAAAAGAGATTTTAAAAGATAGGAATTCTTCGATGGTAGAAAGCTAGACTTTTCAACAAGCAGAACCAACCTAAACACTATATACTTTGTTAAAAAGTAATTATTTTCCCTTTGAATCTCTGAGTAATGTTCACACAGTGATAAAATATTTATGACTATCATTCTGAACATGTTGTGATGTGCTTCATGATACTACTTTAACTTAGAACAATCAAATGATATTTTTGATGTTCTATGGATCTTATTGACCTGTTCTCTGAAATGATTCAAAAAAAAATTCATTCAAGGATGTATCAGCCAGATACTCAGAAAGATGTGATCACCACTATCTGGTTATTTAACCAAATCCTGACAAATATTGGCAATATATTTGCACCATTCTCCAATATCTTTAAAGAAAATGGAAGTTCTCAACATTCAAGGTATTGATAATACTATTGGTAAATATCCACACAGAGGCTAGCATCTCTAGTTTTACCAATAGTTGAAAATTACACATATCAAAAAGTGTAAACAGAGGTAAAGGGGGAGAATATTTAAATTCAGTTGTAAATATAATTAAATAATAAGGTCGTACATTTGGTGTTATGTAAGCTGATCACTGAAATACAATTGAACTGGCGGGAAGTGAATATCTACTGGACAGTGACGCCTCAATGATTGCAACATATCAGATATTCCAGATGGTGTTAATACCTTTATAAATTATTAAATTACCAGATATTAATTTATGTTCATAAATTTTGATTTTACTGTGGCAGATACAAATATTCGTCTGTTGTGTTCACTTATAGGATCCGGCTGAAAGCCAATCTCATATATTTCCATAGTATTCAAATATGATGTGCTCAGTCATGAAGTTCAGTTCTGGAATTCTGATACAGGAATGGTTGACACAATAATTGTGAATGTGTCAATTAGAATATTAACATTTTTTTGAACATAAATTTATCCCTCAGATAATTTTGTATTCCTCAAGCAGTTTTGTTTTTCAGCAGTGTATTATCATGCATTGGAATGCTCATTTTGAAGATCCCAATGTTGAATGTTTTTACATTAATTTCAAATATTGATTTCATAATCTCACATTCAAGTATACTACTAAACATTACCTGCATTCACCTCAGTGTTGAAATATCTTTGTCACATAAGTATCATTACATACATTGCGACCAATAACTGCAATCTTTCCCAACTCCTTTGTGCGAATGCGAAAGACGAAATGTGAAATAAATCAATAATATTGTGCAACAATGATAATCAGAAACTTGTAGTTTTGGTTATATTCAGGTTTCGATAAACCAGTCCTTCCCTATAATGACAATGAGGAAACCATCTTCACATCCACTTTATCATACACATGTTGTTCATCGTTACCAATTACTAAATACCTTATTGCAACACAACCGTTGATTTTGAATCCACCCAGTCAATAGAAAGCAAGTGAAATATCATACCATGTTGCTTATTCCATTAAATGTGATTCAATTGTCGAACCAATTATTGTAGTTGTGTCTGGAGAATACGAGATATGGTGAAACCAAATTCATTTCGAGTCTTTCTCAAATCTTCTGTTTGCTCCATTGCTTCGTAAAGACTCATTTCGCCCATCTATAACCACTGCCTTTTATAACCAAATCCCATAACTACGACACATTTCTGAATCATATTCCTATTGCAGCCGGTAGTTCGTAAGTTGTCCTTGTTTATTTATAGATCATTTTGATAATCGCAGTGTGTTCACTCCCACATAGCTATTTCATCAATCTTTTGTATGCATTTATTTATGATTCCAATATTGTTATCAGTACATATGAAGGATATTGTATCGTGTGTATACTTCTTTGTTATAATCAGAAAAAGTATCAACTGTGAGGAGTGTACATGTAACACATTTGAAGGTTCAAATTCAAACTCATGTTTGCAGCAATTGTATAATTCAGTTCCAGACGGATGACAGAGTTTTGATGTGTTAATAATACTTGATATTTTCAAGATTAAACACAAAGCGAGAATGAGAGTATTAAAGCAAGAACCATAGCCAAAGAGGAGAAATTCAAGATTTATAATGTGGACAAACAGATAGGTCCATAGTACAGTTTGTGCCAGAGACAATGAATAACCATGGCAATGATGTTAAAAGGCAATGATTGACTCTGCATCTATTGAAGACTAAAGAATAGTATATATATGATTTCCATACCAACTAGTGAATCATCTCATATTCAAATAAAAGCCAATACAGGCCTCATACATTCCCTAATCCTACAAGGCTAGTACAGTATCTTAATTCAAGAGTCAGACAGATAATCCAAGTATATATGCAACATTTATTTGTCAAGATACAGGGATCAACAACTAGCAATACCAACAGTTTTGTACAGTATACCACTATACGGCTCCTTTTCTACTGCAGTTCGCAACACTCCAACTGTCCCAAAACATTATCCTACAGTAACTTACCAACTAACTGATTTGTGCTACTGCTATTGGTATAAGGCGAACAAATGATAATCTGTTTTTCAAAGTTGAGTTCAATTGATTTCGTGATGTTCCATTGCTGGCAGTGGGAAGTTGTGGCTAATTCAGAAATTTATGACATTGTATGGCAGAAGGTGTATGTCAGGACTATCAGACAGTCCAAGCTCTGTCATCACCTGTAAGGCATTAACAATGAATCTCTTTACTACCAGGAGAGCCTGTACAGTTGTGAAAACTGCATTCAACAATACTTAACTAGAAAGAGTACATGATCTGAATGTGGCTGGACATGAACCCTTATATAAGACCACTTAATTTGTTCCAATCGACTTTAATTGGCCTGAGATGGAGAAATGCATTATGGTCTGCATGTCCTAATATCATATATGTGAAACAAACAAACATATTTGCCATTCCAGCTACCGGCTGTAAATACCCCATCAATTAGCATATGATTCATTGGATCTAATCCCCTTGTACTTTCTTGTTAACTTACTTGAATTACATAATTGCGAATTGGTTTTGGTGAAAGTTGATAGATATTATTTGAAAGCAGATTTTGTTCCATATAATGACAGTGATATGCAAGCACGCAACCATGTAATACTCTTCCTTACTGAAGAGTGAATAATCTATTATGTACCATTGGGCAGAGTATTTGAAACACATTAGGTACATTGCAGTGATCTGGTCATCATGGATTGTGTTATTGGATTTTGGTTGGAACATATATTCGATATCTCATTCACGGACAGTTGGCCAAACGGAAAAGGTCAACCAAACACCGAATCGCTACTTGCAGAATGAGATTAACATTGAGCAAGAAAATTTCTGAAATGATTTCCAACAATTGAATAGACACACAACAATTCCCTTAAGAGGACCACTGGTATATTATCATTGTTTGAATAGGTTGGTTTGTAACTGATAATGATTTGTCTTACCAAATTGGAAGCCAACAATACAATACCAAGAAAATTATATTTATTGGATTTACAGTATAAATGATGATTGCTGAAAAGATTTTCAAACAGAATAATAGCTAGGAGGAAAGTATCATGATTGGGGTCCTAAGTAACCACCAAGACTTTGATTAAAGATATTGTTCGATCAAATGAAATGAAATATAAATTAAAATGGCCATCTAGTAGACAGAATGTGAATCTGCATAGTTATTTTAACGTCTTGCAGGTAGTCTTCCCTTCAGCTATAAAGCTTGAATTGTCTAAATGTTGGCATATCAACAATAATTTTGATCTTTCTCCCATCAAACCTTGTTGATTAATCCATATTTTAATCGCATATGGTGTACAATTCAGTTCAGAATGTTATTGCATGAAGATTGATTATGATATAAACTATTCTGAATACAATTTAGGATATATAGTGCATAATACTGCTGGCATCCTGGAGAGTTAGGATAAGAAGAAGATATTTCGTTGATTAAGTGAAAAGTGTCAGCAGGAACCAATAAAGCTCATCATGATCTCAGGAAGAAGCAGTTATTGACAAAATTCTATATGTGAAAATGTCAAACAGCTAAGCATAAAAGATTCAGCTCATGACATAACACTGCAAATAGTTTCCAATGGCCAACAAGACACCTTGATTATGGTTTGGAATTTTGTACTCAATGTGTTAATGTTTTACCTGACCACAAATTGAAACAATGGTATTGGTGCTAGACAAGTGGACATATTTACCAGAGCAACAAATATTAGATCAATGTATTGGTAATCATACAGGCAAACACATTAAAAGTGAACGAAGTACTTGATCTAATAGATATATTTTACAAGATATTTTCTCTGTTGGATAACAAATAAAAACGTATAACAAATCAAGTTATTGGAAGTGATCTTATCTCATTTTACGTAATAGTGTTTCTGCCCCAGTTGTTTTAAATGGTACTTGGTCATTGTAACTATAACAACTCATAAGAAACAATACAGTCTGATAATATTCAGCTCTACATACTTACCCGACCTTGAATCAGTTGAGACCAGAGCAAAAGCACCAGAATTGATCGTACAGGTTAAAACGACTAGCTTACCCAGTTCTCCTGCACAAGACAGGAATTCTTTGTTCAAAGAAGATCATTCATAAGCGTTTAATCAGAATGAAAAGATATTATTAGTATGATCGACACGTGTCTAAGTATAGTCTGCTAATGCTAATGATACAGACATATCAGACATTGTAGATCTTGTGTAATTCTGCTGAAACAGGTATTTGTTTGAATGGTGGTTGTATAGAAGATGTCTAGACAAAGGAATGGTTGCAAGTATGGAATGCAGAATATAATGGACTAGCTGAGAGTCGAAACTATAACTGTCCTGATTTCAGAGATATACTCTACAAATGTCTGACCTGCTCTTAATGTGTGTGGATTACTGTTTCAATTTTCCCCTTCAAGCAACCCCGCACTTGTTTGCTATAGAGTTTACATACAACTATGTTTCCACCAACCAGAGGTTGTTACATAAACCCATCTGAAATGCCTAATATTGCAAGGACATAAATTTAGCGCCTATCAGATACTAGTCTCGTATACTACTATGGTGTTACCAGCTATTGATTAGGGTGAATAATTGTAGGCAGAGGAAAGAGATATAATAACATGGGAATTGTTAAATGGTAGAAGATAGTATTTTCAATTAGTAGAACCCGCCTCAACACTGTATACCTTTTAAAAACAGATTTATTTCTATTGTCAATTAAGTTACTCACCCATTCCAAGAAAATCTTCCTCTTTTTCATTCTAATCAGGTTTTGATCTGAGTCACCATACTATATTGACTTAAAACAATGAAATAATAATTTGATGTTACAATGACCATATTGTCCTGTTCTTTGAAATGATCAAGAGCACAATCCATTCAAGAAAGTATCATCCAGACACCCAGAATGATGTAATTTCATCAATCTGATAATCCAACTAGATCTGACAATTATTTGCAATGTTTGTATAGCAGCTTCCAACCATTTCATAGCAAATATCCAACATCAACATTCAAGTCATTGTTAGCACCACCAGTAAATATGTGGGCAGAGACCCAGGTCTCTAGTTGAACTAAACAATTAAATATTAAATATGTTAAGAACAAAACACCCGAGTAATGGACAGTATGTATGAAAAAAGGGAAGCAAAAGTAAAAAAGTCATAACATAGTATATGTGGTGTGAAGTATGATTATCTTGCGAACGGACTATGTACTAGATGGTTAACACTCCTGCATAACAACATACCAGTGATTCGAAAAGGTTTAATATTCGTTGTTAATTATTTAACTACTAGTTCAAGTTTTGGATTTCTATTCTTAAATTCTCTTATTACTGTACAGATACAATACGAATAATTTGTATTGACTCATAACATCCAGCTGAAAGCTATCCAAAAATATGCCATGCCATTCAAATATGATTTGCTGAGTAATCAAGTGCAGTCCTGCAATTTTCATATAGGAATACCTGACAGAAATATTGATAATGTGTCCATTACAATGTTATCATCTTTCTTAAAGAAAAAACATATTTCCCAGGATTATCATATATTGCTCCTTCTTATAGCCCCAAAGGAAGAATCGTTCATTAGGGATTATTTGATGATACAAGTAGTATCATAGTTACATTTTGGCCAAGTGGTATAGTAAACCAACATATACATTAATACACCCAAGGTATTCCAACAGTTTATTATTATGTATTTCATTGCTCATTTTGAAGAACCTGATCTTGAAAGTTATTTTATCAAAATCAAACATTGATTTCAAAAGAGAATATTCTTGTACACCAGTGCACAGTAACTGTATCTACCTCAGTGTCACAATATTGTTGTCCAGAATAGCATCTCTACACCCATAGTAACCAATACCTTCAATATTACCAACATTGTTTGGGGGAATTCCAAAAATTAAATGTGAAATAAAGCGGTAATATAGTACAATGTTTACAATCGCAAATATGTGGTTTTGGTTGTTACCTGGTTTCAATTATCAAGCTCTTTACAATATTGGGGAACGAGAAAAGAATTTTCACAGAGACTTTTAATATATACTTATAAAAAACGTTTTTTTTATCGCCAGCAATGACTGTAAATGCCACATTGGATTACAGCAATAGCATAATCTGGCCACCCGGTTCATTAACAAACAGCAAGTGAAGACAAACTTCATGTTATTTATACCTGTAATTTTGATTGAATTTGTTTATCAATATTTGTAGTTGGCCTGGAGAAAAATAGTTATCATTATACCAAATTCATTGCGAGTCTTCCACAAATCTTCTTTGTGTTCCATTTCTACGTAAAGTCTCATCATGCACTTCTATAACCTCTCTCATTTCAAAACAAATCAAGTAACTATATCGCTATTCAAAATCTGATCTCTATTGCAGCCGGTAGATCCTGAGTTGTTCATATATGATTGTGTACCATTTCGATTTTTGCAGTGTGTTCACTCCCACATGGCGATTTCATTACATCGGGAATACATCCACGTCGAACCTCAGACGGCAGAACGGCTACTACGCATCTGACACTTTAGACGAAACCTCCTGCGCCTCGTTGTACCCTTGCACTACTGTGGCACTACAGACTCAACATTGGTGTTCATTCACACCTGCAGGCGGAGCATTTATTTACATTCACAGTATACTGAATGGTTCTAGCCTTTATTCCCGGTCACAGACTTGATTTACCTGGGCAGTCAATTGATCACTTGATTGACAAATGTATTGCTAACTATATACAAACAATAATGGTAGATATTGGATGAACTTGGGGAAGCAACTGGAGCTAGTATGCGGGTGGGGAAGATCGATACAGAATGGGTACAAACGGTTGGCTAGCCTCGCTCAGCTGGCGGGAGATGATTTAAATTGGCTGGCTCGCGGCTGACTCTATGTGACAAGCATGTCTGAACGGAAATATTAGCATTCAGATCATGTGTGATTGGAGGTCGAGCTGTGCTGGCTCACCACTGGCTGCACACATTCGAACCGGGGTGGCTCTCGGCTGGCTCTATACGACGAGCAGATCTGGAAGGAAATATTAGCATTTCAATCAGGTGCACTTGTAGGTTGAGCTGGGCTTGCTGTCGGCTGGCTGGACGCTATTGATCCGGACTGGCTTTCAGCAAGCTGCAGATAATTGATAAGCACTGGCTGGTTACCTCGGTTAGAATTGTCTATACATCTGTTAGCATTGCAAATCAAGGGAGTGACTTTGTGAGAGGGAGAGAAGTATCATAGAGTTGAACTTAGAACTGAGAACTAAGAACTTAGAACTTAAACTGCAGATACTGTTGAACGTAAGGTGGGAAAAGGGACAGACTATATATGAATGGCGCGTACCCGGCCTCTGCTGCCAAGTGCGCTTACAACGCCATGTGCACTTACGGAGCCAAGTGCACATTCGAGTCCAAGTGCACTTTCAAGTCCAAGTGCACTTTCAAGTCCAAATGTACTTAGAAGTCCAAGTGCACTTTCAAGTCCAAGTGCACTTTCAAGTCCAAGTGCACTTTCAAGTCCAAGTGCAATTGTAAGGCCAAGGGTACTTACCAAGCTAAGTGCACCTGGCACCGCCATGACACTAGGTCTCGGCTGGCTTTGCGGTATGAATCCGGACGTGCTCTGCGCTGGATGATGATATTTGAGCTTGGCTGGCTCATCGCTGGCTGCATATGATTGAGCTTTGCTGGCTCATGTCTGATGCTAGATGATTGAGATGGACTGGCTCTCGGTTGGCTACATGCGATTAGACCGGGCTGGCTTACGGCTCACTGGCTCAGTGCTGGCTGATCAGCATGCAATTGGACCAGCCAGACAAAGAACGCAGTATATTAAGCATCCCAAGGCACTGTGCAGAGTGATTTATGATGGGGTGAATACATTGCGCCTAGAGTTTTTTCGCAGTGCCTCATATCATATTGTCGCGAACTAACATATTACATGCCCTTCAAATGTTCCAGGCGCTTCAGGCGCACTACTCACATCAGGGTCTGACTTATGCTCCCGTGTGTATAGATTATTTCCCGATGTAATCTTTACCATACATCTATTTCTGAGTCCTGTATTTTCATCATTACACACAATGGGTGTTTGATCACAGGTATGCTTCTTTGCTAGACTTTGATAACCCACCTCACATTGGGATTGTATCTGCAACAGATCAAGAGCTTCAAATTGCACCATATGTCCTCAGCACTAAAATGATTCACTTCAGAGCGGTGAACTGGATTCTGATGAGGGTACAGTACTGAATATTATGAAGATTCAAAAACCTGACCAGAAAGATAGTATCGATGTAAGAACAATATCAAAAGAGCAGAAGTACATGATGTCTGTTGTTGTCAAACAGATAGGTCGATAGTGCAGTTTGTGGCAGAAATTAATGATTAGATTGTAAATCGTCCATCTTTTTGTAAATATGAGCTTTATATACTATGGTCGAGTGCCAATAATATATTATACACCTCAGAAGGAACATATCACCCAGCATCTAACTTCCACGATCGATACCCATTCTTAAGGTTCTTGCCATTGAACATGTCTCAATCACCAAACAATTACTTTAGAAGCTCCTTAACCGGTCCATCATAGTAATTTCCCATCAACTATTGTGATTTCTTCAATCAATTTAAACTCTAATTCAGCCAACTAGAAATTCAATGAATATAGTTCTGAATGCTGTATTCTTAGTTTCTGTGCTGATGGTATCTGGGAAGGGTTTTAGCATATTCTGGTATCATATTCACATAAGAAATGATCTTTTGCATTGGGTGCACTGACTATGTCTTTAAGAATCCCTGCAAAAGGGGGTGTGGTGGAAAGATCCTTTCAACAAACAACTTATACAGTTGTTAGTATGACCTAAAGGGTTGGGCAATAAACTATATTTAAACCAATGACATTTTTTCAAATTGCAATGACTCATGTTTTTTCCCTCTGAATTTCACTAAGTTCAACATCTCGTTGAGTTGATCCAGATAACAGGTTGCAAAACTCCTAGAGTCGCCCCATAAGTGACAGAAATAGTACTCCACCAACTTCTCTTCCTCCTCCTTCCTATAAACTGAAACGGTTCTGCCTGATGGAGTACCTTTTGAATTTATCGTGCATTGGCTCATTGTATTGATCCGGTTTTGTTGATCAATCACCATTACTCCACTTATCAGATGTGTGACTCCTACAATTCCCCACAAACGAAAATCATGGTGTATCTTTTCATATCCCCCTTCACATTATTTTCATGTATTTGATCTGTCCATCCCTGAATCATTTGTTAATTGTATTATTCGATTCGTCAAGTTGATTTGATTATGTTCAGTTGACGTTGGTATTGGTCAAACAACAGCTGGAGTTGTTCTTTGAGCAAAATCAGTGGTACTCAACCACCTGCTCCTCCGGCTCCTCTTTCTGTCATTTTTGAAAATTCTTGACTTTTGAATTTCTTCTCCAATTTGATACTAAAACACACCATCCAACCAGTCGAATTCAGTTGACCGAGCTCGGGAATATCAGCTATCAATTTTACAACTCTTCGCGTTGCCCTACAAATGAAACAAATGGTTTGAAGGGCACATTTGTACATACATCAATATAAACTATTGAAACCAATCTTATCAATTCATGGTCATCAGAATAGTATTAAATGTCTGAAATGCAAAGCTGTGGGCAATACTGACAATTATTTGAATAACTAGGTGGGTAGGCAGGGAGTGTGGTAATGTTTGTCCCCTATATAGAGGCCCGATTGCATTATGTACTTTGGATGCTTTATATATGAACGTAGGCACTAAATGCAGTTAGGAATGTTATATGATAGGGTCAAATTATATGCAATAGCATTATCAAGTGCACTTGTTTCCTGAACACAGATATGCGTCCTCCCCAAGTCTCTTTGCAAAGACTGTTTTCGAGGGTAGTTCTGCCTACTGACATATTTACTGACAACTCTGGCCCTGTTGATCTTGCTTGCAGCCGTATCCATATGATTGATATATTTACACAAAGGCAATCTAAATACATGTGCATGTGACCTTCCACTAGTGTGCCTTTTCAGAACCATAATATGTATCGCTAATAGTTGTTGGTAAGTCTTTTACTTTTTTGAAAGGTCGCGACACTCCTTCAAACACATAAACAGACATATGATTCTAGCCTCTTGGCAACTTTGTAAGTCATATAGAACTCAATTGCCGGTCACTGGAAATCATGAGGACAAGAAACCTATTTAGTTTTTGATCCCAGCTTTCAGATTCCAAAAACATCATATATCCATGTGCAGCTCGAGTTCGACCATCCTACTGATGGCAAACATCAGTCATTCTCTTAAAAATGAAGAATTCAACAATAAACACTATGATCACAGGGAAGATTCAGAATAGAGCATCTTTAGATGTATGATGAAAAACAACGATCTTTGCTTGATGGCAACCCCTAAGGAAATATGCAAGACAGTGTGTCACCAGCAGGGGAAATTGTTAAAGATCATGCCAGAACAATTGGCCATGGAATGACTGTGGTCTGCATTCAATTGTTTGGAATATGTGTCAACTAACATTAGGAAATATGACATGTTCAACATCATCAATACTGAATAATACCGTTGAGAAGCACAGAATTTAAACTCATTAATAGATGTATTATGTTGCACTTCTGAAGTGCGCAAATTTTCAGAATTGAAATACAATAGCACATGTTTCAACATGGCGAAAGAGATGAAATCAGATATGGAATGTATCTTATGGTGTGATAATGTAACTACTCAGATCTGAAACAGCTGTATGGGGCAATAACAGACTTTTCAGAGTTCTGCATTGGCATATGCATTCATTTTGGACCTGTTATATGTATTTCCACCTTCTTGCATGCGAGATAACTGGGATCCTAACAGATGACAAGTGCAGTCTGTAAATGATAATGAAAGTAATCGACGCATGGATTCAATTGCCCAATGAGCTGCTGAGACCATACGTGAATAGTGCAAAATGAAATTTGTGAGTGGCAGTATTAACTATAAAAATGAGTAAGATATGTGCAGGACATGTCATTGGCAGGTCCAGAAAATTAAAATAAATCAAGGTCAGTGGGAAAACAATATATTGAGGACGGTTTGATTCAATTGAGGACTTTTTCGACAAGGTCTCAGATACTGTAATGGCGGTGCTTTTGTCACGCTAGCGATTATCTACAATCGAGATCTATATTACTTATTCTCATTTGCAACCGTATCTACACGTATCCATCCATACGAGGACGTACGTCCATACATTATAATCGCTTTTCAGTCACCAGATAAGTTTCGCTCACGGGACTTCGTGAATCACACCTAATCGACGCGTCGTGACACATCCGAACGACAAATCATATGGATTTGAGAGCTACCAATTTCAGAAGCAGAGAGTCTTGATAAGTATACCAAATTGAGGCTGATGGTAGCAGAGACGATTCCAAGTTGATTCCGGAGGCCAATTGGCCAGAGACGCGTCAGCGCCCAAGTCAGTCGAGGTCGATCACCATTCCACAAATAGGCTGCCAATGGCGGGAGCGACGAGATCGGATAAGTTACCATCCACTTGAGTCAATTGATGATTACAGGAATGATTCCGGAGCCTAAGTGACCACGAGAGACGCATGACTGACAATGCCGAAATTGGCCGTACTCCAGAGATTCTTCGAACCTCGTCCAACGAGCGCAATCGCATGTGAACTATCGAGACGAGTCAAATACTGTCGACGGCAGTCAATCGAGCATGAAGTCCTGGCGAGGCCGTAATCTACGATACCCCTGCACGCGTCAATTCGTCAACCGAAGTACGCCTACGGAAGATCAGCAGATTTAACTTCGGCCAAGGCCTACATACAGAGCCGAGAAGGCCGAATGCTACGAGAATCACCTTATTTAAGGAAGATCGAAGCGCGAGCTGGCAGAACGATCGATCGATGCCACCAATGGCAATTACGATCACGACTACCCTTCTTCGAGACTCAATCGAGTTATCTACGTTACGGGTGCCATTAGGAGTTGTCAGTTACGGGTACGGAAGTCATGTGAGGTCGTAAACGGCCTTACGAGATTACACAATTACATATGATTCGAGATTACTATTATCAATTGTCACGATTAGCACCTGATTGGACAACCGAATTGGATCGGTGTGCCGAGAGGAAGCCATCAGTGCCAACTCTACCCAATTTCGTCAAACAGGACAACGAAACCGTGTAACCAAATGAGCGAGTATGGGATGGTATCACCGCCAATATGAGGGCGAACGAAGCGGATTCCTTGGAATACGATGGAGATGATTTGGTTTATAGTGGGGAATCTGAGCATCCATGGGGCTATTGGTGGGGGAACCGTCTGGGCACTCTCCGGAGACCAGCGGATCCCGTATGTATATACAGTTTGAGGTTCAATTGAAACTTGTCGTATGCCCAAGTGGGAACGGACGTTATTTGGTTGTCAGACAGTCCCAATCGGATGAGGCAAGGACGTTATTTGGTTGTCAGACAGTCCCAATTGGGTGTGACAAGTACGTCATTGGCTGAGTGAGCTTATTTCGTACAAATGGTGGCAGCCGCGGTGGACACACTGTGCGAAGCTGGTATTGGGGTTGCCTTGGTACAAGTCCAGGAATCCTGACGTCGACATGCAAACGCATTCGACTTTTGGCTCTGCGAACCCCAGGGGGACCGGAAGTGGTGGCAGTGGACCGGGCAGACCAGCCAGAATGCCTCGGGAATGCACCAGGATCTACGGCTGGGGAGGAGACGTGTTCCGAAGGAGGCTGTACTCCACATATATATACAAATACTTGGTGCTACTGCTTTAGACGATCAATTGGTCAGGGGGAGGTAGTCGATGAACCTGTTTCCTAAGAGTGGGAGTTCGTGCAGGGCTGCTGGGAGCGACCATGGATGGCATCACTGATGGTCAGTGAGATAGGCCCCAGGTGCTGGATGGGCGAGCAGGGAGCAGCGGCGGTAGTTGCGGCAGAAGAGTTACCAACAATGCGGAGCTTGAATAACTGCTACCGGCTCGCCGAGTCACGAAGGGAGTACCGGACGACGGAGGGTTTCCCATCTAGGATAACTCGTTAATGACAAGGCCTCCTGGATTCCGCAACATCTACCGCTCCATCTTTTCAATTTACATCTTGGCTAACACACTATGGTGACACGAATGGAGCAGTTACAGAGCCATAAGAGACCGTAGGGATGTTAGAGACGATTTCTACACGCGGAAATGACGAAAAGGCACTCGGAACGCTGAATGCATCGATAATGCTGCAGATACTTTACAAGACACATACGGTTACTGCAACGAATTGCATCCGAATCGATGAAAAGACAATTGAAATGATGGTCGACGAAACGACGATACCATGTCAAATGACGATTTATCCACAAACAATCAGGCTGGAGACTGCAATACTCATCACAGCGCAATGAGGCATTAAATTTGGTGGTTATGATCGTACGAGCCTATTTCTCTACAATGGTCTGGTATGGTGGTACAGAGTAGAATTCCCCAATAGCGTGGATAAGGTCGCGTGCTCAAGAGCCGGATCGTGGATTTGCACTCAGGATCTCATGCCATATGGACGGATCGATGAGTGGATATTTTTATGATGGACGATATGTCACCGGATGGATTAAGGAAGTGCTGGATGTCAGATGACGGTTGTGCGAAAGCCGATCTTAAGTGCACAGAGGTCAGTAAAGATGACCTTTATAAAGCTTACAGAGCTACAGGAGAAGCCACGAAATGTGGAATGTATGAGTGCAACGATTCACACCCCGGAAATGGATAGCCGGTTACGATTGGCTGGAGATGAATGACGTTGAGTCAATTTAATCATATGGCAAGGCGAGGTTATGTTGGAACTCTTCCCTTCTTTAAGAAAGCTTTATTTTTGATGACAAGCTACGAGACTGGCAATTGAGTGCAGATTCGCAGATATGCAAATTTAGGACATACCGACGAAATGATCGGAATCAAGAGCACGGCTACGATCTAGAGATGTTTACTTATCGAACCACGGTAGCAATTGGAGGTATTAGGATCGACATGAGAATCAATTATCGATACGAGGATCAGCATCAGAATTTGAGAGTGGTCGATGGAGCTCCCACCACAAAGAGGGGAATAACCGTACCGGATATTCAGAAAAGACTCCGAATGCAAACGATTACCACACCGGAAGTGTTGGCATAAAGCACCATCACGGTGATGTGCATCAAGCATGCGACGAGAAGTCAATGGTTACGATGCCGAGACTTCGCTGAACCGAACGAATGGACTGCATAAGAATCAACGCCTACCGAAAAGGACTACTAAAGCTCAATCCAATGGCATACAGAATCGCCAAGAGTCTTCGATGCCGGCTATCGAGAAGTCAACATCGAGACGTCAATATCGAGACGTCAATATCGAGAAGAGAAATCCATGAGACCATGGCAGTCGGCCTGGAGGAGACGCACCGAACTCTCTGAGGTCACCTAATAGAGGCCTAAACCTGTCAGACAAAATACGCCGGCAGCAAAGAAATGTTCGAGGTCGGAATAGGAATCATTATGCAGCACGGAATGTGCACCTTGTCGGAATGTGCAGCATAATGGAAGCGCACCTACGTTGGATTAGGAGGATGGGAGCAGAAGCTCCAGGTTACAGAATCATCGGAATGTGATGTGAGCTTAGGCTCTTGAACAAATATACGAGGCTGCCGCGATGCGAGCTTCCGGGATTTTCCAAGAGCGCAATCGCCCCGAATCACATGGTAACTATGACCTTGTATGGGATGCTTGAGAATTAGATATATCAACGAACTAAAATGCTCTGCAATTGGCGTTTTATCTCTGAGAACACCAAACGAAGCCATGACTATAATCGATTGACGTCGCTGCAGATAGTGGTGATCTAACCATATCGGGCTAGTATTAGGGTGTGTCCCCTATAACTTGGCTCGGGAGGGCTTAGCGTGTGAAAACTCACTACTTTCATGGATTCGGAAGCCGAAGTCATGGAAATCCGAGAATGGCTGCCCTGATGCACCAAGAGCAAAAGCTTCCTTGGTTACTTTGAGAGTGCGCCCTTATGGCACACTTACGAGTTAGATACCGCAACTCGAATGAGCATGTACGAATGCATGTCGACACACTTGGCTGCAATCGAGGGCCGAACGAGGCCGACACAAGTGAACCAACCACCACTAGATCTTAAGCAGAATGAAGACGGGAAGTCGAATCCCGATAACCGATATGCGAGTCAACTGGGAGCCAATTGGTGAGACGCATATGATCAGTGCCGGGAGTGGAGGCTATCACCGATGTGGTCTACCGTGTGCTTGGATATACGAAAGCACAGAGACATGGAAATCATACGAATTCGAGAAGCTCTCAAGAGCAGCAGCTATGACCTAGATAGGTACATCATGCAATTATGCTAGTTGACTGCTGCAGAGATGCGATAACGTAATTTACCGAGTGACCGCCCATGACCGGGATTCCGCTCACGCACACGGGCATCATATTAATTGTAAATAACACAACCAGCCCTTCTCCCTGACCTTGTAACTACTTCAACCCTTCTCCCTACTATCCCAGCTTCCTCTCCATCATCTCCTGCCTGCATATACTCTTGGGAACCACCAGTAGGTACCAGGGGGTCCTCCTCATCCCCACTTTCCACCTCAGAGATCCACCCTTCATCCATTGAGTCTTCTTCTCTTTCGCTCCCAGCCCCCTGTAAATTTACACCAGCAGTCTTTAGTGTGTGCTGCAGCTTTCTCGCCTGTCCAGTAGTGTTTGAGCCTTCCGCTTTCATTGCAGCAGCTGCTTCTTGCTTGATCTTTCTGGACTCTGCTCTGGCAGACTTTTCTGCTTCTTTCCTCTCTCTCTCTTCTCTGAGCTGCACTACCTCCTTCTGTGTGATTACTCTGGCCTTGGTGAGCTGGCGACGATCCTTGGAAGCAATTGCTGAAAGATCTTTGGCTTGAGAGCGCAGGTTTCTGAGCATTTCTGCCCCCAAATGTCTATCTGCAAGTGCTCCTTCTGCAGACTTGCCAAGTTGGCCAATAATATACTTCAGCTGGAGAGAGGAGGGTGTATTTCGCTTGAACAGATGTATGGCAGTGCGCTGGAGGTTGCTGATCTCTCAGGAATTCGTTGGAGTTGTGCCAATGGGGTCTCCACTGTTTGCCGAGACGGGCCGAGTGATCACCGGTGAAGCGTGTGGTGAAACCCGTCTGGAATTGAGTGGGGAAATACTGGTTGCAGCGAAGACACTGCGGATGTTCTTGGGTGTATATGTATTCAATCTGGCACGTGTGACAAGTCTGATAATGATCAGTATTATATACTCAAATGCAGAGACCGGGGACTGGGAACTGGTTCCGGGGGTTTGCGGTACTCATAAAATTGACCCTTTTTAATAGCATTCCCCCCCCGCCTCAACCAATTGTCAGGCTCTGCACTGTATGCTCGCCGAAGAGGGCCAAATAGGCCTACATCCAATGGTTGAAGGATATGGGTGGAGTGAGCTGGCAAACAGAGTGGATGAATATCATTGTCAAGGCAGTACTGAAAAAACTCTGGAGTGCTATGAGAGTCATGCCCATCAAGAATTAGAAGCCGATGCTCTCCCTTAGCACTTGTAGTATACTTAGAACCTGGTACTTGCTGGGAATGTACTAGTACCTACATTTCTCTGGTAAAGCGGTCAAAATTGCGTTCTACCCACTCTAACCCAAGTTCACGGTCTGTCCAACCTTTTGGTGACCAAGCAAAGGTTGCTTCACCCTCCTTTTGCACTCCTGCATGCCATCCCAAAAGGTGTACTGAGCCCTTGTATATATACACTGGAGGAAGTACCCGGCCATCGGCAGAAATAGTTTCAATCACAGTTACCATTTCTCGGTTTTTATCCTGGCGATTCCGTGAATTTCTTTGGCCACGTCGGACAATTACTTTGACCTTTAAGGCTTGCCCTAGTAGAAATCCCTTTTCATTCATATTATAAATATTCTCTGGCAGAATTTTGAATTCCTGAATAAGTTTTCCAAGCTGTTTGGATGTTACTAATAATCATCTTTAAGATAAGGAATTTCCCTTGCGGAAATAGTCTCTGACAAGTTCTGGGTCACTTGCATTGGCTCTTTGGCGATCCAGACGCTGACTAAACCTTGCTGATATCTCAGGATGGCGGTTCAAGAAGCGAGTGACCCAGTGTTTTCCCACTTCTTGGCATTTGGAGCTTGGCAACAATCCTTTTGCAAATCCCTTCAAAAGACTTAAATTAAGTGGATAGCCAAGATCATCTAATCTATTGCACATGCGTACAATAGATTTCTCCTCCTGTGGGGTAAGAAGTTGTTGATGGTGATGGGCAGTAGATGCTGCTTCTGTACCCCGCAGCCGGTCTCGAAGTGTGGATTATGGAATACCATAAGTTGCTGCAGCAGACCTGATTGATTGCTCAACACCAGAAAGAACATCTTTTTTTGCAAGAAGAATAGACTTTTCACGCTGAGAATCTAGCCAGGACTTCGCTTGACCCATTGTTGATGCTCAACTGGTGCTCCATCACGAGTTCGAAGATAAATAAAAGTTCGCCCGAGTGATAGGCCAATCGATCGGAATCCCTGTCGTGGGCGGTTACCTGGTCAAAAACGTTACCGGCCGCGATGGCCTTACCCTCAGATGACCTTCACGAATGCGTTCAACGAAAGAAATGGTATACGATTGATCAATTAATCAGGAGTCGAGTCCGGAATATCATGTGTTAACTACGATATATCGATTCCGAATGGCGCGCGCAAGTCGGCCAATGGCATTTACCGATTAGAGCACCACGGAGCTAGCACTATGCGGATCAATTATTTGGATTGGAAGATGGACTTGGAGGATTCAGGGTCAATTGGACGTTTCCTTCTCTTCTCTTTCTTCTCTTCTTATGGATTGAGCCCGGTATAAATGGCGTCAGCACGGGTTTTACCACCTAGCACTGGAGGTGGATTTCCCTGGGCACCGAATCCGCCATGAGGTCGCCACGATGGCACCGATCGGACGCAGGACTTATGCAGACGTAAGAAGGCGTACACACCTTATCTTGTCTTTCTTCATGTATATATGATGCAGCCCAGCGTATCTGCTGATAAAGAGGGGGATGATGTAATGGCGGTGCCAGGTGCACTTGGCTCCCAAGTGCACTTGGCCCTCCCAAGCGCACTTGGCTCTCAAGCGCACTTGGCCTTCTCAAGTGTACTTCGCTGCCGAGGCCGGGTAACCGCCCTTCATATATAATCACCTTGCGGAGTGCATTTGGCATGCTAGTGATTATATTTCCTACATACCGAACACTTGAGATCTATATTACTTATTCCTGTTTGCAACCGTATCCAGACGTATCCATCCATACGAGGACGTACATCCCTACAGATACTGAGATCAGAAACACTGATAAGAAAGACTGGATTTGACAAAACAAGGAGCCAGAATCATTCGAAATAGTCAGGATTCGAAGATTCCACCTGGTTAAATCTAATCCGACGTCAGCAAATTCATGCTATTTCAAGTTTAATTGACTAGCCAGGTCTGATGGGGGAAGAAACTATATAATCATATCACCAACAGCATGGGTCTAAAAGCAGGGGCTTCGACAATCTGAGGGAGATAAGGTATTGTTGAAAGTCTAGAATTATTGATTACCAAAGATATTACAAACCATAGTATTATAGGGCAAAGGTCACTGGGAAAACCTCAAATTCAAGAGGACATCAAGTTTATAGCTAACTGCTATTTGGCTGTCTATCACAAATGAACTCATATATATCTCTCATTAAACTGTTCAGTGTGGGATGCAAGATAAGGGGGGGTTAGATAAGGAATGTTGGAGATAAGGGTGTTGCTGGTGAATATTGAGGCGATCCAGCAATACACAGTGGCTCTAACAACCAGAGTTTTGCTTCAACCACTCGGGACACACATTATGAGTCAGTATCTTTGGAGTACTACGAAGCTGAAAATGGCACTTATCAGTCATTATATCCAAATACATAGGAAGCAAATCAAGATGCACATCATTCCTATTATGATAAACTGCAGTGTGGTAAGCCTTATTTTATTCCCAAGGATACTGGGGTGACATAGAATTTCACACAAGCAGCTGTTCTCCACTATGCTGTATCTTGATGGGTAAATTGTAATATCCTATAAGATTAGTCAAAAGACAAGTATCTCAGTACTGTATTTTCATCACTTCACTGGGGCTGCCAGATTTGATGAAATCTCTGGGCCAATGAAGTCGTATGACCTGGTCTGGAATTTCCATGATTTCGGCAAATATATCTCGAGATTGGCTAAAGTGCATTTCAACTTACCGGGCTTGCAAGTGTAGGCAGTCATCACAATATTCTGGTGGCCTGCCATAAATAACGGAAACATTAAGACTTCATGGGTATGGGTTGAATGTAGGTGGGCCGCGTACCAATCGAATATTTGCTCTGAGAAACCATTCTTGTATCATGGAAAATGACTGAAGAAGAAATGCAATCTATTGAAAAAACACAATCTCTATAAAAAACCATTTATCTGTTATACTATACCAATTAACCTCTAATATCTCTGGCTATCTCCAAACTCCTAACTCCTGTTGCTTTTTATCTCGCAACTTATATTTCCTATTCCCAAATGCTATATAATTTCTGTTATTTGTGGTTTCACGTTGTCCCTGATTCACAAACTCTTACTCAGTGATCCAGGACATTTACAAGCAGATCATTGACCTAGCACAAAACACTATAATCGGCCCATGAACAAAGTACAAGCCTCTCGAAAACAATAAAGTTTTATTATGAATATAAATTCGGACCCAGTACATGTCAACAAAGGAACACATTTCAACTTAATATCAGAATAGTCTCATTGTTGAGGGAACAGAATAACTTTATTAAATTCTTTGGCTGTTGTAACTACATCAAATGCAAGCAAAAAGGATAGTACTGTGGAAATCATCATGATTTAACAACACCATTTGGTTCAAAGATTATTTTTTTAGGAAGGGTGTTATGGTCGAAATAACTTTATGGAATTGGAAAGCATCATGTTATTTGTTTACGCTGCATTTTTGTAAACAGTCCATACGGCTAGATTTCGTTGCGTTCATAATAACATATGTCAATTTTGAACCAATCCTATTGTTTAGAGGCAAAGATTCTCATACAGATAGATATGTGCGGATACAGTTGTAGATATGTATTGAAGAGTTTGATTGATGGTGTAAATAAGGAAATCGATAGTATACAAGAGAACAGTCAGGAAGTAATATAACCAGGGTGGTTTCACAGCCATTGGCACATAGTGATATCATAATGTCTTGAATAGATTCAATGTATTATATTAGTTATTAAAGCCGCAGAAAACATTGCTCCAAAAATTGTTTATTTCAATCTCTGTTTCTTTGGAAGAGATTGGAATTGAACTACCATATTTAATAATACAGTATTAGAATATGTGATGCTTTAAAATTAATTCACATATACAAATAACTAATGTTTATTTAAGATGTTGCAATCTTGTCTAATTGTGTCAAGTAGATTTGGAACTGCAATTGAGAAACTTATTAACAAGCTGTTAGCGTAGGCAAAGCAGTTGCTATCTAGGCACTGTCAATATAAGGTTTTTGGGTATGGTTTTTATATAGTGATAACCATTGCATATTGTCAAATTTCAGTGATACCTGGAATATACCGAATGTATTGTCAGTACTCTACTTGGTCGGATTTGAAAATGTTGTTTGTGGAAACTATAATATATTTTCACCAGATCTGGATTAAAAGCTAGTCAACTATGTTGTCGAAACGAAAAGCTTGAAACACGCAAAACCTTTGGCAAAACCTCTATCTATTCACCAAAGGAAATAATGCAATTATTATTAAATTCAAATTCAGGTTCAAGTCAAACATTACAATTGCAGGCTAACTTCAAGCAGAAACACAATATTCAAGTAAAATAGTTCATGATATTCAACTTGAAATATCTACAATTTTCAAAAAATCATAAACATTTAACGTTATTTCAATGAGTTCTTATAGAGTGTCGAAGGTAACTGATTCTGTCAATGTAACACAGGGAATATCACCTGCGTTTAACTAGTGCAAGTACTATCCCAACTCCTTTCTGTACTTGCTTGCAATAAAAATAATACAGATGCATCCAGAATCTGAAAGTGACAAAAATTATGATTTAGGACAAAGATGTTTGGCATTCAAATTGTATATTTTTAATACATATTTTCCATGTCCATAAGCTTGTCCGTTTTCCTTCACAGATTTCAGAGGTTTCCACGTTACCTATTACAAGTTTGACATTACCAGGTACCCTCAAAGTGGCATCTCTTATAATCCGTTAACTCATAACGTGATTAGGACAATACAATAGTCACCGCTGCAAATCATCAAATTGTAACAAAATATCAATGGATCAGTTACCTTAAACAAAGATTTCAAACGATATCATGTTCAGCTAACCCTTCCACTGATCAAGAATCATGCGATGATTCGGGATTGATATCCTGCCTACTAATGGCATCAAATATACGAAGATGGCTAAAAGACTGTTAATACCCAAAGTAGTTGAGTATGAAACTGTCCATACAAAGAGTTTCATAATCCCCCATATACCGACTGCTTATAAAGAGACCCAGCACAACCGAAAGAATATAATTCAACACAATACTTAGAGATCGAAAGAATACAATAGCGCTGGACCACATCAGTTTAAAGTACTGAATTCAGTAGTGGATCTCTTCGTCTGAGTAGGAGATCACAGTGGAAAGGCTGTGGTGGTTAGGCAGAGAAATTGTGAGTGGGTTATTCGTTTAATACGTAGTTACATAAGGAACCCGATGTGACAAGAACTGGAAAGGAAAAGATAGATTTTGACGAGAGATGTATAATGATCGTTGGAATATCTAAAGGTAGGTGGGCAAGATTCCTAACAAGGAGTTTAAGGCTTAATAATATAAAATTGGAAAGCCAAACATCTTTCTGTTCAACCTTTAGTGACTTTCACATTCTGGACGAATCTTCATAACTTCCACTCTAAGGAAGTCCTGGCAACAATAAGCATACCTATTGTTCTGATGTACTTGAAGTGACGCTCCAGGTGTTACATTCCATACCTCTTTTCATTCGCTCTAACAATTATATTGATCTACTCTTTCCTCATTAGCATATGTACCAATCCATTCGTCCAACCAAAATTGTCCATTCCATAACCCTTGTTCTACTATCTGGAACACCCTAGCTACCTCTGGGCTGAAATACCCTCTTTGGACGAAATGATACCCTGTGCACTTCTGCCCTTTGGACAGCTTTATTCATGATCTATCTTACCTTGGCGATTACTTACCTTTCGGGGAAAGATATCATTTCAATCATGATGTTCATTCCCCTGAGAGGTCTTCCTGTTGCATGGTGATCAAAATATTCATCAGCAATGATGCAAACTCAGCTTTCTTCATATCTACACTGTTGCTGATTTGTGCATGCTTCCAACACCATCAGTTGGGACAGTATCAAGCCAGTAACATAGGGAAAACATCTGTGCGCCCGGGTGCATTAGTAATGCCCTGATGTGGGTTGAGTGCCTGGAGCCGCTGGAACATTGGTAGGCCAGTTGATATGTAAGTCCGCGACGAATGCAATGTGAGGCACTGCAAAAACAAATCTTGGCGCCAGGTATTCACACAGTCGCATATCACTCTGCACAGTTCCTTGGGACGCTAAATATACTGTGTTCTTTGTCTGGCCGTTCCAATTGCATGGTTACCAGCTAGGCGTGAGCCAGCCCGGCACCATCGCGTCCAGCCAGCCGACAGCCAGCCCTGCTTGAGCATCTCCCGCCAGCGGTTAGCCATCACGGCTCGATCGCGTCCAGCCAGCCCAGAGCCAGCACGACTCAGCCAACCGTGAGCCAGCCCGGCTCCATCGCGTCCAGCCAATGGTAAGCCAGCACGTCTCAATGGCGTCCAGCCAGCCGACAGCCAGCCCAGCTCGATCGCATCCAGCCAGCCGTGAGCCAGCCTGTCTCGATCGCGTCTAGTCAGTCGACAGCCAGCCCAGCTCGACCTCCAAGCGCACCTGATCGAAATGCTGATGCTTTCGTCCATATCTGCTCATCGCGTATAGCCAGCCGACCAGCGGTGAGCCTGCCCGGCTCGATCGCGTCCAGCAAGCGGTGAGCCAGCCAATTTCAATCGTTTCCAGTCAGCTAAGCCAGCCTAGCCCAACCGTTTGCACCCAGCCTGTATCGACCTTCTCCGCCCGTGCACCAGCTCCAAGTGCTGGCCCAAGTGCATCCAAGATCTACCATGATTTTTTGTATATAGTTAGCAATAAATTTGTGAATCAAGTGTGACTTTAGGTAATCAATTGAATGCCCTGTTAAATCAAGGCTGTGACCAGGAATGTCGGAATGCAGGGTAACATGTATGTCCGCGACGATACAATGTGAGGCACTGTGAAAACGACCCCTGGCGCTAAGTACTCACACGGTCTCATATCACTCTGCAAAGCGCCTTGGGACGCTTAATATACCGTGTTCATAATCTGGCCGGTGCAATTGCATGGTGACCAGCAAGCCATGAGCCAGCCCGGCTCAATCATGTCTAGCCAGCCGAGAACCAGCCCAGTTCGATCATCTCCCGCCAGCGGTGAGCAAGCCCTGCTCGATCGCGTCCAGCCAATCTAGAGCCAGCCCAGCTCGTTTATCTCCCGCCAGCTGTGATCCAGCTCTGCTCGATCGCGTCCAGTCAGCCGACAGCCAGCCTGGCTCAATCATCTCCCGCCGGCGGAGAGCCAGTCCTGCACAATCGTGTCCAGCCAGCCCGGCTCAATCATCTCCCGCTGGCGGTAAGGCAGCCCGGCTCAAGCGCGTCTTCACAGCGCCTTGGGACGCGTATTATTCTGTGTGCTTTGTCAGGCAGTTCACAAATAAGTGCACTTGGCAGCTGAAGCCGGGTCAGCGCCCTTCATATATAGTCTGACCCTATTACCCCCTTATTTTCAACCGTTTTTGAACTCTAAGTTCTAAGTTCTAAGTTCTAAGTTTTAAGTTCAACTCTATGATACTTCACTATCTCTCTCACACAGTCACTCTCTTTATTTGTAATGCTAACAGGTGTACAGAAAATATTAACTGAGGTAACCAGTCGGTCCTTATCTATCAACTCCAGCCAGCCGAAAGCCAGCCCGGCTCAATCGCGTCCAGCAAGCCCGGCTCAATCATCTCCCGTCAGCGGTAATGCAGCCCAGCACAATCATCTCCCGCCAGCGGTCAGCCAGCATGGCTCGATCATCAGTCAGTCCAGCTCGACCTCCAAGTGCACCTGATCGAAATGCTAATGTTTATGTCCAGATATGTTCGTCGCATACTACCAGCTGAGTGTCAGCACGGCCCAATGATGTGTAGCCAGCACGGCGCGATCGCGTGTAGCCAGCACGACATGATTATTTGTATATAGTTAGCAATAAATTTGGGAATCATGTGTGACTTTAAGTAATCAATTGACTACCCTGTTATATTAATGGTGTAATGGGGAAAGGTGTCCACACCGCAGGGGTGTGTCAATAAGAATTATGTACACTGCATAGTTATGCAACTAAGGAATGCTGCTTCAGGAGGAGCAAACGCAATAGTGGGGGTTGTGTATACGATCTTGCAGTGACCCACAACGACGAGGCTTAAGAGGTTTCGATTTTAGCGTCCGATGCACCCTAGGCCCAAGTTCAGCCTTGGGGCAACAAGGTTTATTTCCCAATGTAAGTATGTCTGGAACCAAAGGATGCATCAGTAGTGCCAGGGTAGAGCAAGCGTACGACCATGTTCGAGATATTTCATCTGAAATGTCCGAAGTGCCCTAGATGTTCCATCGTCTAAGGTGGGACTTGGTTTTTTGGGCCATCAACCATTATCTATTCTATATTAGTGATTTGGATGACTGCATTGAAGACATTGATATCATTGGTTCTAATAAATATATGAGTGATACCTTCGGTACATTCAATGAGGTACAGATATAAGTTTCTATGAGTTTGATAATGTTATACTGAGAGTCATTGCTGGTTGACCCACTTGTAGAGTATCTGGCAATATATACTAATCATCATGCAACCGTCAATGGTGAGTGATTTGAAGGGGCTGGTTGGTAGTTTAAATTTCAAGTAAATCTGTGGTATGATATTCATCATACCAAGAAAACTCTGAAATTTGGTCCTATGGAATAATGATCTAATTTGATAGTATCTGACTGGAACATTATTATTTATGATGTACTCTGAAAAGTTGTAAGAGATAAAATACACATGCTGTTGTCTGTATTAATCTATGGGTGCTGTTATTACATTTGTAATATAACTCAATAATAGTATTTTAATGTTGGGTACTAACACTCAATAGCTTGGGGTGTTTGGAAGATTGTATGTCAACTCAATTGAAGTAATGGAAACTTAATGGGTTGAACATATACTCTGGTAATACAAACACTTTCCATTGTTGTTTAATTGGGAGAGAGCCTATGATGTCCCACCAATAGATTATTTTGACCATGAGGTGTTTCAAAAGAATTCTAAACAATCTTCATGGTGTACAATTGATTATATCCATATATGAGATCTTTTGGTCCAAGCAAAATATTATATGTAAAGGCTGAATTCTGAAAGTATTTAATCACACCAATCGCATATATGAATAGTTAATTATTTAAATCTAAAGACATATTGGTGCGCCTATGAAACATCTGAGTAATATCTGTAAGGGCATACTAGGAATGGATGCAAATAAGGATAAGTGAATACAATACAGTATTATATAGGTAGAATTATCACTATGGTGCAAAAGTGCATTGTTGTGGCAAATATCCGTTTCTCCACAATACCGCAATTGAGTTTGGCAGGGGGGGATGAATGGAGATACACAGATAGAGAAGAAGTTGAACTTAACAAAGGGAATTATATATTTGAAAGACTCAGGAATAGATAGATATTATTTTGCCAGACAACAAAATACACAATCTTTCATTCCCAGCGCTTGGTCTCAGTTACTCTTTGTATGATTTTGTAGATCTACACAATCTGGGTCGTTCCTCACAGCCGGGTATTTCATCATATCTTCTCAACCTCCTTCTATGGTCCTTGAGCCAGAACTGCTCATTGTCAAATATTGCATTTGGATGCCGCAAAAGGAGCAGCAGAATCATCAGCCAAAACATGTTTTTCTTTTTGAGTGTTCCGAGGTTGCTGCCGGATTTCCAAGGTTTCTGCGAGTGGCTGGTACTGTATTTCCTCAAATTTAATTATTGGAAGCTTGATATCGTTGCTGCAATGACTGATTTGCTTTTCTGATAAGTCAAGCTTCTGGTTTTGGGAAGATCAATGTTGATGTGTCCATACCAGTCAGTGTACAATTTGTCCCTGCCGATTTTGGACTTAAAAAGAA
Organism: Wilcoxina mikolae CBS 423.85; assembly: GCA_014904905.1. Taxonomy (NCBI): domain Eukaryota; kingdom Fungi; phylum Ascomycota; class Pezizomycetes; order Pezizales; family Pyronemataceae; genus Wilcoxina; species Wilcoxina mikolae. Next base: position 202,195 of record MU122138.1, read on the forward strand.
TTCTCACTAACCATTAACCCTTGAAGCGTTATTTCAGTTATTCCACCCTTTATTAGCACCGTTGTCACCATCACAATCACCATCACCATCACCATCACTTTGACAACCATTTCCACCCTTGAAGCATTATATAACTTCCTCCACCCTTTATTCGCAGCGGTGTCACCATCACCATCACGATCACCATCGCCATCGCCATCATAATTGCCATCACCCTGACAACCATTTACACCCCTGAATCCTCATCTCACTTGATCCAACCTTTCTTTGCACTGTTGTCACCATCACCATCACCATCACCATTGCAACCCTCCTCTGCCTCCTCCAGTGTTGAACCCCTTCGAACTTTTGCAGATCAACACCGATTGACTTGTGGGTATGCTCAATTGATTCGTCTCGCCAAGTGTATCATGATGGTCCAAGCATGCGGAAGTACATACGTCCATTATTGGCTCTCGACTGGCTGCCCTATTCCTCCTTCACCTCCAGTGCTGACCTACTTCGAACGTTTGCAGATCAAATCCGATTAACTCGTGGGCATTCTCTATCGATTCGTCTCGCCGAGTGCTTCAAGCCGGAGTACGCACGCTGAGGTACGTCCATTAATGGCTCTCGACTGGCTGCTCTACTCCTCCTCCTCCTTCTCTGGTACTAACCCCCATCGAACATTTGCAGATCAACTCCGATTCACTCGTGGGTATGCGCAATCGATATGTCTCATCAAGTACCTCAAGACGCTGCAAGCACGTTGGGGTACGTCCATTATTGGCTATCGGCTGGCTGTGCTCTACTCCTCCTTCACTTCCAGTGCTTACCTGCTTCGAATTTTTGCAGATCACGTCCCATTGACTGGTGGGTATGCGCAATCGATTCGTCTTGTCGAGTACATCAAGACATTGCAAGCGTGGTGAGATAAGTCCTTATTGGCTCTCAACTGACTGTTCTACTCCTCCACCACCACCTCCTTCTCCAGTGCTGACCCCCCCTTCGAACTTTTCCAGATCAACTCCTATTGACTCGTGGATATGCGCAATCGATTCGTCAGGCCGAGTACATCAAGACGGTGCACGTACGCTGAGGTACATCTATTATTGGCTCTCAACTGGCTGCTCTACTCCTCCTCCTCCTCCTCCTCCTCCTGTGCTGACCCCCTTCGAACTTTTGCAGATCAACTCGATTAACTCATCAGTATGCTCAGTCAATTCGTCTCGTCGAGTGCATCAAGACGGAGTACGCACACTGGGGTACATATATTATTGGCTCTTGACTGGCTGCTCTGTTCTGATTATTACATTTAGTTTAGTCGGATGGTGTGATAGAACAGAGTTTAATGAGAATTCGTATTCAAGCGTACTTTCGTTCGGAAATTACAATTGTGACCTCATTCACATAGTATAAGGGGTGAATATCTGATTTCAGCTTTGCTTAATGAGGTTCATGAAACATTCATGAATGCTTCCTGCATGTTTTATTGCAGCTTCGCAACGATAGATCTACAGGGCGCATTCTCTCCAACGCCCACATTGTGTTTCGGTATTCATGGGCGCAGAACGTTGAATAGCCCTAATCTACAAAAATCAGTTTTTGCTGATGATGTTGGTGATAGGCCATCTGCCTACCAGCTCCACTGTTTGACTACAATGTCCCAAGATTTCTATATTTGCATAATGCTTAGCCAGCCTTGGCGGCCAAGTGCACATGTAACACCTGTGCACTCATGAGGCCAAGTGCAATCATGAGCCAAGTCTACCTGAATATTAATGGCACTATCAAAGCCAGAGGCACTTACAAGCCAAATGTGATTGGCCCTGCTATTGCATCTATTCCCTCATCGGGAGCAGATCCTCTGGGCTGCCATCTAAGTACATAAATGAGAAGAACACCCCATGAAGAACATCAATCCAAGATGTAGTCTTGTACACCCACACTCAGGCTGGTGAATTGTGCAACTGATCGTTTCCACTCATGGGTCAACTATTGGTAGATCTTGCATAATGGAAAAGACTACCTCCTTGAGTACGTGACAGAAACCTGTACAGCAGTGTTTTGGAGCCGGCTGATATCCACAACAAAATCAGGAGATAAGAGAAGAGTACCTTCAAGGAAATGTCCAAAATGACCGGAATCCTCCAAGCCCACATCTCTTGTTCCAAGTTGGTGAATCCAATCTAACAGTTGAAGCATGCATTTTTCAATTGCACCTCCATGTTCATTTACACTTGCAGCCCCCTGGATCCAAGCCATTGCTCTCAGTAGTCCCAAGACTCCCAGCTCGATGGGTCTAATATGTGCTTTGACCTCTGCCATCAATTGTTCATATTTCATTTCTCTCATTGAGTACATTTCATACTTTCTGGGGTGGGCACCATGTGCGGAGATTCATCTGATTAGTAATCATCTAGTTCAGGATCAAAGATACCATGTAATCCTGAGTGATTATGTTCATGCAAACTACAAGAAACTCATTTTTCGGCAGCCTTGTGACTCTAATCTGGAGTTTAAACTCTTATCCAATGCTGAAGTTTCTAACAGGTTAGGATAGCATAAGAAGAACATACATACTATGTAAATGTCCTCCAACACCAAGGAATTGATGAAGTGTTTGAGGTCAGAAGACTGAATTACAGCTCCATGACTCAAATCTGGAGATTCTGTTTCTATCCTCTTACCTAAACATAAGTGTGCTTCCAGTCTAGAACATCCATTTGTCACAGGTGTATTTCGTCTGAGGGGCTTCTTTATATACCTACTGTCCTCATAGCATTTGGAACAACACCTCCAGGCCTACTGCGCCGTTCTAATGCATTTATGAGATTAAATATGTACTTTCGCAAGACGGCTTGATAGACTCTTTGTTATGCTGTATGCCATTTGTTTGAACTTTGTGAATAATCACAATACTGTTGGTATTGAGTACCACTCTGAACATCGTTCAATGATAAGTCTATGGTGTATGATAACTTTCACCTGATAGCCATGTGGACTGTATGTTGGTTGCCCAATTATTGGGCTAGATCGCCATGATTAATTCTCAGTATCGTAAGCATTGTTCTCTTTGTATATCAGCAGAACAGTACTTCATACCAGTGATACCTCTTCACGAATAGTTTCCAGTAGAGGTGGTTTCAGAATATCCTCTATAGTAATGCTCCTGTTTGTGGTCATTGCTGTGTCAATACCTGTCATATTCTGTTTCCGTCACTGGTGTTGATGCTTGTGTGTATCCTATTGCACCTAATTGACATTATAGTTGAATATATAATTGTCTCTATATGGTAGTCTGGATCTTGATATGAATGACTGTATCAGTATGAGCTAAATGTTGGTACTTGCTTATCTCCACTGAATTGCTAGTATTGTAGATTGTCATCGAAAATGATGTTTTGTTAAAGAAGAGAAGCCCTCCAAATATAACCTCAACATGTTGATAAATTGAGTTATTTCCGACCATGGACATAATTGTCTGGATATTTCTTGCACAATGTTCAAATGTATACTTGTACAATCATATATTTCGTAGCTTCCCTTATATTTCAGTAAGCTGAATATTGTCATGGTTAGTGACCTTCATGCACTTATGATTGGCTTTCATATTACTGTCTTCTTCAAATATAGTAAAAGAAACACAGGCTTTAATATCATCATTCGTAATCCATCTGCTGACATAAGATCTATTATATGACAAACCTGACCCATCAATATATGTAGTGTTGCCAACCAAGCGCGGGAAGTTCGTACCATTGACAAAAAGATTTGGTCCGAGCCACCCGGATCCTTTCCAAGAATTTCGCCTCAAAGGCCACCATTTGTGCCGACAATTGCGAATAAACATAAGTAAGCGAGTTTATGTCCCATCCGCTCGATTCCTTGGTTCATCTTGTAGCTAACTTCTCCCCCTACAGGATGCCCTAACAATCAACTCTATCGAACCAGAACTAGCCGGCCTATTGTGGTTCGAAGATAGAGGGTTCGCGAACCGGTATGTACAAACCTCAGAAATTCGCTCAAATCTCGGATCAAATCGGTGACGAACTCCGCCTATGTTGAATCCGCGACGAACCAACCACTTCGTTGCCAACACTAGATATTTGTTTGTGGCATGGGTTGTCAAGTCCAAATCAAGGATCCTGCTCTTGGGCACCCTATCATAAACATTGGAATTGTGTAAGTACTACCCTGCGGCATTATATTTGCGAACATCTACTGCCACATCTTACATGGGCAGTTGCTGGTTCAGCTACATTCACCAAATGAGAATGCCAATTGGATTCATTGTGACCTTGCACATCAAAGCTAGTATTTTTATGTATGAATAGTCATTTGACATGGTTTGATTGTTTCGTTGATCATCATTTCAATCCTCTTTTCATTAATTTAGATGAAATTAGTTGCACACATGTAAAGTCTCTGTACCAATATCTGTGAATTCAACATTTCTTCAGCAGTTTGGACACTCCCACTGTCAATCAGAATTACCAGGGATAATGCAATCTTGTGTACAACACACGTCGTCAGAAAACGCTTCCATGCCATGGTAATAGATATTTATTATTTACGGTACATCTTTGTTAACTTTGCTGATGGAAAATCATGGTTGCCTACCGTATGTTGTCCGTTATGGGAGTGTTATGGGAATATTAGGGTAGTGTTACCTGGTATAATAACGACTTACAGAACAATAAAAATATCTCATACTGATTGCACTTTATCAACCCCCGTATTCAGTTGTCACCATCACCACCACCATCACCTTCACCATCACCATCCCCATTACCATTACCACCACCAGCATTTCGCTTGTTTATTACAAGCCAGCTTTGTTCAATCACTACTGACCAGCTGCAACCCAGCCACGCTCAATAAATACCCACCAGCTGCTACCACATTTCTGTCACTTGGCCTCAGCCTGCTTCGCTCGATGATCAAATACCATCTTCCACCCAGCTTCGCACTATCACCACCAGCCATCTTCATTCGATCTACAGCCACCAGCTCCTAGCCAGCTTCACTCAATCACAGTCAGCTTCGCTTGATCAACAGCCGCAAGCTACCCAGCTTTGCTCTACAACAACCAGCCAGCTTTGCTCAATGAACCACAGCTAGCTCCAATACAGTTTTGCTCGATCAATGGTCTCCTGCATCTACCCTGCTTCACTCCATTAACTGCATCTAGTTGCCAGCAAACTTCATTTCATTATGAACTCCTGGCTTTACTCAATCACCACCCACTCACTCCAAGTTCACTTTACATAATTTACCCGAACCAGAATTGATTGAACATCAACTAATAGCTTCGTTCGAACAAGATGCGCCCTCTCCATGTCTGGTTTGCTTGATTCACCACAGCAAGCATCCCTTCATCAATGCCCAATAGCTTTGCTTGACCGTTATCCCACACCAAGTCCACTGTACTCAACTAACCCCAGTCAGCTACCAGCCAGTTTCACTTGATTGTCACCTGCTAGTATAGTTCGATCAATACCAGCCCACTGTAGGTCTCCATCATTCCGTAGTCCAGTCAGCATCTTATGATTATCGACTGCCTGTGTAATTCGATCAATCCCCGTCCATGCCATGTCAGACCTGTGAGACCGAGCATTTCAGAGATATGAAATGAAGCAGGTCGGATATGTGAGAGCAAGCTGTCAGAGTTGTGAGAGTAAGCTTGTCAGGGTTTCAAGAGCAAGGTTGTCAGAGTTGCTATAGGGAGCATGTACGATTTATGACAGTGATCATGTCAGAGCTGTGACAGTGTATAACAATGTCATATGAGTGTAAGCGCATATGTCCTCGTACGTGTAGATATGAGTGTAGATACGGTTGCACATGTGGATTTGAGAATAAGATACATGGGTGGTTTTAATAGGTAAGGTTATCGATGGCGTGCAAAAGCACTCGCATGAGCTGAATATATACTGGGCGGATGGACGGTTACCCTGCCATAGGCCGGCCGCTATTACAATGAGTGCTCATGTCAAAGATATGAGTGGGATCATGTCAGAGTTGAAAGAGTGCATGTCAGAGTTGGAATAGCATATATCCGAGTAGCAAATGAAAAAGAAATAGGAAAGAATATGTAGTATATTCGATGAATCGCAGTACATTATATATTCGCTACATTTGTATCACAGTAAAATCACAGTTATACTACCTGTGTATTTCAGCTATATTATTGGGGGTCAATGGAAATGGCCCTGGGACAATTGGCGTTATTTGATATTATTTGGTGTTATTGGTGTTACGGGAGATTACGGTAAGCCATATGGCCTACGGTAGATTGTGGGTAGTAGAATACTGTTTTGCAGACGGTACAAGTTTGGATAACTGAGTGACAATTTTATCTAAGTGTTTGCTAATTGTAAATGCACAAGATCACATGGTAGATGTGGCAGCATCCAGGAGTCATTGTCATCAGTACATCACCCATTCCCAGAGCAAGGGCCCATACTGCATTCATTTCATTATTGACTTGGCGAGCCGGATGCAGTGATTGAAGGTCAGTTTTGCTGGCACTCACTTCTGTACCAACTCCAGCCACTTCTCCCTGCTTCCATATCCAATAGCTAATGATACTATCACCTCCTTCAGCAAAGTCACCCATTGTCTCTCGCAGCATTCCTATCCAAACTCCTATTCTAAAGATGAATATTTATTGACAATATACCCCTGCCCAATATAATTATTGATTCTGTAACACCAGATATTTGAATAAATGCATTTAACGTATAGCCAATTTCATTACAGTTCTCCTCCATGGAGGTAGATCTATGTATGTTGCTAAGTTATCCCTGATGGTCTATCCGGTCTTTGGCAACCTCTTCAAATCACCCATGGTTTCAGAGAACCAACATTCGATCACGTTGACAATCAATGTCATGATTTCTGACCTCAAGTCAAGGCCAACACAAAATTATCCCACCCAGTGCATCCACTGCGCCTGTTATTATTTGCACAAATAAACTCATTTAGCAACTCACATATTTGCCTCTACTGATTGGGATCCTCTAACAAACAAATACAGTTCATTGTCTCTTGTGCATACAACAAGTATAGATTAAGCCTCAATCTGTATTAACATATGTAATCTGCTGGTCTCAGAAGCAGCACAAACGATGGAACAACCCTCCAGTAGTCCGTGGTATGAATTCAATAGTGGGTGGTTGTTCAGATGTTTGACTAAAATCTAAATGATTTTAATCATATTGCCAGGCATTGGTTGTATTTGCCATGTTGTAGGCCAATATCGGTATTCACAATTTTGGCTACATAGTTTCATTGACTTCTTTGTCAATGTTGAATTGAGATAGGATCCATAGCTTCATCTTCTCAGTATGGTTCATTTTGATTGTCCAACCTTATGTCAATCATGACACTTGATAAGTTAATATTGAATCATACCTGTTGGCTACTTTAGACATATTGTTGAATGAAGTTCATTCAGAGTTGTAGCAAATCCTTTGATCACTACAGGAGTTGTTCAAATATTGTCCGTCAATATACGAATGATAATTATCATAACGGCTTGGGACGCTATTTTGCATTCAGAACCATACTGCTGTTGCTTCTACCTACACCTGTTGTTTATTCAAATCATGGGTAATCATGTAATCTGGTAAAGCCATTTAAGACATCACATGACTATTGGAACAGTAACCAAAAATTCTTAATAGAATGTATACTGTAAACAACTGAACCCAGTTTTGAAGAAGGATTAGTGTGATCATAATTTTCATTGGTGCTTTCTATTGATTGTTTGTTAATCTCACACATTGATATTCTGTTGAAGAGTTTTTTCATGTAACATTTGCTTCTTCCCTGCTACACTCCTCTACATGGAATATAATTGTACCTGCACTTCCAATAGCAATTGTAGCCCAATTAACTTTCTGTTGAAATATATTTTCAATGACTAACTCATGCAGGGGTGTTATCATTTATAGAGTAGCCAATGGGGCATGCTCAATTGACAATCATTTATAGTACCGAACTCGTGTCAATAGATTGTATACCATTCTTCTCACATGATCAGGTTCAAACACATTTCAGGGCAATGCTAAAATTCGGCATTATTACTTACATGACTATTAGGGTGATTGAATCTTCTGACTGGTTTCTGTATTAGTCAATTTACTCAGGTAGATGGTAACTGAACTGATATGATTGCACTTGCAAGTGGTAACAAATTTTTGAAATGGTAATAGACCTTGAGTGATATATTTACTGGTACAGGTCTTGCCAATTGGCCCAACATTTAACTCGAAATCATTTTTGCTACCATCAACTTCAATAGGATATTACTTAAGCAGGCTCTTGCCTTACCCAATCTGTAACTATCAAATAGGTATGGATCTGTGTTCAGATCTGTTGTAACGAATTGAAAATAGGTAATTAGTGAAGTCACATGAGTGAAATGTATATAATTGCTAAAGTGGAGTAATAGTATAATGGTATATATCCATAAACAGCCTCATCTTCGACTATAGCAATGAATACTGTTGCAACATGAGGATCAGTGAATTTACCTGAGTGGCATATAGGAAATCTTAATTATACTGAACAACATTGCTTCACGAGGTGATTAAATGTTAATGCATTGCTGGCCTGAACTCCATAGTTCAAATGTGAGCAAATTGCACTTTCTTTGCCAAAGTGCTCACTAGCCAAGTTCACCTGAGATCAATGTTGACCTTCCAGGTCAGGTACACTTTCCTGCCAAGTCACCCAAGAGTACCTCGCACTGCCATTACATCAGCTAGGACTTCACTGCATCTGATGTGTAAAGATATATCTTCTACTATCTATACATAAATTTGCAATTCGGTCAGTGTTTGTAATATCTTACTGAGATTGAAATAAATGCTATGTATTATCTTGCTATAATAAGTTTGGTAGGAGGGCAGCAGACTGTATTTGATATAGAACAAGGATGTTATGAATACATACTTATGCCTGTTGGATTGGGGCATATGATAGCTACATTCCAAGATATAATAAACAAGATCTTGAGTAATCAAATAAATCATGAAGTGGTATTGTATTTTAATAATATCCTTGTGTATAGTAAAGAAGAAGAATACTATAAGCAATTCCCAAGTAAGGTTCTTTACCTACTACAGGAAAATTAATTACCTATAGGATCTAATATCTACAAATAGCAAGATAAACAAGTTGAATCACAAGTATATATTATATTACTAAAAGATATCAGTATGGTTGAAGACATAGTCCATATCATTCTAATAGTTCATAACCAAATATTAGTTAATTATATTTATTCATTTCTTGGATCTGCAACTATCAACTTATATACTGTGGAGTATTGATCATTACACATAATACAACAGATTGTTTGTATCAAATAATATGGCAAATAATTATTGGGAAATCAAAGGTTCATAATTTGCAATCACTAGGTCTCGTAACATGATACAATGTGGAGGCACTGAGCTTATAATATTTGGAGCCTTAACACAATATTTTGATTAAGTATAATGGCAGTGCCAGGTGCACTTGGCTCTCAAGCGCACTTGGCTCTCAAGCGCACTTGGCTCTCAAGCGCACTTGGCTCCCAAGCGCACTTGGCCCTCAAGCGTACTGGACCTACCCAAGTGCACTTGGCTGCCGAGGGCAGGTAAACACCCTTCATATATAATCACCTCCCGAAGTGGTTTTGGCACACTACCGATTATCCTACCTACATACTGTACAATTGATTTATATTGCTTGTTTCCGTTTGCAACCATATCTACACGTACCCATCCATATGAGGCCGAACGCGGACATACATCTAGTGTTGGCAACAAAGCGGATCGGTTGGTCGCGGATCGAACCAGGGTGTGGTTCGACACGGATTTGATTCGAGATTTGGAAGAAGTTTTGAGGTTTGTCCGAACCAGTTCGCGAACCATCTATCTTCAAACGATAATAGGCAAACGAATTCCTGACCGATCGGCTCGAATTTTAGCGCATCTTCTATCGGGAGAAGTTAGCTACAATATGCGCTACAAATCGAGCCGATCGGTTAAGAACTCGCGTACTTATTTTTGTTCGCAGTTGTAGGCCAAAATGGTGGGGTTTGTGGCGAAAGGCTTGGCAAGGATCCAATTCGCACGGAACAAATCGGTTCGTTGCCAACACTACATACATCCTTACACCAGAATTGCTTTTCGGTCATGAGATATGTTTCGTTCACAGGACTTCGTGATTTACTTACTTTTTCGACACGTCACGACACACTGTAACCTCCGCGTCCGAGAACTATTGCTAGATTGTTGAAACAAGATAAGTAATCATCCAATTGAGTTGATTGATGGTAACAGGGACGAATGCGAGAAGATTCAGATGTCAATCGGCCTCGAAGAATCATGTCTCCTGCCATGATGGGCACTCCTGAAAACGTGAAAACTCTATTCTCCACCTACAATGAGTATCATCACCAGCACGATGAATTATGATATGTATACATGTCAATCTAGTCAATTGATTGCTGCAGAGACAATTCTGAAATCAATTGGCCCCGAGTGTGGTGTCACCTAATTCACGTGATAAATTCGAACGAGTCGCAACACAACACTTTTCGAGATCTATGAGCATCGAAACTTCATAAGTACCTCTATATTGGGAATCCACGGTGGCAGAGAATATTCAGAGGCGATTCGGAGGTCAACTGATTCCAAGAGTCGCATCACCGACTGCGAATGTTCAACCGACGTTTCCCAGGTCAAACGATCCCCAGAAACGCGGCACATACCCTTAGGGCCACTGCTGAGGAGTCCTCGAAACATGTTTAACGAGTTCCATCACTTACGAATGGAAGTTAAAGACGAATCGAAAGCCAATCGGGAATGAAGTCCCAGCCAAGCCTTGATTCGCGTCACTCAACATGTTGACTAATTGATTATCATCGCTAGGGTGATGTTTCGGGATTTGTCTTTCGCCTGTTGAATTGATTGACGTGAGCAGAATCAATCACGAGAACATCCGGAGGTCAATCGACCCTGTTATACATGTGACCGACCCGATGGCAATACCAGCGAGCTCATTGAAATACGTTCGACCAAAGCATTCGCATACGAACGAACGATCGAAATAAGTCAACATGCCATCAAGAGCAACCTGATGCGCAGCTCAAAGTGCTAGCGAAGACTTCATCGACAACCCTATTCGTGCCGGTTCAAATTTACCAACGATTACCTTCCGCCAAACTGATCGGAAACTCCGAAGAGGACCAACAACACGTGAAGATCTGAGAACAAAGCTGCAAGCTCACCTACGGAGAATTCTTACATGAGCACAGAAGTGCACTTATGGACGTTCACCTTCCTATGATACCTGATTCAGTCACCTATCCTACGATGCTACCAAGATTGATGAAGCCAAATAATATCATAAGATTACATATAAATCGAATGAGCCATGAAGGCTTAGGTTCTACGGCTATGACTCCAACCGAGTCAACGAGATAGTTCAGTAGAGATCACAGATCGTGCTGGAGTTCCGAATAGGATGTGTATCGGTCCCGAATGTTCTAAGGTGTCAAGCAGATCATGCCGATACCCACAGTGCGATTTTACGATACCAATGAGCAAGAACAAAACACGAACGACACACATAAAGTCATCATATCCCCTAGGAGCAATGGATGCACAAAAAGTCATCATATCTCCTAGCGGGAATGGATGCACATAAAGTCATCGATCTCCTACCGGGAATGGATGCACCTAAAGTCATCAAATCCCCTAGCGGGAATGAATGCACATCAATGTCGTCGAATCCCCAAGTGGGAATGGACACATCTTCTCCTATATATCGCTGATCAGGATTTGGGCAAACGGTTACCGTTTGAATATAGGAGAGATAGCTCTTCGGTTGACGAACCGGAGGTGCTGGTTGGGCCTATGGCATACCACATGCTGAGGTCGACTGGCAAGTCCTGTCGACTTCAAGTCCTGTGGATCCCTAGCAGAGAAAACAGGTTAAAAACAGCGGACTCAAATGAGCCTGTGGGACCGGCGGCCACCCAGGTGACGTCAGAGGGCGGGGTTCCAGACATATATCTGCTTGGAGCCGCCGGATTTCAGAGTCTCATAGCTAGCGAAGAGATTCTCAAGGCATTGGCCATACGTACTGGCGATTTCACAGGGTTGCTACGATCTTTCATGGAAGGCATAACCAAAGGTGAGGGAAGCCCCTGGAGCTGAACGAGTGAGCAGAAGCAGCGGCAGTAGTTGCGGCAGAAGAGTTACACATTGACGGTGCTTGAATGACTGCTACCGGCAGGCTGAGTCTCGAAGGGATTACTGGACGGCAGGGGTTCCCATCGAGGATAACTCGTTATGAAAAGGGCTCCTGAATTCCAACCTTCTCTTCCATCTCACGATAAGAAGAACAACGCTAACGAGTACAGATAGAGCTTCGGCACGTGAAATGGTGCTCACAAATGATAGCGGCCATATCCCAGCCAAGTTTCAGCAATTCGTGAATGTTATTAGTCCAGGCAGAGTCGCTGCCACTGCACTGGTCAATCGACCATGCGATGGACTCCAGCACAAGCTGCCATATGGGCATACCTATTACCTGTCAGATGTTGAGTCAAGAACTCTAAAGGCCTACATCGAGACAAACCTGGCCAATGGTGTCTTCCAGAGGTGATCATCACCGGCGAGGCGCCGATATGTTTGCAAAGAAGAAGGACGGCGGCTAGAATCTCTGAAGTTTATTACCTAGCTCACCATGCAGGCGCAATTAAGAATCGATTTCTCAAGTGCCGAGAACAATCGTACACACTCTAGAGAACGATAACAAGTCTTCTTGCCGATATGGCGATTCAAGGTTATGTTTAAGTCTATCCTTTCTTTAAGAAACACTTACTTTATAAGAGATTCTGTGAGACTTACAATCAAATGCAGATACAGAAGCACGAATGCCCCAATGCGAATCGAAACCGTCTTTAATGAGAACATAGATGGCGATCGATGATAATCGACACCGCATTTGGTCGTTGACGGAACACCGACCTCAAAAAGAGGGGAATGACCGTTAAGGAATCTGAAAAAACGCTACTACGACCATATCTGCACCAAAAGTGCTGGCACGGTAACCCATTATCCTCCAGTCATCACGTGCAGCTGGTGTATGGACGTACGCCCGTGTACGTCCTCGTATAAGAGTATACGGATAAATACGGTTGCAAACGAGGATAAGTGACAAAGATATCAATTGTACAGTATGTAGGTAAGATAATCGCTAGCGTGCCAAAAGCACTTCGCGAGGTGATTATATATGAAGGGCAGTTACCCGGCCTCGGCAGCCAAGTGCACTTGGGAAGGCCAAGTGCTCTCGAGAGCAAAGTGCACCTGGCACAGCTATTACATCATCCCCCTCTTTATCAGCAGACCTCCTGGGCTGCGACACACATATATATACATGAAGAAAGACAAGATAAGGTGTGTACGCCTTCGTACGTCTGCATAAGTCCCACGACCGATCGGTGCCATCAAGGCGGCCTCACGGCGGATTCGGTGTATGGGGAAATCCACCTCCAGTAGTAGGTGGTAAAACCCATGCCGACGCCATTTGTACCGGGCCGAAATCCATAAGAAGTGAAGAGAAGAGAAGGAAGAGAAGAGAAGGAAACGTCCAATTGACCCTCAATCCTCCAAGTCCACCTCTGAATCGAAGCCGCTCCAGCAGCAGGCTTGCAAGCCGATGGTTCCGAATATTCAAGCGGACTTCCAGTTTCCTCTGAATCCACGCAATTGATTCCCATAGTGTTAGCCTGGTGGTGCTCGAATCGGTAAATGCCATTAGCCGACTTGCGGGCGTCGTTTGGAATCGATATATTGTAGTTGACACGTAATATGCTGGACTCGACTTCCGAATAATCGATCGTATGCGATTTCTTTCCTTGAACGCGTTCGTGAACGTCATCTGAGGGGGAAGGCCATCGCGGCCGGTATCGCATCACTGCAGCAGTCAACTATCATAATTGCATCATGTACTTATCTTGGTCATAGCTGCTGCTCTTGAGAGCTCTCGGATTCGTATGGTTTCCATGTCTCTGTGCTTTCGTATACCCAAGCACACGGCAGATCTCATCGGTGATAGCCTCCGCTCTCGGCATTGACCATATGTGTCTCACCGATTGGCTCCAGGTTGACTCGTATATCGGTTATCGGGATTCGACTTTCCGTTGCCATTCCAGTGGTGGTTGACTTGTGTCGGCCTCGTTCGGCCCTCGATTGCAGTCATCATGTGTTGACATGCATTCGTACATGCTCATTCGAGTTGCGGTATCTTCGACTTCCGAATCCACGAAAGTAGTGGGTTTGCACACGTCATGCCCTTCCGAGCCTAGCTGTAGGGCGCGCACCCTAAAATCTAGCCTGATTCGGTTAATCGCCACTATCTGCGGCGACGTCAATCGATTATCGTCATGGCTTCGTTTGGTGCTCTCGGAGATAAAGGCCAATTGCAGAGCATTTTCGTTCGTTGATATATCTAATTCGTAAACATTCCCCCGTACAAGGTCGTAGATACCATGTAATTCGGTGCGTTCGCGCTCTCGGTTCTGAAGCTCCAACGCGGTAGCCTTCTCATACGTCCATTGTGGAGTGCAGTCGGTTCGCATTCCTCGCAGCTTGACATCCCGACTGCTGATTTGGCCGGCTCTCTGCCGCTAGCACTGGGTGCAGTTGATTCCATTAATCGTTGGTTGCAGCTAATTGTGCATTCGGTGCGTTCGGTGGTGTTTCCGGCGATTCGCAGCCACTGACATACTTCCTTATGTACGCGTCCATCGTATGTCAATAGAAATCCCTAGAGATTATCACTTTAACGCGGAGAGCATCGTCTGCAGGGACATATTTTCTCCCCTCGTAGGTCAGAGCTCCAGCGACGACGCTCCATTGGTTCTCCTCTTCGGTTTCGGCTTCGGCTGTGGCCATTGGGTTATCGACTAGCATACCCGAGACGTCGTCCGCCAATGGGTCAGTAGCCTGTGCCTTCTTTATCGGCTGTAGGAAGGAGGTCCTCGTAGGGTTCTTTGTCAGGGTCGCCAAGAGCCGTCCGACAGGCTTCTCGTAGCCGATCTCATAATTGGGTTGTCGGCGGGGTTGTTTGTGCCTTCCAGGTGCCCGATAGTGAAGTCGTAGGCGAGGCCAACTGCGCCTGCGAGCCAAGTGCACTTGCGAGGCCAAGTGCGCTTACGAGGCCAGGTGCACTTGACGTCTGCAGTATGATGGGTGCGTTGCGGTGGTAATGGTGAGTCATTCCAGCATTTGCGGTGCGGAATTCGTTTGAAGTAGCGGTTTCTCGGTTTACGTAACGATCATTCCCCTCTTTTGAGGTCGGTAGCTCCGTCGACGACTAAATGCGGTGTCGATTCTCATCGATTCTCATCGATTTTCTCGTTGATAAGACGGTTTCGATTGCCATTGGGGCTTTCTTGCTTCTGTATCTGCATTCAATTGCAAGTCTCGCAGAATCTCTTATAAAGTAAGTGTTTCTTAAAGAAAAGGATAGAATTAAACGTAACCTTGTATCGCCATATCGGCAAGTTGCACTCTGCACTCGAGAAATCTGCATTCCGCACCTCTCCCGTGGCTCAATAAGTGCCATCCGCCCAGCAGCCATTTCGATTCTTAATTGTGCTCGCGTTGAAAGCTCGGTAGTCAACTTCAGAGTTTCAAGCCGCTGTCCTTCTTCTTCTTTGCAAAAAGTATCGGCGCCGCCGCCGGTGATGATGACCGTTGGATAAAACCATTGGCCAGGTTTGTATCGATGTAGGCCTTTAGAGTTCTTGACTCAACCTCCGACAGGTAATAGGTACGCCCATATGGCAGCTTGTGCCCGGGGTCAATCGCATGGTCAATTGACCGGTGCGGTGGCAGCGTCTCTGCCTTGACTATAACCCTTCACGAATTCCTGATACTTGGCGGGGATATGGCCGCCGTCGTCTGCAGTTGCTCCATCTATACTCGTTAGCTGTGTGTTTTCAACTTCGTCTGATGGATGGTAGGAATTCCCGGGAGTAGCGGTACCAGCCGGCCCGACACAATGGAGCATGACCGTGGCGCGCCTCCTCCCTTCGTGACTCGGCGAGCCGGTAGCAGTCATTCAAGCACCGTGAATGTGTAACTCCTCTGCCGCAACTACCGCCGCTGCTCCTGCTCGCGCATCCAGCTGCAGGGGCTTCTCCCACATATGTGGTGCCTTCCATGGGAGCCCCCAGCAACCCTGTTCAATCGCCAAGTCGTCTGACGAATGCCTCGAGAATCACGTCGCTAGCTATGAGACTCTCGAATGCGGCGGCTCCAAGCAGATGTATGTCTGGAACCCCGCCCTCCGCCTGTGGAGTCTACAACGTCACCTGGGTGGCCGCCGGGGGTGCCACGGGCTCATTTGAGTCCGCGGCCTTTAACCTGTTTCTCTGCTAGGGGTCCACAGGGCTAGAAGTCGACCGGATGTCCAGTCGACCTCAGCAGGTCGTATGTCATAGGCACGACCAGCACCTCCGGTTCGTCAACAGAGGGCTATCATGTCACTGCACGGAGGGGCACATTCTGCGAATCGCGTGTGTGTCTCACCCGATTGGGATTGACAACATAAATGACGTTTATTCTCCTATATACAAAAGGATAACCATTTGCCCAATCCTGATCAGGGATATGGAGGAGAGGATGCGTCCATTCCCGCTAGGGGATACGATGACTTTAAAGTGCATCCATTCCCGCTAGGGGATACGATGACTTGAGGTGTGATTTTGTTCGCGTTTTCTTGTTCATTCGTCTCGTAAAATCGCACAATGGGTATCGGCTTTATCTGCTTGACACTTTAGAACATTCAGTGGTTAAACTTCCCACTCTGAGCTGCTTCATGATCTGCGGTTACAGCTCCACTATCAGGGTCTTGAACTCTGCCCATCGGTAGTCTTTCTCCGTAAGTGCACTTCCGTTCTTGTATAATGGTTCTGCGTAGGTACACTTCCGTGTTCTGTAAGTGAGCTTTCAGCTTCGTTTGTGGATGCTCACGCGTCGTAGGTGCGCTTCGGAGCTTCCGCTCAGATCGGAGGAAGGCAATCGTCAAGTGCGCTTCAGATCGTAAGAAGGTAATCGTCAAGTGCGCTTGATCGAA
Organism: Wilcoxina mikolae CBS 423.85; assembly: GCA_014904905.1. NCBI lineage: Eukaryota > Fungi > Ascomycota > Pezizomycetes > Pezizales > Pyronemataceae > Wilcoxina > Wilcoxina mikolae. The sequence continues at coordinate 219,328 of MU122138.1, forward strand.
CGCGTTTATCGTCAATGGTTTCTCGACAGACTCGGTCGTCGATGAACTGACGCGTTCTGGGTTAACTATGGTAGAACCGATGAATCGACGCGTATAAGGGTATCGTCGATGAAGGCTTCGCTAGCACTACGAGCTGCTGAATAGGTTGCCATCGATCTTTCGTACGTATCGTGTGCGAATGCTTTCGTCGAACGTATTTCAAGGACTTTTGGGTGGTGTGGCCATCAGGACGATCACGAGTGTATCAGGGTCGATTGACCTCCGAATCGTCTCGGAATTGACTCTGCTCACGTCAATCAACTCCAATAGACGGAATACTTATCTCGAATCATCACCCCAGCGATGATAATCTGGATGGGTTCCGAGTAGTGACGCGTTGAAAAAGAGGTATCTTAGAACCAATTAATCGACATGTGAGAGTGACGTCGATGAAGGTTCGTGCTCGAACAGGCTCAATTCGTCTAGATCATCCGTTCGTATGCAATGGATGTCGTTAAACTTGTTTCGAGGTAGTGGCCATAAGGGCCGGTGATGTGTTTCTCGGGATCGATTGACCCCCGAATCATCTCTGCTTCGTCACTGCTATCGTCAATTAACTTAATTAAGGTGTACTTATCAAACTTCGACACTTATAGGTCGTGAGAGTATGTATCGCGATCGCGGTCGGTGATGTGACTCTTCGAATCGATTGGCCTCCGAATCGCCTCGGAATGGTCTCTGCAGTAGTCAATTGAATCGATATAGGAATACTTATTAAGTTTCGATGCTCGTAGGTCTCGTAAAGTGAGGTGTTGCGACGCGTTCAAATTCGACATGTTGAGTAGTAGAGTAGCCAACTTGGTCGGCGATACGACACTCAGGGCCAATTAACTTCGGAATCGCCTCTGCTACCGTCAATCAACTCAATAGGATGAGTACTTATCTTGTATCGACAATCTAGCCGTAGTTCGCGATGTAGGTCTGACATGTCGAAAAAGTAAAGAAATCACGAAATCCCGTGAGCGAAACGTATCTGGTGACTGAAAAGCGATTATAGTGTAACGACGTACGCCTGTGTACGGCCTTGTATAAGAGTATAAGGATAGATACGGTTGCAAACGAGGATAAGTGATAAAGATATCAATTGTACAGTATGTAGGTAAGATAATCGCTAGCTTGCCAAAAGCACTACGCGAGGTGATTATATATGAAGGGCGGTTACCCGGCCTCAGCAGCCAAGTGCACTTGGGAAGGCCAAGTGCGCTTGAGAGCCAAGTGCACCTGGCACCGCCATTACAGCTGGCCACGTAAGTGCACTGCGCTCGCAGAAGGACATGGCCTCGCCTACGACTTCACTATCGAGCTCTTGGAACGCACAACAACAACACCGACAGTCCATTGAGATGGCTCGATTATGAGATCTGCTACGACTAGCCTGTCAGGCGGCTCTTAACGACCCTGATAGTTGAACCCTACGATAAACTCCTACCGGCGAATAAGATGGTCCTGGCTACAGACCCATTGGCGGTCAACCTCTCAGGTATGTTATTCAATAACCCAATGGCCACAGCCGAAGCCACAGCCGAACCAACGGCCGAAGGCGAAGACAAAAGCAAACGGATCGTCGTCGCTGGAGCTCTGACCTACGAGGGGAAGATATATGCCCCTGCGGAAGATGCTCTCCAGGGTAAAGCATTCCTATTGGCCTACAACGGATGCGAATATAAGGAAGTACGCCAGCGACTGTGAATCACCGGAAATGCCACTGAATTCATCGAAATCACAATCTGCGGCAACAAACAATTAATGGAATCAACTGCACCCAGTGCTAGCGGCAGAGGGCCTGCCAAATCCGCAGTCGAGATGTCAAGGTGCGCGATTGTGAACTGTCTACAATCCTCAATGGACGTATGAGAAGACTACCTCGTTGGACGTATGGGAGGGCTACCGCATCGGAGCTTCCGAGGCAAAAGCACGAACTCACTGAATTACATGGTATTTATGACCTTGTATCGAATGCTTACGAATTAGATATATCAATGATGAATATGCTCTGCAATTGGCCTTTATCTCCAAGAGGACCATACAAATCCATGACGATATTCGATTGACGTCGCCGGAGCTAGTGGTGATTTACCCTATCAGGCTAAATCATAGGGTGTGTGACCAACAGCTAGGCTCAAATGGGCATAGCGTGTGCAAACCCACTACTTTCGTGGATTAAGACGTCAAAGGTATGGGCAATCGGAGAATGGATGCCTAGATGGACCTGAGCGGAAGCATACTTGGTTACTTTGTCAGTACGACCTTATGACACACTTACGAGTTAGATAACGCAACTCCAATAAGCCTGCACGAATGCATGTCGACACATGATGACTGCAATCGAGGGCCATATGAGGCCGGCAAATGTCAACCCCTCTGGAATGGCAACGGAAAGTCGAATGCCAATAACCGATATAAAAGTCAACCTGGAGCCAATCGGTGAGATGCATATAGTCAATGCCAAGATAGGAGGCTATCACCTATGAGGTCTGCCGCGTGCTTGGGTATACGGAAGCACTGAGATATGGAAACCATACGAATCCGAGAGGTCTCAAGAGCAGCAGCTATGACCAACCTAAGTTCATTCTGCAATTATGCTAGTGGACTGCTGCAGCGATGCGATCCTGGCCGCGATGGCCTTACCCTCAGATGACGTTCACAAACGCGTTAATCAATCAGGTGTAAGCCAATGGCACTAACAATTCGACCATCACCGTACCAGCACTACGGGGATCAATTGCTTGGATTCGGAGAAATTGGAAGTTCACTTGGATATTCGGAGCCACAAACTTGGAACCTTCTGAAGCGGCTTCGATTGGAAGGAGTGGGCTTGGAACGAGTCCTGCTACTGAATCTGCTAGGTGGACTTGGAGGGTTCAGTGTCAATTAGACGTTCCTTCTCTTCTCTTTCTTCTCTTCGTTTCTTATGGATCATGGCCCGGTATAAATGGCCAAGATACGGGCTTTACCACCGACGACTAGAGGTGGATTTCCCCATGCACCAGATCGGCCGTAGAGCTGCCGTGATGGCACCATTGGGTCGCGGGAGTTACGCAGATTTTCGAAGGCATACACTCCTTATCTTGTCTTTCTTTATGTATATATATGCTGCAGCCCAGGGGGTCTGCAGATAAAGAGGGTGATGATGTAATGGCGGTGCCAGGTGCACTTGGTCCTCAAGCGCAGTTGGCTCCAAAGAGCACTTGTCCTTCCAAGTGAATTTAGATTCCGAGACCGGGTAACCGCCCTTCATATATAATCACCTCGCGAACTGCTTTTGATATGCTAGTGATTATCCTACCTACATACTGTACATTTGTCCTATATTGCTTATTCTCATTTGCAACTCTATCTGTACGTACTCATCCATACGAGGCCGTACACAGATGTATGTCCTTACATTGTGCTTGATCGTTGTAACTTTTCAACTGACTGACTGCTTTCAGATATCATTGTATCAAGATTTTGCGCTGTTCCCAATTGTGCTTGATAATTAGACTATGTTGAAATCGACTATAAAATCCTCCATCACGAAAGATTAGCAATAATATCTATATTCAAAAAGAATGAAACCCTACAAATTCACTATAGTCTGAATAGTAAAACCAGATCAACTGTTATTGATCCTGTTAAATGAAGTTCTGGTAACAACATTGAAGTTATAAGACGAAACAATAATAATGTTATCTGCAAAGATGATATCTATTTTGCTGGTTATGTTTCATTCCTCGCTGTGGGAATTGATGGCTAATTCAGAAATCAACATTATTGGACTATTGGACAGTGCTAGCTCTCTCCTCACCTTTAAGGCTGTAACAAAGAAGCTCTATACTACGAGGGCAGAATGTCAATTCTGGAATAAATGCAGTTAATAATACTAAAATCAAAGCAGTACATGGTTTGAACACCTCCAGACATAAACCACAGGATAAGACTGCTCATTTAGTCCAACTGGACTTTATTTGTCTTGCGATGGGGCAATTCATTGAAGACTAGGTGTCCTAATGTCAAGAATATTGAAGCAACAAACAAATACGTAATGCCTACTATGAGCTTTTAAGACCCCTTGAATTACAATGAGATACATCAAATTCAATCATCATGTACATTATTATGAACTTTCTTCAATTATATATTATACAATTAATTTTTGGTTAAGATTGATCGGTATTAAAGTATTGCACATAAGATTCAAAAGAACGACGGTGATATGTAAGCATGAGACCATGTAATACTCTTCCTGATAGAAATGTGAACAATCTATTTTTCACTATCAAGCAGAATATTTAAGAAACATTCTGTACATTTCAGACATCTGATCTTAATTAATTGAATTATTAAATCTTGATTGGAACGTATATTCAATATATTATCCATAGACAATTCAGGAAATTGAACAAGTCAACCAAATTCAGCATTACTTCTTTCAGAATCAGTTAAATGTTGAGTAAAATAATTTCTGAATTATTGCCAATAATAGAATAGAGACACAACAATACCCTTACTACAACCACTCGTATGTTACTATTCTTTGAATATGTTGGATTGCAACCAAGAATCAATACACTTAACAAAATGAAAGCCAAGAATACAATATCAAGAAAATTATATTTGTTTCATATAAATATTTCTAGAGTATATACAATGATTGATGTACAGACTTTGTAATGATATATGTCCTAAAAGGAAGGTATCATGATAGATATTCCAAGAAACCACTAAAGATTTGATTGAAGATATAGTTATATCGAATAAAATAAACTTCAACACCAGATGTCCATCCAGAAGTTTGAATGTCAATCTATATGGGCAGTTTAAAGTCTTGCAGATAGTTTTCCTTTACGTATAAAGCTTGAATTGTCTAACCGGTCGCATCTGGACAATAACTTTCATATTTCTCCCATCAAACCTATTTGTGTTATCTATATTCCTTATCAAATCTATTGTAGAATCTCAATAAGATATGATTGCATCAAGATTGTTAATGATATGAACCCCAATGAATTAGAAACAGGATATACAGTGAATAATGTTATATGCTGCATTAGCAAAAACAGATTTTTGTTGATTAAGGCTATTCAACGTTCTGCGCCCATGAATGCCGAAACACAATGTGGGCGTTGGCGAGAATGCCCCCTGTAGGTCTATCGTCGCGAGGCTGAAATGAGACGTTCGGGAAGCATTCATGAATACTTCATGAACCTCGTTAAGCAAAGCGGAAATTAGATTTTCACCTCATATACTACGTGATTCAGGTCACAATTGAAATGTCCGAACAAAAGTACACTTGTATACGAGTTCTCATTAAACTATGATCTACCACACCATCCGACTAAACTAAATGCGATAATAGGAGTAGAGCAGCCAGTCGAGAGCCAATAATGGACGTGCCCCAGCGTGCTTGCACCGTCATGATGTACTCGGCGAGAGTAATCAATTGAGCATACCCACGAGTCAATCGCAGTTGATCTTCAAAAGTTCGAAAGTGGTCAGCAGTGGAGCAGGAGCATGAGCAGGAGCAGAAGGAGTAGAGCAGCCAGTCGAGAGCCAATATGGACGTATCTCACTGCGCTTGCACCGTCTTGATGTACTTGACGAGACGAATCGATTTCGCATACCCACCAGTCAATCGGACTTGATCTGCAAAAGTTCGAAGGAGGTCAGCACTGGATGTGAAGCAGAAGGGTTGCGATGGTGATGGTGATGGTGATGGTGACAACAGTGCACAGAAAGGGTGGAGCGAGTGACATGAGGATTCAGGGGTGTAAATGGTTGTCAGGGTGATGGCAATGATGATGGCGATGGCGATGGCGATGGTGATGATGATGGTGATGGTGATGGTGGTGGTGACAACGGTACAAATAAACAGTAGAGCCAATTCACGGGTGTAAATGGTTGTCAGGGTGTTAGCGATGGTGATGGTGATGGTGATGGTAATGGTAATGGCAATGGTGATGGTGATGGTGATGGTGATGGTGATGGTAATGGTAATGGCAATGGTGATGCTGATGGTGATGGTGATAACAGTGCAAATAAAGGGGTTCACAGTTGGTGAGAACTTTTTCTAAGTCGAAAATCAGCAGGGACAAATGCTACCCTGGCTGGTATCGAAACTACACCAATTGAAACAGCTAATTAATCATTTCAACAACATTAAAAAGCGTCCAAAAAAGTAATTTGAGTAAATACCGTACCAGCCAATTTCAAAAATATCGGAAACCTGGCAGAAAGCTCGGAAACATCAAAAGGAAAAAAGTTTTTTTGCTTATGTGCCTGGACAGCCTGGATCAGAATAAGCCCTTATAATTGGGAAGTAAAAAGTGTATCAAGGGAGATGGATGAAAACAAAAAGCTCATTATGATTTCAACAAAAGATTGATATTGAATGAATTATACAAGTGAAAACATTAAACAACAAAGTATGAACGGTTGAGCTTATGAAGTTTCTCCACAAATAGTTTGCAATTGCCAACATGATATCAGGATTCTGGGCTTGAATTCTGGGCTTAAAGTGTAATAGTGTTGCTTGATTAGAAAGGCAAACGATGACATTGTTATTGGACACAAGTGGACATTTTCATCAAATGAATAGATAGCAGATTGATATAATTGGAATCATATACAGGAAACAATTTATTAAAGACGGATAAGATTGACCTCACAAATATATATCAAAACATATCCCTTGTGGGGTATCACATATGAATACCTGTAACAATTGCCGGTTTCACAATTGAACATCATTAGATATCACTCGATTACATTTCTGTTTCAGTGTTTCTGAATAGTTATTGCTCATATTAACTATACCAACCCATGTGCAACTCTGAAGTCTAAGGTACAAGATTTCTACATACTTACACAACTTCAAATTAGTACAGAGTAGAGTAGAAGCAACAAGAATGATGATACAAGTTAAATACACTAGAGTATGCAGTGTTCCTGTACAAGGTAGCAATTCTTTATTCAAAGAGGGCAATTCATCAGCATGTAATCTGAATAGAAGTATACCATTAGTCGGGCAGACCGAAACCCAGTAGATTGATATCATCAAAAAAACTACATTTATTTGCATTGAATACTAACGATAATAATTGAAACAAGTCAGAAAATTCAGATTCATTGTTCTTGTGTTGGAAAGTGTGTATGTTCAAAAGGTTTCTAAGTAAAGAAAGAATGTGTAGAGAAAAGAACAGATACATATAATGAATACAGAAAGTAATAGACTAGTTTCAACTCGAAACTAGACTTGTCTTAATTCTGGACAAATACTTTATCACTGTGTGACCAGCTATTAATAATTATAAATTGCTGTTCCAATAGACACCTTCAAGCCATTCTCTACTTCTTTGCAATGCAGTTAACTCATAAGCAACCATGTTTCCACCGACAAAATGTTGCTACAAGAAAAGAATCTGAAATGAACAAAAAGGCAAGCAGTCAAGCATAGGACCTTTCAGATACTACTCACACATACTACCACTGTGTTACCAGCCTTTGATGAGGGTAAATTAATGTTCCAACATGAAGTAATTATTGAAGCCTGAATAAAGACATATAAAGACATGGGAAACTTTCAACTTTAGAAAGGTAATCTTTTTAACCAGTAGGGCCAACCTGAATACTCTATACTGTTTATGAAGGAATTTTTTTCAATTTGAATCATCAAGTAACTTTTACATTCTAAGACAATCATAATAATGATCTTTCCAAACAACTTACGATGTGATACAACATACTACCTTTCCTTATAACAATGATATGATCCAGAAGACAATTAATTCAAGGATCTACCAGCCAAACCCCCAGAATAATTAGATTTCATCTATCTTGTGCTTAAATCAAATCGGGGGAAATACTCGCGAAGTTTGTACAGTAGCTTCCAGTTATTTAAATGCAAATGGCAGATCTCAACATTCAAGATATTGTTAACATTTCTAGTGAATCTGGAGGCAGGGGCTTGGGTGTCTGTTTGTACCAAACATATAAACATTATATATGTCAAGAAGAAAATTTTGGCATGATGAAGAGTATATGTAAATACGATTGAAAATGTAAATGAGTAATGACGTAGTATATTTGGTATTAGTGGTTTTGTCTTAGCAGGTGCACAATATACAGAGGATGTCCATGGTAATCGGGGTAAATAGTACTGCAGGCCGGTGGGTTTTGCTGCGGTCACTTACGCGGTTGATCCCATGCTCTGGGTGATGAAGTTCTATGCGACAGCCATGCCAATATATTAGCGAGCACTGTCAAAGCGGAATGAATAACACAGTGGTAGGCAGTGCACCTTCTCAATTGAACAGCGATAGTCACAATACTTAGCTGTGGCACACATCAGTTGTGAACATATAGGGTGGTATGCCATTATACACCTAGGCTGCGGATATTTATGAGTGTCATGAGTTGCCAAAGCAAGATTACACTATTACGGGAACTCTTGGGGCAGTCGAGCATGATCGTTCGGTCCAGAATTTCTCACCATGTCAGTAAGATGAGCCAGCCGTTAGAGCGGGGTACGCCAATACACTCTATGGTAGGCACACATTAGAGTTCGAGAAGTCGGACCTTACTTTGGGGATAACAATACAAGCTAGGGACTTCATATGTGAACTGCACCCGAGTAGTTCAATGTACCTGTTGAGAACTTGTGTGTGGGTCGACTTTCCGAGTAATGGCAGATCACAGGTCTTCTGGTATGGCATACGATGCAGCCCTGCAATAGGAGTAAATGTTTTCGAGGTAAGAGGTCCGAGATGTGGCAGAGCAGTGGCTAGTTACCGACCCACGTCTATAGGCAAACCATATCCGTACAACCCACTATTCAAGTTAACGGTAAGTCGACAGATCTATGAGGAAGATATGGTTCAATGAACACGTCAGCTGTTGTTGCCAAAACCTGTTTTCTGGGTAACGCATACAGACCAGAAGATATGCCAACGTGCTTGGATCATTAAAAAGAGAAAAAAGGATTCTGAGGATTCTGATCAATTTGGAGATTTTTGCACGTTCAGTTCTCGTATAGTCCATTTTGTCAGGTCCAGTAATGGGAATGATGTTGAGTATCATTGTATTCGAAACATAATGTGATTTCCAAACTTGGTATAATATTACAAAATAGGTACAGCCTAGTTGGATGCATTTCTGAATTGTTTAAAGTCAGCTTCTGTTTTTGCGAAAAATGTAATGAACTTTGAATACTTTGCTGAGTCATGACTTCATATTTGACATTAGTATTTAGAAATGACAAATCAAAAACTAACCAACAAAAATAGGAAATATTAATAAATATATTGAGTTATTTGTTGACTATAGCTGGAGTTATTCGAAATATGGTAAGTTTCATTATGATTTGTTATGAAGATATATAAACCAAAAGTTTCATAATATTACTAAGCAAGTAATAGTATATTTATTACATATTTCATTTTTAAAAGTAGACAGACTTTCGACAAGAAACACTTTAACAAACTAAGCCCTACCCTTTTGGGATTACTGTACCAAGTTTGCAAATCCCACAATGATATGAAAACAATTGCACTGAGTATAATTCCGGCCAAAGTTCACATCATAATCGAGAAAACAAGAACTGAAATATCAAAATGCTCAGAATGCTTGGAATGCCTTTTCATTTTTGGCTGATGTATGTGCTATGTGGCCAATACTTGCGGCATGAGGATAACCGACAGGGATGCCTCGCACTTTAGAATGTGCCAAAAGTGAGATGGAACAGAAGCACAACCTACCGAGATTGAGTAACCAGCCTAACGAGCAGAGGCTGTAGCTGTCTTAGTACAAACACCAAAGTCATAGAGAGTATATAAGTAACTTGCTACATAAAAGAACTGCCTTTGTACTCGCAAAGCAAAATAGCAAACTCTAGCAGCAATCCACAGTCAGAACACACCAGTACCAAAGAACCTAAAATATTATTGTTGTTTTCTACTTCAAAAATATTATATTGTTATTTGGAAAATATTACCTTATGAGCTTTTATTGTGACCTCAATTGTATTTTTCTTTACGCTCACGCACTTTAACAACTCGCGGTTACACCTCACAACTACCATATTGTAAGTATCTTTATTCACACGTACGATATCGAGTATGTATACTTGTACTGGTTTTAAACCCACACACTCCCCTCCGGATATCATAAACTATCAGTCCTAGACAAAGAGAACGGGTCCGATTTCAAGCACTCCGAAGACTATCATCAGGGTAGCTATAACTTCATAGGAGTCGGCGGCTGTACTTTACCGTTAAGTATCACTGAAACTGTATAGTATTTTGGACACATCAAAAAGTTTTTTAAGATTACGAGATTTTTCGAAGTTTGCAAAGTTACTGCTTGCTGCGCGAAATACCGCGAACGTACGCACGGAATGTCAACAGTACACCACATGTGTGCAACATATTGGGACAGGGGAAGCAACGGACAGTGTACACACTTCAACAACTTGAGAAAGTTGTGAACACAGTATCAGGAGCGATCTCAGCTTACAGGAACTTTTACGTTCCCATCCAGTCAGCTTCATAATGGCCAGTCACAAGCGCCGTTTGACATTTGGATCTGGCCAGTCGGGACCAACATCAACCTTTAGTAGACAAATCATAGCTTCCCTCAAAGCCATTACCGGGATGGGCCAACAAATTGCAAAAACGGTACTGGCAATCGAGGAGGCAGTAATTTGAGTGCAGTGTGCACCAGAAAACAGAGGAAGATACGGAAATAACCGACACCGTGTAGATACAGGTCGCTTTGCTAGATCAGGAAATCCAACGCCTGATCGACACGTGCAAGGTCAACCAGGAAGCCCATCCGGAATAAAACCATGTTGCGTACAGGGTGTGTATAGGCCTTGGGCGCATCGGACGCATCAATCAAACCTCTTGAGCCTTGTTGTACCGGATACTACCCTGTCACCACAGACACAGCGTTTGCACAGCGTTTGTGTCTGGATGCACTTTCAGACACAGCATTTGCGTCCATACACACTTACAGGCAGAGCATTTATTTCCAAACGCAGAACACTGTACGGTCGCAGCCTTGATTTACCAGTGCAGTCAATTGATTACTTAAAGTCACACATAATTCACAAATTTATTGCTAACTATATACAAAATATCATGCCATACTGGCAACATGTGATCAAGCTGTGCTGGCTCTGGGCTGGTTGAATGCGATCGAACAAAGCTGGCTCACGGCTGGCTGGACGCGATTCAGCTGTGCTGGCTACTAATGATTGAGCCGTACTGGCTACATGCGATTGACCCGTGCTGACTCTCGGCTGGCTGTATGCTACAAGCAGATCTGGACGGAAACATTAGCATTTGGATCATGTACGCTTGGAAGTCAAGCTGGGCGGGCTGTCGACTGACTAGCTGTGATCGACCTGTGCTGGGTCACCACTGGCGGGAGATGATCGAGCTGGGCTGGCTCTCAGCTGTCTGGACTCGATCGAGCCTGACTACCTTGCCAGTGGCTGGACGCGATAGAGCAGTGCTGCCTAACCGCTGGCAGGAGATGATTGAGTCAGGCTGATTCATGGCCGGCTGTCTCACGGTTGGCTGGTCACCATGCAATTGCACCGGCCTGATGAAAAGCATGGTATATTAAACATCCCAAGGTTCATTGCAGAGTGATATGCGAACGGGTGAATACTTAGTGTTTAGAGTTATTTGTGCACTGCCTCACATCACATTGTGACGGACTTACACATTATCTGGCATACCGACATTCCAGAAACATAAGGCGCTCAATCCACATGAGGGCATTAAAAATGTGCCCGGGCGCATGGATTTCTTCCCCATGAAGGTACTTATAATTGGCTTTAACATGAATGTCTTTTTCTCATCCAGACCTACAATGATACCCCTTAATGTTATCTTTCATAATATATCCGCTGACATAAGGTCTATTATAAGACAATATGCAATCATCAATATGTGCTTATAGCATGAGATTAAAAGTCCAAATTGGGGATCCTGCTCAGGAGAATGCCATCTTATTCATTGGTATGTTGGAAATTCCACACCGCACAATCGTACGGCAATACACCTACACTCAGATCGTTGGTTGAAGTTGGCGTAATTAACAATAGCCACCAAATGACAATCCCTATTGGTTTCTAATTGACTTTGCACTTCGTAGACGTACTGTTCCTGGATGAATAGGCATTTGACATTCTTTTGTAATTTTCTCGACCTTCCTTTCAATTCTCTTTTTATCGATCAGTAGGGAATTTGTTGCATTCTTGAATAGTCTCGGCCGCAATATTGTTCCATTCAGCATTTTGAGAGCCATATGGTAACTCTCACTACAAATCTGACTTCTTGGATACAATGGTAATGATTTGGAAAATTTGTTTCTATCATCCATACTGGTTTGAATGACTCTGCAACCAATCCATAGAAGTGTTAAATAAGTGAAAGTGCACAAGGTGGCATGATGGATGTTGCAGCATCCATGAGGCAATGTGATTAGCGGCTCACCAAATGTGAGAGCCAAACACCACAGTTTATTCATTTCATTCAAATCATTCTTGTCGGGCGAGCCTGTTGCAGTTATTCCAAGGCAGAATTGTTGGTACTCACTTCCGCAGCAAAGCCCGCTGCTGATAGCTGTTACCACATCCATCTCCTGAGGCTAATCTCATCTCCTTCAACAATATCTCCCACGGTCATTCCCAGCAGCCCTATCCGAACTCGCTCTCTCAAGAAGGATATATTTTGACGATACACCCCTGGCCACTATAATTTCCAATTCTGTAGCACCAAGTATGTGAATAAATATATGTGGAGTACAGACTGTTTTTGAACATGCCTCTATCCTAGAGCTAGATCTATGTATAATCCCAGGGTATGTCTGATGGTCTACATGGCCTGCTACCACATCATCCAATCAATCTGGATTTCACAGAGCCAAAGGTCGATGAGGTTGCACAATTGACATCAGGATACCTGACCTCAAGCCAAGGCCAACACTACATCATCTTGCACAATGCGTCCACAGCACCTGTAATGATTTGTTCAAATTGACTCAATCAGCAAACCACATACTTGTCTCATACAATTGGGACTGTCTTTCGACCAAATAATGTTCATTCTCACTTCTGGATTCAACAAGTATGGTTTAAACCTCAAACTGTATTTAAATAGGTAATCCACTGCTATTTGAAGTTACCCAGACATTCTGTCCTCCCTCCAGTTGCGTATAGCATGTAGCACATAGGCGGTATATCATCAGATTCCTGACCGAAACTAAAATTATTTTAATCGTGTTGGCAGGGATTGGCTTCGTATGTCATCTTATAGGCCGATATCTATATTCACTCTTGTGGCTATATAGTTTAATAATCTTCTTGGAAAAGATTGAATTGAGTAAGGACTGATGGCTTGCTCTGCTCATAATGGTCCATTTTGGTCATGCAATTATCTGACAATCATGACAATTGATAAAGGTAAGATCAAATTGTATTTGTTCGCCACTTTAGGGCCATTTGGTATTCCAGTTCATTCAGAGTTGAAATACAATCTGCAATTGCTGATCCGGTATCTCATATGCTGTCTGTCAATGAGCAAATGTCAAGGTTCATCATAACCGCTTAACTCACTTGACTGGAGTCCGAACCACACTGTGGTGGATTCCGTCTACCTCTGTGGCTAATTCAGATTATGTGTATTTATGTAATTTTGTAACACTGTTTAAAATACCACATACCTACTGTAACAGCAACCCATAAATTGTAATAGAACATGTACCATAGAACACTTGAAGCAATTAAAAAGATGAGTTACTATGATCATAATTACCATTGGTGATATTTGCCGAATATTGGATCATCTCAAACTTTAATCTCCTGTGTAAAAGCCACAGAAGAAATACGGGTTATAAGGGGTTGTTGGATAACCCAAGTGGTATCATAGTTGCCTTTTGACCAAGTGCTATAGTATGCCAACATATGCTTTATTACAGTATGACACCAACAAGGTCTGAGGTTCAATTGTCAGTTTGAGCAGATAAAACTCGCCAATAAAGGGATGTGATAATATGGTTTACAGGGTTTAGTGCCTGGGCGTATACCTGATAATGTTAGACTCGCTGGCCTTGGACCTGAGGACATGTCTCCCAAAAAGAGGGGATAATTTAAAGGCGAAATAGGAAGTACCGGTTATAAGGAGTTGTTGGATCACAAGTGGTGTCATAGTTGCCTGTTGGCCAATAGGTATAGTATTCCAACATATACTTTATTACATCATATTAAAGATGTTTTTCCTGTAGCAATCATATCTTTCAGGCTGCGCTCAACTTGGACGAATATAATGGTAACTGTACTTGGTCATCCACATGTAGCATAATCATCTTCCTGTTGAACATGATTTTCAATGACTAACACGTTCAGGTGTGTTATTTTTTATAGAAATACCACAAGTGGATGCTCGATTGACTGCCGTTATTAATGCCCAACCAATCTCAAGAGTTGGAATGAAATTCAGCTTATCAGGTGAGGTTTAAACATTTCACAGGACAAGCATAGGATTTGAAATTGCCAGTTACATAACTCTCAAGGTAAGTTGGGCTTCAGAATAGTTTCGGTAATTATCAATATGTTCGGCCAGATGGGAACTTATATTATGTCATAGCTCTCGAGGTTTGTGACCTCTTTGTAGAATGGTGAATGACCTTGCCTGATATTTTTGTTGGTGCAGCTCTGGCCTATTGGCCCTCGAAATATCCCAAAATCATATTTTCTACCATCAACCTCAATAAGATATTATTCAAAAGGGGTCTTCACATGTCGATACAGAATCTATCAAATTGGAATGATTGCTTCTACAGATTTGTCGCAACAAACGGAAAAGGAAGAAACTTTTAAATCATATGAAAGACAAATATCTAATTACTTGAGAGAAATGGATGTATAATGGCATATGTCCGTGATTGGCATTGTAAACAAGTATCAGAATCGCTACAGTTGCAATATAAGGATCAGAGGCTATAGAAGGCAAGCATATAGATAAGATTAATTTAACTGTTCAACAAATCATTCCTGACCTCAACTGCTGATACAGGGATACTTAGAGATAAAGTATGGCCGCCTACTCCTTAAAAGTCGTATGTATATTGAAGGTAATTTTCGGAGTTGTCGTAGTCGGACCAGTCCTCTTAGTCTGAGACTGGTAGGTTATGATATTCGGAGGGGAGTTCACAGGTGTAAAACCAGTGGAAGTATTCGTACTCGATATCGTATATATGGATAAAGGTACTCGGAATACGGTAGTCGTATCGAGTAATCGTTGTTCGTAAAGGGCATGAACGTAGAGAACAATAGAATCAAGATCTCGAAAATGACTGATAAAGTATATTGTAAAATAAATATTCTTGTAGTAGAAAACAACTATAATATTTTGGGGTCTTGTCCACTGGTGTGTTTCTGACTGTGTATTGCTGCGAGAGCTTGCTGTTTTACTTGACGTGTGTAAAGGTGGTTCTTTTATAAAGCGAGTTGCTCCTATACTCTCTATGACTTCGGAGGTTGTACTAAGATATTTATGTCCTCCGATCGTTAGGCTTGTTACTCGATCTCGGTAGGTTGCGCTACTTTTCCGTTTAACTTTTACTACTTTCTAAAGTGCGACGCATCCCTGTAGGTTATCCTCATGCTGCCAGATTTTGCCACGTAACAACTAAGTCCGTTTGCTTTTCTTCGGGTCAGTATGCTCACACAAAAAACAGGTTTCAGCAACGATCGCTGACGCGGTCATCAATTCATCACTTTCTCTTAGATGTATCGACTCAATATTAAATCGGATAGTGGGTTGCAGGGATATGTTTACCCTCATAGACTTGTGTCGGCGAGCAGCCGCTGCTATGCCACGTATCGTACCTCCCATCCCAGTGGCATTTATACCCATTTCAGGTCTGCAGCATATGTCGGTCCAGACCACCTGCGATCTGCCGTTACTCGGGAAGACGACCCATACACAAGTTCTCAACAGGTAGATTCAACTACCAGGGTGCAGTCAACATATGGAGTCCCTAGACTGAATAGTTATCCCCATTGTAAAGTCCCACATCTCGAATTCTGATGTATGCCTGCCGGAGAGTGTAGAGGCGTACCCTGCTCTAGCTGGCTGTCCCATATTGATGATAAGGTAAAGTAGTTCCGGTTGAAATGAACATGCATGGCTGATCCGAGAATCCCTGCGATGGCGTAATCATGCTTCAGCAACTCATGACGTTCATTACTATTTGGGGCCTAGGCATTTAGTAGCATACCACCCTAAGTGTACTGAACTGATTCATCTGCCAGCTAAGTGTCGTGACTATTGCTGTTCAATCGAGAAGGTGAACTGCCCACGTGCGGGTTAATCATTCCGCTGTGCCAGGACTCGGTATTGGATAGGGATGAATGTCGTGTAGGACTTCGCCGCTCAGAGGATGGGATAACTGTGGGTGAAACATAGACCAATCATAGTGACAGGTGGACAAACACAGATTGCCATGGACATCCTCAGTACCTTGTGCACCTGCTAAGGGAAAACACTTAACAGTACCTCCGTCTCTAGCTGTGGTGACCTCAACAGAATCTCCATCATAAGAAATGTGCAAACAATAGATACCACTCAGACAGTGTGTCTTGTAATATTATAAATGTGGGTATCAAAAAAAAATATTTTTAACATAATAATGACCTCCGCCTGACTCAGAGCGGTATGAGTTTAACAAATGAAATTCATAACTTTTGTCTCTTTCGTTCCTTTGATTTAATCGTTGATTTCCAACGTTTATCATTTTCCATTGTCGGATTGTTTTCGTAGAATTCGGTAATGAGTTCAGGAGCGATGTTCTTAAGATGTTCAAACGATTCCCAGGTGTTTTCGTTGTGTGAGTAACCGGTCCACTTGACCAACAATACATGTTTGTTGTGATCGTCTTCAGAGGGTCCGTTCGTAACAATTGACTCCAGACTCCATCCTCAACTTTGATTGGTGGTACCACCCTCTCTGAGGCGTCACCCTGATATGGTTCCAACAAGGCGACATGGAATGCAGGATGTATCTTCCATGATGATGGTAGTTCAGGTCTACACCATTGTTTGTTGCCACCGACCTTAGATAACTTGAATGGTCCATACATCATGTCTTCAAGCTTGCGGCATTGTCGTTTGGTTCATATGTTGCGTCTGTTAAGCATAACCCAATCTCCAACCATATATTGCGGGGGTGAGCGTCGCTTCTGATTATAGTACTTGCTCATCTGTTCCTTGGAAACCTCAAGCTGCTCTTCCAACCGCCTGTAAACCTCGACCATGAAGTGCGCATATAATTCTGAACCCGGGTTGCAAAATTGCATTTCAGTTGACCAATTCGTTTGTGCTTCATAGCCGTAATTGGCGTAGAACGGTGTGATCTTCGTCGCCGCGTGCTTTGAATTATTGTAAGCGTATTCGGCCATGGGTAGCATCTCATTCCAGTTCGACTGCTCGTAGTTGCAGTAAGTACGTAAAAAATGTTCAATTGTCTGGTTAATACGTTCCGTCTGACATTAGGTCTGTGGATGGAAAGCGGTGGACATTGAATGTTTGATTCCGAGGTATTGGTATAAGTCTGCGAGGAAATGTCCTGTGAACACTGCATCGCAATCCGATACTATATCGAGTGGCATGCTGTGATACTTCCAAACATTATTAAGGTATAACCTTGCGACCGTTGATGATTCTCTTTTGTCTGTAAGAATAAAGTTTGCCATCTTAGTAAAACTATCGACTACCACCATGATGTTTTTGTTACCATTAGACTCAGGTAAGTCAGTAATGAAATCGACCGAAATATAAGTCCATGGCAAGGACTGTAGTTCGAGCGGGTGTAGTAGTCCATGTTTAGCATGTAGTTGCACTTTAGTCCTCTGGGAAGAGTCACACTTGTTGCAATACTCTTGTACGTCGTCTTCAAGTATGGGCCAGTAGTAATTCCTTGGGATGGGTTCCAGGGTGCGTTCACGACCGAAATGCCCGGCGATGTGTGAGTCGTGTTCTTGGTGTAAAACCTCCTGCCGAAAACCCTCAGGCACATATAACCTTCCTTTCCAACACAACATTCTATCGTCATCAATATCAAACCTTCCGTCAGAATTCTGATCCTTTTCCTGTTCTTTCCATAGTATCTTCCGATACTCCTCGTCCTGACTGATTTCCTTCTGAAATAATTCTCTCACAGACCAACCAACTAATTAACCCTGAATCCTGCCAAAGAAATTTCTTCCTTATCATCGTTTTCTAAATCCATTGCTCCGACCTCTAACCAATGTTCTGGTCCTAACAAGGTTGCCGAAGTTGTACCCCCCTTCCTTATGGTGTACCCCCCTCTCTTAGGGTGTACGCCGGGTGGCATGATATCGCGTCGGCTTTTCCGTTGGATTAGGCTTTTCGATAAACAAGCTTAAAATTGTATTCTTGCAATACTTCTGCCCATCGTACTTGTCTTCGATTAACCAGTTGGGTTTCTTTAAAGTATTGGAGGTTCATGTAATCGGAAAAGACTGTTGTTGTATGTATTGCTCCTTGAAGATAACATCTCCATGTCTCAAATGCGTATACGATAGCGAGCATCTCCTTATCGTAGATCTAGTAATTAATTTCGGCAGGTGTAAACTTCTTCGATATGAATGCAACTGGATGTATCTTTCCGTTATTAAACTTCTGTGATTAAACCGCTCCAATTGCAAACTCTGATGCATCCGTCTCGACCATAGCTGGTCTGTTATCATCATAATGTCGAAGTATTGTGGTATTTTCGGCCCCAAATAGGATACATATCTTGTAATATGCTACCTGGGCTGCATCTCCTAACTTCCGGCGAATCCCTTAATTAATCGCCGATAAAAATTCAATACACTCATAATAACTTGAACCTCCTTCTAGGTTTTGGGCATTGGCCATTTTGTGATTGCCTCGCTTCGACTTGGTGCCATTTTGAGTCCTTCACCGCTAACCAGGAATCCGAGGAATTCGACCTCCTGCCTGTCGAATTCGCACTTGTCGATTTCCACCACGAGTTTATTATCTTGTAGGACTTGAAGAATTTTGTCTTCATATTCGTTGTGTTCTTTGCGAGTTCCCTTGGTTGCGATGAGGACATTGTCAATGTAGCAAACCGTGATATCATTTTGTCCTCCCATGAATGGTTGGAGGACGCCGTTCATCTAACATTGAAAAGTGGCTGAGGCGTGGGTGAGTCCAAACGGCATAACAGTATATTCGTATGACCCAAACTTTGTTTTGAAAGCGGTCTCCCATTTGTGTCTTTAGCCATTCGGATTAAATGATAACCTGACTTCATATCCAATGTTGTTACCCAGATTGCTTCCTTCATTCGACACTGTAATTCATCCATTAATTGTAATGCCGTCTTGTCCTTGATTGTCAAATCATTTAGTGTTAGATAATTGACACCGAGACGCAGGCCTCGTCTATTCGGTTTAGGTACAAACAGGATCGGAGCGCCGGCTTGTCCCTTGGATGGTTGTATTTTTGCTTCTCTTATCATTTTGTCGATATATTCTTGAAGCAACCTTTCTTCTTCCCAAGAGAGCTGATATATAGGCCCCACCTTTACCTGATCGTCAGGTACTTTCAAGTGAATCTCGTGATTGTGTGGGCCATGAAGAGGTAGCTTTTGGGCTTCGTAGGGATCGAACAATAGCATCCACTTATGATATTGTTTTGGTAATTATTCTGCCAATATGCTTGTTGCTGCGAAGGATAAGGCCCCGATGTTGATTGCATCTTTTCGAGTAGTGATACGATCGTCGTATGTGATCTCCAAGTTTCTGTGAAGATGCCTGTGGTTATAACATGTTTGTTCACATTCCGTCAAATGCAAACATCCGTATGTAGCGCCCTGCGCCTTGTGTTGTTTCAACTACTACGTAGGTATTAGAACATGGAAGTCAGCATGCCTTGGTACTACCTCAAAAGTTTCGAGGATACGATGATTTCCAAAAGCTAAACCAGGTGGTACAGTATGAACATTGGGTAATCCAACTGACTTACCGCTAAAATCCTTGACGTTGATCTTTCTTTTCCTTCTGACCACTGATATCTTAAAGACCTTGGCAAACTGCGTTGATATGGTGAAGGAGGTCAATCCCAAATCCAGCATGGCTCGGACGGGAAACTGCTGTATTTGTCTATCGCTGTCCGTGTATTTCACAAAGAACTGGTACACGGGTCGTTCTCCTATCCTAGGTTTGGGGATTTTCTGTACGTGTTTCGTTTCGTAATAAACAAAATCGTCGGAGATGTTTTGTCTCTTAGTAGGTGGTTCTTCTTCCGAAGGGGAGTGTTTTTGTTTGGTAGCTATCCTTTCGACAATGGCTCGGCCACAACGGGTTGTTGAGAGAAGGGTCATTCTACCACTCGTAGTTGTGTTCTTCGTTGAGTAGTTTCCCGAACAACATGGGTTTCTCATCTGGTACGATATCCTCTGGGTAATCTTCCTCGATCTCATATATTGTGGGTAAAGCGTCTAACGCTCGACCGATGGCTGTGTGAGCACCCCCGCAGTTGTGTTTGCAGTAGCAAGTATCCCACTCGTCACAACCTACCTGCATTCCCTTGAACTTTGTCCAAAAGGAACCGAAAACTGGGTTGTCGATCGCCAAGCCGCTGCCGTTAGCTGCTGCCTGGTTCGAGTATGTATTCCAAGTGGAAACCGCGTCAGGTTGGTCCCAGCAAGAGGAGTCAAGAGGTTCCGCTGGTTCGAGTAAGAGTCCGTTGATACTTGCGAAGATGTTTAGATGTTCTGGCTCTGTGAGTGAGCAAGGTGTTCCTGCTAAGTCGAAGAAATATATGCGTCTGTAATGGTTTGTATCGTATGGTGTCATTGTTGTACTGGTGTAGTTGTTATTTTTGTAGTTGTGTTGTTGAATCACTACTGACCAGCAGTTTCATCCCTACCGGAATCCTCAGGGTGACGACCAGAACTAAATAATAAATGCTTTCTCCAGCCTAATCTCCATTTCCATGGCTCCATTTCGATACTTACCATTACTCTGTGCTTTCTTGCTGCTCCCACCACTTATCGGTCTGATCCAAATCTTCTTGATCCTCACTAACAACAGCTTCCGAACCGGATGGTATTTCTCTGTCTGAAGATTCCTCCACTTCTTCTGCTTCTCCGACCACGTAGTCATCTCATTCATCATCCAACTGGTCGTATGCCCCGACCTTCATCCTTTGACGTACTTTCCGGTGACCGAAGTCGTCTGTTCCTTTTGACAATTTGATGTCCTGAATGTATTTCATTGTGTTGTGGTTCCCTTTTCGATCGGCGGGCCACGCACAGCGTTGATATTCCTTCGCTGCTCTCCATCATGCCAGTTCTTCATTGTTGATTCCCTCTGTCACCTGCGAAACATTTTTCCTTCAGCGTTAACAAATGGGTTTGGTTCAGAGGAAGCCGTGTTTTGTGACCATCGGCGAGTTGCTTTTTGCTCAAAACACTGTTGTTGTTGTTGGAATCCAGAGCCAAGACCCATAGGCTTTTGAATCTTTCCCTTATCTTTGTTGATTGGGCCGGACGTGCTATCGGTGCTTCGAGATTTCCCCATGAATCCGAAGTTCCTTTCCGTCGCCTGCTACACCTCAACATTCATTCCGGCTTTGATAATGAATTCTCGGAGCTTGTCATCGGTCTTATTTGCCGGATTGATAAGACTCAAATGTTTAAAGACTTGTAGCAGTAGCTTGCTTATAAGCATGGTTCGATATGCTACTGCCACAATTTTGGCCTTTGCGTTCAAGGTGTCAATTTCCGTAATCATATCTTGAACGTTGCCACTGTATTTGAGCTCCATAATAGGCTTGTATGCCGTTTCCTGTTGGTGTTTATTATGGAAACGGGCGTTGATGGCTGAGCCATATATTGACCAACTTCGCTCATGTGTTCCTGCTTGGGCCTCTGCTTCCCACTGCATGTGCCAGGCCAGAGCCTGATCCTCCAGTCGACCGCGTAAGTATTGGATCTCAAGTCTTGGTCGAGTGAAGAGGTGTGGCTGGCCTCCAATAAATGCTTCCATGCTCATCCAGCACACATCAAAGTCTTCGGAAGACTTTCCCTTGAACTTTGCTGGATCCGGTAGCGTAAGCCTTGAGTCCCACTGCCTTTCAGGGTGTTGGGTGTTGCTGCGTCCCCGTCGCTATGATCCGTGTCTCGACGCATGTGAGGATCCTGGTGGTGGAGGTGGAGGCGGATCTCCTCTCATGCCTTCTGGTGGTAGTATACCCCCCGATCCACCGGCGGCTGCTGTAGCCTCCGTAGGTGGTGCATCACCTGGGCCGATATCTGTACCTGAGCCTCCTCTCAAACCAAAAATCTCTGCCACATCGGAGTCATCAATAGGTGATATACGCCAGTCACGTTCTTCCGTACACTGTTGCCATTGAGCGATTTGTTATCTCCCGTCTGGGTGAACAGGTATTGACCCTGATACCTTGGCATTCTCAAACGCTGATGTAAGCCCAGTCTGATCTTTCTGGAGTTTGTTAAACTTAGCCTCCAGTAACTCAAAATCCGTCCACGAGTGGACCTGCTCCTCGAGCACCTCTTCTATCCTCGCTATTATCTCCTGCTGAATCTTAACCGATGGTGTCCATGATACAACACGTGCGGTTATGGTTCTGATTTGACTTTTGCACCATTCAATCCTTCCTCAAAGAATTCCGAATTCCTCTGTGGCTTTCTTAACTACACAATCATTCTGTTGCTGGGGACCGCACATCCCAGTGCTCGTTTCCCCCAATAGTGCGTTCAGTATCTGTATTCTTTCTTCGGGTAGGATTTGCTGTACTAGATCCCTGTCTGTTTCCATCTGCTGGCTGAAGAGCTGACAACCTAGCCGAACGTGTTCGAATTCCTCCTCCTTCACTTCCTTCTTGCTGTTGCAAGCTTCGACGAAGCGTTGAGTTTCCAGATCCAGACGACTGACGTGAGCCTGTGCTGAGTCGGTGATCTGTGTCCTCTCCTGTTCCTTTGGACTCCAAGTACTGCCTCCTCGATTGCTTGTACTGCTCTTGCAGATTGCTCGTCGATTATGGCAATTGTTTCGAGCGCTGTTTGGATTTGGCGATGCCGGACGATATTGGTGCAAACTAGTCCACTCCGAACATCAATCAGCGTCTGTGACTGGACCTTATGAAGCTGTTGAGAGGGAAATGTACAACGTCCGGTGAGTTGAGATCGTTCTCGAGCCTGCCTTCTCAAATTGCTGATGTGGTTGCACCACTGGCAAATTCCGTTGCAACCTTGCGAACAGTGTTCTGCACAAAAGTACAGTGGTGTTCTTCTTCCTTCCAGAAGATTTGTGTATCGTACGCCGCAGCAGCCTCTGCTATTGCAATCCACACAATTGGTAGTCATTAACACTTTTTGGACGTGTCCAAAATATTATACTGCTACGGGGATACTTAGCGACAAAGTATGGCCACCTACTCCTTTGAAGTCGTATGTATCTTGAAGGTAATCTTCAGAGTTGTCGTAGTCAGACCAGTCCTCGTAGTCTGAGACTGGTAGGTTATGATATTTTGAAGTGAGTTCACCGGTGTAAAACCAGTGGAAGTATTCATACTCGATATCGTTTGTATGTATAAAGATAGTCGGAATACGGTAGTGGTGTTGAGTAATCGCTCGTTCGTAAAGGGCGTGCGCGTAAAGAACAATGGAATCAAGATCTCGAAAATGACTGATAAAGTATATTGTAAAATAAATATTCTTGAAGTAGAAAACAACAATAATATTTTAGTGTTTTGTCGACTGGTGTAATTCTGACTGTAGATTGCTGCTAGATCTTGCTATTTTACCTTACGGGTGCAAACGTGGTTCTTTAATAGAGCAGGTTACTTGTATACTCTCTATGACTTTGGCGTTTGAACTAAGATAGCTATGGCCTCCGATCTTAAGACTGGTTACTCAATCTCGGTAGGTTGCGCTACTTTTCAGTTTGACGTTCGGCACTTTCTAAATTGCGAGGCATCCCTGTAGGTTATCCTCATGCTGCCAGGTTTTGCCACGTAACAACTAAGTCCATTTGCTTTTCTTCTGATCTGTATGCTTACGCAGAAAACAGGTTTCGGCAATGATCGCTGACGCGTTCATTGAACCGTCACTTGCTCTTTGATCTATCATCTCAATGTCAAATCGGATAGTGGGTTGCAGGGATATGTTTACCCTCATAGACTTGCGTTGGTGATCAGCTGCTGCTTTGCCCCGTATTGTACCTCCCATCTTGCTGGCTTTTACTCCCATTTCAGAGCTGCAGCTTATTAGAACCACACCACCTGCGATCTACCGTTACTCGGGAACACAACCCATACACAAGTTCTTAACAGGTATATTTAACTGCCGGGGCGCAGTAAACATATGGTGTCCCTAGACTGAATAGTTATCCCAATAGTAAAGTCCAACTTCTCAAACTCTGATGTATGCCTGCCAGAGAGTGTAGAGGCGTACCCCTCTCAAGCCGGCTGTCCCATATTGCTGATAAGGTAAAGTAGTATTGGTCGAAATGATCATGCATGGTTGATCCGACAATCCCCGTGATGGCATAATTACGCTTCCGGAACTCATGAAGTTCATAACTATTGGGGGCTTAGGCATATAGTAGCATACCACCCTAAGTATACTGAACTGATGCATGTGCCAGCTAAGTGTCGTGACTATTGCTGTTCGATCGAGAAGGTGCACTCTCCATGCAGGGGTTAATCATTCCTCTTTGCCAGGGCTCGGTATTGGATTGGCATGTATGTCGTATAGGACTTCAACGCTCGGAGGATGTGATAACCGTGGGTGTAATATCCACCAACCATAGTAACAGGTGGACGAACACAGATTGCCATGGACCTCCTCCGTACCTCGTACACCTGCTAAGGGAAAACCCCTAACAACTGTGAAGTGTACATGTGAGCAAATTGCATAAATGTCGCCAAGAGTGCTCATGAGTTCAGTTCACCTGCAAGCCAGGTTTATCTACTAGGGCAGGAACCATTGCACGCTCAGTCCACCGGGCATTGCCATTTGATTATCTAGGACTTAACTGCATCTGATGTATAAATTGGTATTCTCTACCACTTATACATCAACTTTGCAAAGAGTTCAGTGTTTACAACATCTTTATTAAAATTGAAATAAATGCTATAAATAATGTTACTGTGATAAGATTAGTAGGCGAGCTGAAGACTGTATTCCATATACAACAAGGACATTACTAATACATACTTACCCCTGTTGGCTAGAGACATATGACTGCTATATTCCAAGTTGTGATAAACAATATCTTGAAAAATCAAATCAATCATCAAGTGGTACTGTATATTGATGATATCCTCATCTATACCAAGAAAGAAGAAGTGTTAAAATATTTTTCAATTGTGATCCTTTACTAACTACAGGCAAACCAATTATGTGTAGTATCTACTAGGTACATATTGCAGGAGAAACAAGTTCAATCAAATATATTTTATATCATACCATACTATCAGTATGGTCGAAGTCATGGTCCACATCATTCTATCATTTCACCTTCCAAATTTAGTTAATTATGTTTATTCATTTCTCAAATCTGCCACTATCCATCTATATAGCGCTAAACATTGTTTGTATAATTTATCCCACATATCTATTGTATCAAATGATCTGGCCATTAATTCAATCAGAACGCAAATGTACCCAATTAGCAAGCAGTTGGTCTCCTAGAGGAATACAATATAGAGATATGAAGCTTATATTATTTGTGGCATAACACAATATTGTAATTGAGCTTCATGCTTGTAACATTTCAATTGACTGACTGCTTTCACATATTATTGGTTGACCATTTCGCCCTGTTACATATCTTTTTTGATCATTAGATAAGGTCGAATCAATTATGAAATCCTCAATAACAAAAGGTTAGAAATAATATCTATATTCAAAACAATGAAAAACTACAATTTCACTATATTCCAAATAGTACAACCTGATCAACTGAGAATGTTCCAGTGAAATAAAGTGCTGGTAACAGTTGTATAGTCATAAGAGGAACTAATTATAATGTTCTCTGCAAAGTTGCAATGTATTTATTAAGTTATGTTTCATTTCTGGTGGTTGGAAGTGGTGGCTAATTCAGATGTCAATGATATTGTATGGCAGAAGGAGTACATCAGGACTATTAGACTGTCCTACCTCTGTTCTCACCTCTGAGGCTTTAACAATCAAGATGTTTATAACAATGACAGACTGTAAATTCTGGCACAAATGCAGTTAATAATACCAAACTCAAAAAAGTACATAATTTAAAGGTGGCTGGACATGAACAATAGCATAAGACCACTAAATTTATACAAATCAACTTTGTTTGGCCTGAGATGGAGAAATGCATTGTGAACTACGCGTCTTAATATCATGAATATTGAAGAAACAACCAAATATATTATTCCTTCTACTGGCTGTGAAGAACCCTTCAATTAACATAAGATTCATCAGATTTAATCTCCATCTACTTAATTATGAACTTACTGGAATTAGATAATTCCAATAAGTTTGGGTTATGGTTAATAGAAATCATATGGTCGCAAATCACATGCCAGAGAATGACAGTGCTATTTAATCAAGAGACCATGTATTACTTTTCTTGCTAGAAGTTTGAACAATCTGTTCTGTACTATCGAGCTGAGTATTAGAAAAACATTAGATACATTTTAGTTATCTGGTTATTGGTGATTGAATTATCAGATTTTGGTTTGAACATATATTCGATATATCATCTACAGACAGTTCAGGAAATGGAATAAGCCAACCAAATACAGCATTGCTACTTGCAAAATCACTTCAACATTGCATAAGATCATATCCGACTTGTTGCCAATAATAGAACAGACACACAACAATTTCCTTATCACAACCACTTGTATGTTACCATTATTTGAATATATTGTATTGGAACTTAGAATGAATTGACTTACCAAAGTGGAAGCCAACAATCTGATATCATGAAAATTATATTTATTTGATATAAAGTATATGTAATGAATACTCTAAAGACTTTGAAATGGAACTAGAACTTAGAAGATTGTATCTTGGTTGAAGTTCTCAGGAACTACAAAAGAATTGATTGAAGATATAGTTGAATTAAATAAAATGAACCTCAAAACCCGAGAGCCATCTAGGAGACTGAATGTGAACCTACATGGCTCTTTTATAGTCCTGCAGGTAGACTTACCTTCAGCTATAAAGCTTGAGTGGTCTAAGTATTGGCACATGCACACATATTTCATATTTCTTCTATCTAACCATATAGACTGATCAATATTTCAATCAAATATGTTGCAGAATTGTTCGAAAGAAGTGCTTGCACAAAGATTGATTTTGATGTTAACCCCTATAATTACGAAACAAGATAGGTAGCGAATTATTTTATATGCTGCCTGAACTGCCAGGATCAGAAGAAGGTATTATTGGTGCTAGGTGGAAAGTGTATATGTGGAGATGTATTGAACAAATAATGGTCATCATGATTTCAAGAAGTAGTAGTTATTAAAAAAATTCTACAATTGAAAACCTCAAACAGCTAATCATCAACAGTTAAGCTAATGAAGTGTCTCTACAATTGGTTTCAAATGAGCAAAATAAACCTTCATATTGTTTGTGAATTATGGATTCAAGGTTTCATATTTTTACCTGATCAGAAATGAAAACAATGCCATTCATTTTAGACATAAGGGATCATTTTCACTGAAAAAATCAATAGCAGATTACAATACTCCTAATCATACACAAACTAACACTTTTAGAACAAAGGAAGTGTTAGATTGTAAAGATATATATCACTCAAAATCCTCTATACAGTATCATATATACTAACTTATATCAACTGGTGTTATCGAAATTGAACATCTTCTCAATTGACTTGCTTATATTTCTGCTGCAGTTGATTGAAATAGTTCTTAATCTGATCCGCTATACCAACTTGTAATCAATAATATAGTCTAATGAGCGAAACCACTACACACTTCCACATCTGCAAATAAGTCAAGAACCGAGTTCAAGCACCTGTAATGGTAACAGAACTTAAATACACTACCCAACGCAGACATCCTGTACATGAAAGCATTTGTGTATCAAAAGAAGATCATGAATCAGCCTATTATCAGATAGAAAGGATACTATTAGTCTGGAACACAGAAGGCCACTGGATAATTGTCATCAGGGAAAATACTGATATGAGTATAGTTTCCTACCAATCATATTTCAAAGAAATCAAACAATATAGAACCATTGTAGTTGGGCAAAAATGGTTATTCATTCAAATGGTGGTTAACTAGATGAAGTCTAATGGCAAGAATTGTTGGAAGTATTGAATCCAGAAAAGAATAAACAAGCTAAAGGTCAAACCTACAACTGTCCTGATTGTAAAGCCATACTCTACCACTATGCGACCTGCCCTTCATGTGTGTGGATTACTCTTTCATTACTCTCCTTCAAGCAATCCTCCACTCAGGTGCTGTAGAATTTACTCCCAAGGTACTATATTTTCAAAAACAAGGAGTTGCTACATGGTCAAACTCAGAAATCAATTCACAAGCAATGAGTCAAACATAGTAAATCTCAGATACTAGTCATATTCACTACCACTGTGTTACCAACCGGTGATGAGTGTGGATTAATACTCAAATAAGAAGTTATCATTTTAGCCAAAGAAAAGAAATATAAAACTCGGGAATTCTTCAATGGTAGAAAGCTAGACTTTTCAACAAGTAGAACCAGCCTAAACACTATATGCCTTTTGAAAAAGGAATAATTGTGCCTTTGAATCTCTTAGTAATGTTCAGATTGTGACAAAATCTTTATGACTATCATTCTAAACAAGTGCTGATGTAAGTGATGATACTACTTTAACTTATAACAATAACAATGAATTGATATTTTTGGTGTCATATGGATCATATTGACCTGTCCTCTGAAATGATTCAAAAAACAATTCTTTAAGGAAGTATCAGCCAGATACTCAGAATAATGAGATTACATCTATCTATTTGTTTGACCAAATCCTGACAAATATTGGCAACATATTTGCAACATCCTCCAATATCTTTAAAGAATATGAGAGTCCTCAACATTCAAGATATAGGTAGTACTATCAGTCAATATCTGTGCAGAGGCCAGCATCAGTAGGTGTACCAATAATTGAAAATCGCGCATATCAAGAAGAGTACACAGGCAGAATGGGGGAGAATGTTTGAATTCAGTTTTAAATGAAAATAGGTAATAACGTAGTACATTTGGTTTTAAGTAAGCACATATCTGGAATGCAATTGCACTGGTGGGAAGTGACTATCTACTAGATCGTGATGCCTCCGGCATTATAACATACCAGATATTCCAGTTGGTGTTAATACCCTTATTAATTATTAAATTATCAAATACTAATTTCTATGAATATATTTTCTTATTACTGCAACCGACATAAATATTCGTATTTTGTGTTCACTTATTGAAACCAGCTTAAAGTCATCCCATAAATTCCCATATTATTCAAATATGATGTGCTGAGCTATGAAGTTCAGTCCAGGAGTTTTGATACCTGAATACTTGACAAAATAATTGAGAATAAGTCAATCGGAATATTAACATTTTTCTTGAACATGAAATTTGTCCTTCCGGATAATTGTATATTTTTCAAACAGTTTTGTTTTTCAGTAGTGTATTATTAGGCATTGGTTTACTCATTTTGAAGAATCCAATGTTGAATGTTTTTAAATTAATTTAAAATATTAATTTCAAGAGGTCACATTCAAGTATACCACTAAACAGTACCTGTATCTACTACAGTTTTATTAGTATCATTACATATAAAGCGAGCAATAAGTGCAATCTTTCCAAACTTCTTTGTACGAATTCCAAAGATTCAATGTGATATAAATCAATAATATTGTGCAATAATGACAAAGTGATACTTGTGGTTTTTGTTATATTCAGGTTTCCATAAACCACCCCTTCCCTATGTTGAGAATGAAGAAAACATCTTCACAGCCACATTGAATACATACATATCATACACATGTTGTTCATTTCTACCAATTACTGTAAATACCCCATTATGGCACAATAGTAGCTTTTCAAGCCACCCAGTTAATATACTGCAAGAGAAATATCATGCTATGTTGTGTATATGAGTCATTGTAATTGATTTTCTGAATCATTCTTTGCAATTTTGTTTGGAGAATACTGGATATAATCTAATCATGTTCATTTCGAGTCTTCCTCATCTAATAGTTATAAATATGGTTTGTGCACTCAAAGAGTTGTCATTGGTTGATCGTGGTATGTACCATCTTACTGTGGCAAATTACATTTCATCAAATAATATCAAATATCTACTAACAATTAAGTATTTGAGTTTAACTCCAATCAGAATGAAATGTTTTGAGGAAGTGTTCAGAATACTTTCCAGTTCCACCTCCCTGTCTCCA
This sequence comes from Wilcoxina mikolae CBS 423.85, assembly GCA_014904905.1. Lineage (NCBI taxonomy): Eukaryota > Fungi > Ascomycota > Pezizomycetes > Pezizales > Pyronemataceae > Wilcoxina > Wilcoxina mikolae. The sequence goes on from MU122138.1 coordinate 249,863, forward strand.
ATTAACTATATCTTGAAAACTGATAGAGCAGATATTGAAAAACATTGATTCTTGGTATTTTTGAGCGATTTCCCAGTGTTTTTCTGATGCCACTCTAACAATTTTGAAGATATGGTAAATCAGAGATAAGGAGGTGAAAGAGCATCCACTTATGTACAATTCATGTATATATTACATTATGATCAGAGCTAAACTCAAATATTTTATTCATTTTGGACTGAGTTTACAAGTCTTGCCTTGAATGCAGATATCGAGAGGTGTAGCTCAAGATGTTGCAGGGGTCAGGAAGCAGCATGTGTGGACCCATTAAGTTAGTGTGTGCACTATGCTTGCAAGAGTATGAATCTTTCCCTCTCTTTCAGTTCAACTCAAACAATACAGCAGACAGAGTAACAGATACAAAGTAGTATTGGCAATGAACTGGAACGGTTTGTGGCCAATCGAACTGAGCTGAGGTTCGAAGTGGATTCAATCTGAGGTTTGGGGAAGTCCTGAGTTTGAACTCATACTTTGAACCAAATCCTACAACTGCGATCTCGCTTCCTTATTTTGGTTTGCACTTGTAGGCCGAAATGGTATCATTTGTGGCAAATGGCTTGGCAAGAAACCACTTCGCTCAAACCGAACTGGTTCGTCAATAGTATGAACTTCCGACGGTTTGTTGCCAACACTAATATAAAGTAGTGGATGGAGTTGAAAATACACAAGCAAAGATCCATAGTAGGGGATACACAGTGGCAGATAGAGCAGTGGTCATATAAATTGAAATACACATGTGCAGTAGCTTAACTCCAGTAATGAATACACAGTGGCTGATATACAGGTGTAGAAACCCAACAGTACATATACAGTGGTAAATACTATAGTAAATATTCAATGCAGCAGATTCAGTGGCAGATATACAGTGGCAAATTCTGTGGTGGATGTATCACACAGTAGGTGTACCCAGAGGATAACCTACATTAGATATACAGTGGTGGATATACTGCAGCAGATACATTGCCACAGATATACTGCCGCAGTTACAGTAGTAGATTGCCAAACCAAGATACACATAGATGGCAGCATAAACCGGCTGGTGAATACAGAGTCACAGATACACAGCGGAAGATACACAGCAGTGTATACACAGTTGCGCATATCGTAGCAGATATACAACAAAGTGATACAATGGCAGATATACAGGCGTGAATACAGTAGTGGATATACAATTGCACATGTAGATATATATATACTGCAGGATAACCCCAGTGGTATATACATAGTGACAGATACACAATGGAATCCTACACAGTCTACCTGATATGTATCAGCCGAAATAAGGTTGACTGAAAGCGTTGTTTTCTGGAGGCAGCAAAGTCTATATTCACTCTATCTAGAAGATATCAGACCCTGATTTGCCTTTATTATGTACCCTGTTTCACCTTCTACGAACAGATGCAAAGAACAACAAGAGATACAGACTGGCAGTTGTACAGCCATTCATGTCATATATTAGGAAGTGTGATTGATTGAATCATGTGTGGTTCATGTTGGAGCATGGCCAGAGATAGGTTCATGTGGACGTATAACATTAGTAGATCCAGAATTGGCCATTACCCACAAATATAGCTGCACATATAGGTCATTGTATCAAATCCCAGGGGTAACAATGTTTCCACCAGTGCAAATGTATATTATATAGTTCTTCTCACCATACTTACTACATCGTAAATTAGCAAGCCAATCCAGAATGTTTTAAGCCAGTTAAGAGCCAGTCCAGGCAACCTATGTAGATCGTACCTGAGCTGGACCACGGATTTCCACAGGTCAGGTACCCATCCAAATCCCACTCCAAATCAGGTTGGGTTCAAACTCTGGGGGCAGCAAAGCCGCCACCGGAGCTTGTACCTAATATATACTTCATTGCTGGGTGAAGACTTATTTGGCTCTGCAATAACCACTATCATTTTGAAACAAATACCATGACTACTACAAACATCTTAATCTGATTCCAATTGCAGCAGTTAGTTCCTGAGTTATTCGTGTATATTTGTGTATCATTTGATTTGGACAGTATGTACACTCCCACATGCTCATTTCATCAATCATCACCATGCATACATTTATGATACCAGTATCTTTCTCAGTACACACAAAGGATATTGTATGATGGCTATTCTACTTTACTGAAATCTGAAAATCCATATCCTGTCAGGACTGTATCTATGGGAAATCAGAAGATTCAAATTCAAGCCCATGGTCACAGCAATTAAATGATTCAGTAGTAGGAGAATAACATAGTTTTGATCTGTTAAAAATACTGGATATTGTCATGATTAAATTCAAAACTGGAAAGATAATATGAAAGAGAAAGCAATAGGCAAATGGAGAAATTAAAGGATTCTGATATAATTAATCTGATAGATTGATAGTACAGTGTGTGGCAGAGACAAATAATTGCAATGACAATGGTATTAAAAGGTAACGATTGACTCTGCATCTATTGAAGACTGAAGAATAGTATATATATGATTTCCTTATCAACTTGTGCATCATCTTATATTTAAATAAACGCCCATACAGGCCTCATACATACCCTTATCATACAATGCTCATACATTATATCAATACAAGACTGATACAGATAATCCAGGTATATATGCAACAGTTAATTTGTCAAGATACACGGATCCACAACAAGCCATTTCAACAGTTTTGTACAGTATACCACTATTTGGCTCCTTTCCTACTTCAGTTCTCACCACTGCAACTGTACCCAAACATTATGCTAAAGTAACTTACCAACCAACTGTTTTCTGCTGCTAGTATTGGCCGGTATACTATTACTACCTGAAAACTGTTGCGAGGCTTGCAGAAGTCATTGTTTCACTAGGAGTTCTAGCTTCAAATCGCGAAACACTGGTAAATCTTTCGGTCATCTCTTCTAGAACCATTGCAGGTTGTTGCAAAAGATGGGAGGCTGTCGTAGTTCATAGCCTTCTGTTCCAATGACCTCACAGTGGCTTAACACTTTTGCTGTACTCCAAGTTCACGATACAGAAACAACAAATTGCGTATCGGGCCTCGTACCAGACCTTCGGAGAAGATGCGAGCGATGAAAACTCTGGGAACGAGAGTATGCTAACCCCGCGACTACAGCGGGGAAGATATCAGGGCTAAAATGATGACATGTAAACTTCCGAGGGAGCACAAGTGGTAGATCAACAAGAAACAAAAGAAACAAAGCAAAGCGGCTAATCCCTAGTTAGACAGATCTTCTAGACTCATCCGGTCTGAACTCCACTCCAAACTGACGTCCCTAGTCAATATAGCAGATCACCGTTGTGCCAGCCGAAATCAAATCGCCATCTGTCACCTGGCGCTGCTGTCTATGGCCATCCCAGATACAACATTGTAATTTAAATGCATCCTTGAATCCATGCTGAACAATATACTCTCGCAGCTCCTGTTCAATTCCTGAGTGCCATTCTATGATATTGCCCTCAAGAATTCGGATATAGCTCTTCGGAATGGTGCGACCACCCTCTTCGGAAATGTTACGGGTGAGCCTCATGGAGAATTCGAATCGGAGGCGATCATCTGGATTAATTGTGACACAGACGCAATCCAGACTAGCAGGCCAGAAGCGTGGGTGCAGAGTGCATTCCACAATGCGCTGAGGATTCCAGGGACTAGGCATGCGAACATAAACGCTAGCAGGGGCGGTATCGAGGTTATGTGCGGCTTTGACAAAGTCTTGGACGGTCTGTATCTCTTAGCGTTGCAATTTCCACCACCACTACCACTACCACCGTCACTAACCTCGCATGATGAAAGCACTTGCTTCGGCACAACCCAGACACCACTGCCATCCGGTGAATCAACGGGTGAATTGCGGACGTAAACGAGCCCAGGCGCGCTGTGATCATGTGAATGTTTGTCGTTGTTGGTGACCATGCTATAGTAGTCGGATGTCTGGCTGCGTTTCCGTTTGTGGTTCTTGCAGTTGGACCATTCTGACGGTGATATTGGCTGCGAGGTCATCACTTCCGGACTGATTGGTAGAGTGCAGTCGAGGAATGGGGCGGTAGTGTTGGCAGAGCTGCAGCCGGCCGGAGTGAAGTGGCACAGTAGCGAACGACGGTGTAGCTATTTGAATCAAAGGTAATCCGATACAATGGTAAAATCTGCGATGGTGGCGGTGATGCGTGCAAAGCTCTGTTGGTGTTGGTGATATGGAGAGGATGGCAGGGAGAGAATTAGATTAACCGATGAGTACGCCGCTAAGAAACCAAGCCTTGGCAATTGTCCCTACATACATCATCACCCACATTTAGCAACCGATTCTCCGTATACCGTGTTACTCTGTGCCCACGGTTTACCGTCCCCACAACTACCCTTCTGCAGCTCTCTGTACACCCATTTGTACCTACCCACCGCCACCACTGCGAACACCACCACCACTGCCACCAATCCAGTCCCACTTGAACGGCTACCTCCAAGCAAACAATGGGAGGTCAGAAAGGTTGCTACAAGTTGGTTGATGCACAGGTATATTGACATAGACCGATGAGGTGTCAACGTGGCGGAAAATGGTCCAGAAAGTTTGACACCATTGCAGCGGACTGCAATGGTGACAGTTGAGACACACTGTCCTCAGTTGAAATTCTCATACTTCAGTAGCTAGCAGGGTACCCAAGAGTCCGAGGGGGCTCTTCAATTGGAACTAAAATTAGAACTAACATTTCAATACGTATAGTACATTCTCGCAAGCTCATTCTACAACTCCACTCTTCGATCAACCATCATCAACTACACCACATCCAACGCAAAGTTTGCATCCAGCAAAGCTGCATTTCAATCCATAGTTAACTACATTTATTTTCTTCCCTTTGCTCCCTTCGCTCTTCTTCCATATCTCGGTAGTCGGAGGCTAACATCTACAATCTGTTCGCAGGTAGCTGGGTTCAAATAGTCACCACAGGTTGAACCGCAGCTAGCACATGCACACGCACGGGTCCACCACCACGAGTCAACAGAGGCAGGCAGAGGGTCTGCGGGGTGTTCTCGACTATTCAGTGCTGGATCTAGTGTGCAACAACTACGCGTCGTCTTACTACTTTACATTGCGAGCGCTGGGTAGCGTTCAATTTTGCGCACACGTACCATAAGACACGAAGTCAGGCGATGGAATAGAGGGTGGTGCGGTTCCCCAACGAATCATCTGTCTACTTCATGCCGCTTGACTAGGCTGTTTCCGATCGTTGAAGGCCATGGGAGGTTTTGCACACGGGTTTTATCGTTTGCGATGCGCGAGTGGCGAGGCTGCACCATGCGTAGGCGGTGGAGGATGCGCGAGTGACAAAGCACCGACATCCACGGGGGTTGAGGCGGCGCGGGCGGAAAGGTGGCGGCTTGCATTGATATTATAGTGGGCAGATATGCGGCGTCAGCAATGAGAAATATCCCTGCAGAAAATGAAGGGACAGTTCCGTTTAGTAGGCGAAGACTCGAGGTGGAGGATTACATAGTTGTTGAATCTCTGAGCGAGTGAGGATATCACATTCATCCCGCCGTTTTTGGAACCAAGCTTGTATCGCCGCAAACAGGTATACATTTGGCATTGGGCTGGCCGGGCAATCTACATGCTCGCATATTGTCTTTTAGCCAGCGCAAGCGGCGAGGTGGCGATATACGGGTTGTTATAGTGCACTGGCTTTGCAGCTAACATGGCTTCTGGTTAAGGCCAAAGAATAAAGTTGTTGCGGCAGTTTTCTCTTCTGTAAACACCCTTCTTTCTGGCATATTGCTTTGCGAGCTAGGCCACACTCGCTTGCTTCCAGGATAGTCACTACTGACTGAAACTTCAGTTCCTACTCTGGCAGGATTATGGAATATCGCAAGTCGCCAGGTCTGGGGGGTTATTCGGATGCCTGACGCAAAGGGAACTCGTGAATCTGGGAAACGGGGAGGCTGGGATACAACGGAGATACTGGCAGTGACTCTGGAACTACTGCAAGCCGTTGCATGATGCTGGCGTGGATATTTGGTGGAAACTCTGTGGCTCCATCACCTGCGGAAGATAAACGTCGTCTTCACGAATGATTCCCATTATATACAAGTAACTAGACAAAATGAAAGTATTTTGGCGTGCTCAATCACCTCAATGCCGAAGGCTTAACACATACCATCCTGTCTACGCTAAACACCCCTTTCAGTACCCAAATAAGGACTCCTCCTCCCAATGTACTCATTCTGCAGTTCGTTCATAGCCTTCCAATTTTCCTTATTCCTCGGATGACCTTCGTAATGTACCTTCGTGTGCCTTACCAACCGCTTAACCTTCACAGGAATCTATACTCTCTGAGAAACACCGCTTCCTCAACCGTATCTTACTTCCTGGTGTATGAGTTCGATATCCGCTGTTTTATCAAACATACCCTTCACCCCCCATTAACCTATAATTTCAAAGTATCAGCATGCACATAGAACACGTACAATCCTCACACCATCCGGACAAACGCCGTGCTCTACAAACCATCACCGCCCAAAAACACCTCTATACCATTCCTTGAACTTATACCTGCGCTCGTCCTCGTCGGCGTTCAAGAAAATGACGGCACTGATACAGCCAACAGTTCCGGGAAGTAGTATATCGACGGGATCAATGAGACCGGTTTGTTGGGGTTATGGAAGTAGTTTTCAGAGTTGCTGAACTCTAACAGTATGCGGAAGACCGGACATTGTCATTGATTACAAAGTTGGAAGAAAGAAGGGAGGATCTCAAGGTGTGAGAAGTCGGAGAGTCCTGGAGCAGAGTTAGATGGGGGCTCAGTTGGGGGTACGCACGTACTGTAGTCTGGGCTCATGATGAGAAGCGATGACAGTTGGGTGGCAGTTCCTGGGTCTCGGCCTCCGACGGTCCTCCGAAGCGTCTTTATTTTCCCCCTGATCCTCATTGTCGTCGTTATCTTCAGAACGCGAATCTGAAGTCTCGTTAACTAGATGAATCGAACCCCAGGCTAGAAACACTGTCCCTGCCCCACTAACTTCGAGATTGTAGCTGCATCCACCCTTTGCTGGCCATGATGGCATTTCAGAAAACACGCCGACGTTCTAACAATTCGCGTACTTGAAACGTTTCGATTGCTGTGAAGAGTGGAGAGCTGTAGAACCGGTTGGGTGGTAAGTCCTCGAGCTGCAGTAATGCCCGACCTCTGCAGAAGAGGGTGAGAGCGGACGAAAGTGAGATGATGATAGAGCGCGAGGTTCTGGCGGGAGTCTGGAGCAAACGCAAACGCTCCCAAGCATCCTGAGCTGGTCGCTCCGCTTTCGGAGTGGCAGGTTCCGGGGAGAGAGGCGTCCAGCGTAGAATCCGGTTTGTCGGTTTCGTACAGTAGGTCTTCATAGTAAGCATAGCATTTGCTGTAGTTGGTTATAGCGGTGGTGGCTTTGACGAAAGTAAGGTGGGGAAGAAACCTCGGTTACGTTTTGGTGTGGCGTCCATAAGTCATATTGCCCCTGTATCAGGGTGACCGACGGGCAGATCGGTTCCAACGCTCTGTATCCAATAGCGTCTCGATAGCTGCAATGTCTCACGGCCCAGCACATACTTCATCATCGTCGTGACGGTGTTGCTGGCTCTGGGCTCCACACTGGGGTTCGCAACGGCAAGCTTGTCGTTTTCCTTGGTGACCTCGATAGGAATGTTCGAGTTGGTTTTTTTTTGTTTTAATCATATTGTATTCGGCTAAACTAGTAGCCATGACAAGGTTTATCCTTTTCCCCAGTACTTCTCTAATTAACTATTGGGTGTCCCCTCCAGTCTCTCAAAGTAAATCTGTACCCTCCCTGTCTCCTACACCCGCATCTCCAAATTTCCACCTCACCCCCACACCATTTTCCGCCAATGACCCCTCCCACCACACCACCTATCCACACTCCACTATGCAGGGTTTCATATGATGATATCGCAGTGGAATACCCCAACCGACCGATCCTAGCCCTTCCTTGCGTCCGGTCAACAGACCAATCACCACAGTGCAGAACGAACAGAGGGTGTG